>CM031625.1:33960231-33972731 GCA_018398815.1 Conus ventricosus
CATATCACTCATACTGACAATTCAACGTAGCAAAACTGTAATATAATTCTACAACGATAAGCAAACTATTCATAAAAGTAATAATGACATATAATGACATGGGGGGGGGGGGGGTGAAAACAGAAGGAAAGCTTACAAACAATCCAATGAGAGAGAGAGAGAGAGAGAGAGAGAGAGAGAGAGAGAGAGAGAGAGAGAGTCGCACAGGAGCCAAGGCAGACAGACATGCCTCCACAGTGACAGACAGGGGCAGACGGGAACGAGAGGAGAGAGACCGAGGAGAACGAAGGCAAGAAGAGACAGGCCGACTCACGATGCTGACAATGGTCCCCATAGAAGGGCAGGTTGGAGCAGTCACATACGTAGGAGTCCGGGCCGGTGGTCATACACACCCCTCGGTTCTGACAGGGGAACGAACAACACGGGTTGCCTGCAACATAACCGGTCACATCTTTAGTCCTACTGGCATGAATTGACAGGGGTCAAAGCTATGGTCATACACACCCCTCGGTTCTGACAGGGGAACGAACAACACGGGTTGCCTGCAACATAACCGGTCACATCTTTAGTCCTACTGGCATGAATTGACAGGGGTCAAAGCTATGGTCATACACACCCCTCGGTTCTGACAGGGGAACGAACAACAGGGGTTGCCTGCAGCATATAACCATCACACCTTTAGTCCCTGCACCGACGGATGGATTGACAGGGGACTACCAGAGCTCTGGCCGGACACACCTCTCGGTTCTGACAGGGGGAGGAATGACATGCCGGATGCCTGCAACGTTAACGGACTTCTTGGACAGAATGATCGGGTGATAGACAGATGGACTGATTCGTGCCAGAGTTTGTGTTCATGTACAGCAGCCCGCTGAGAGAGAGAGAGAGAGAGAGAGAGAGAGAGAGAGAGAGAGAGAGAGAGAGAGAGAGAGAGACAGACAGACAGACAGACAGAGAGAGAAAGAGAGACAGAGAGACAGAGAGAGATAGTCTCTCAGTGAGAATTAGACAGAGAGAGACAGAGACAGAAACACGAACAGACAGTGAGAATTAGACAAAGTCAGAGAGAGAGAGAGAGGAGAGAGAGAGAGGAGAGAGAGAGAGGAGAGAGTGAGTGTGTGTGTGTATGTGTATGTGAGTGTGAGTGTGTGTGTGTGCGTGTGTGTGTGTGCGTGTGTGTGTGTATGTGTGTGTATGGGAGAGGAGAGAGAGAGAGAGAGAGAGAGAGAGAGAGAGGGAGAGAGAGAGAGAGAGAGAGAAGAGAGACTGACAGACAGAAAGACACACAGAGACAGAGACACAGAAAAACGGCAAGGCAGTGATGAGAATGAGACAAAGTCAGAGAGAGAGAGAGAGAGAGAGACAGAGACAGAGAGACAGACAGTCAGACAGACAGACAGACAGAGAGAGAGAGGAGAGAGAGAGAGAGAGAGAGAGGAGAGAGAGAGAGAGAGAGAGAGAGAGAGAGGAGAGATGTTGACAGGGCAAAAGAAAGTAATAATGAAGATTGGAGATTGGTAACTACATCAAAGAAAAGCAAAGAACAAACAAACAAACAGAAAGGTGACCACAAGACACATTTTCCCCGTCTCTTTTCCACCCCCCCCCCCCCCCCCCCCCCCCCCCAAGCGCTTGCTACACACCAGTAAGTTCAATAGGTGTTATTTAACGTCACGCTAACTACAAAGAGCACTTCCAGATGACGAAACGCAATCGAGGTTAATCAGCCTCCTCAAGACACTGCGGGAACCCAGCACAATACAATGGCCGCACCATGAAACACACTGTTCCTTCTCTGACTTGTTTCCCATGACCTCTCGGCCGACCCCGCCCCGATCTATTCAGGCTGGAGCTGTCGCCCACCGAGCGATGGTCACGCGGCACCGGTCCTTAGGGTCCAGTCCACATCATTCACACTGGCCGATCGCTTCAGGGGTGGGAAGGGGGGAGGAGGGAGGGGGCACCTGTCGTCCGTTTCATAGAGGCGAGGCGGCGAGGATTCTCGCTTGCTTGGCGAGTACGAGCGTTTCATGGCACACCCTAGCGGCCAGCGGGGGATAGGAAAAGGCGAGGGTTCGCCAGACTGTCCAGGGGGGCTGTCTGGCATACGAGGTAAAATGGCCGACAGATGTTTCGTCCTGTGATTGGTGGACGAAAAGCTGAAACGCCTTCTGATTGATACTTAAAACGATCAAAACGCTGACTTGAAGAAGTGGTCACATTGTCCGTTTGAACTGTTGTCTTTTGCCCGTTTCTTTACTCCCCTCGCCTCTCACATTCCTCACCGCAAGGGTAAGCTAGTCAACTTACGAGTTCTCGCGTCTATGAAGCTCGTCACACTGGTGACAAAACTGTTGTGTTGGCATAGCCCAGTCTTCCTGTGCTGTCCTCGCTGGTGGTCGCAAGGCCACTTACGTCTTCTCGACAATTTCTCTCCGGATGTTGTGATTCTCAGCAGCCTTGTGAGGGCTGACTGGCATCACGAACAGGTCGACTTGACATCGTTTGGTGACTCACATCTAGGCACGTGGGTTTGGCCTTCATGTGTTGAGTTTCATGTGACGTTAGTTGATCAGAAGACGTATAAGCAGACAATACATAGTAAATCCGGAAGGTTTTTTTTTCTCTCTTCAAGAGTCTCAGAATTATTCCCAAAGTGCAGGAATGTCTACTGTATTTTGACTGGTTGTGCTACGTCATGGTTCTCCAATTTTCTTGCACGTGCCCACCATTTTTGAACAGCTGTGACACAGTAAGGTTCCTGAACTTTCAAGAAAGTTGCATGCATTCTGACCGTCGATACTATGTCATAATACCCCAGCTTGCTAGAATATTCTACATTTGTTTAGTGGTTGTGCTACGCCATGTTTCACAGACTTGAAGTTTCATCAATTAAATGTAATTATGGTTTGGGGTGTGTGAGAGCCGGGTGAACTATGAATGTTGTATGAACCGTAGGACACGTGTCTGTTCTGGGACCGCAGTAAAGGTTATATGAAGACTGATCTGCGAGTCTTCTGCTTGAAGTCAAGACTTCCATCTCGATCGTTACCGGAGTCAGCCTTGTCTCTGTGTGGATCGGCTTCCACCCGCTCTTGATCTTCACCTCATTCAGCGTTCTGCGTCCACTGAAGTGTAACCGAACAGGTGGTGTGGTTTCATGTAGTAACAACAGGTCTTTCCGCTCTCGCCATTCACATCTCGTTCAGCCTTCTGCGTCCTCAGAGGGGTCAAAGAACAGAAGCGTGGAGCTTCGTGGTAGCAACAGGTAATTCTGCTCTCTGATGTCGTCATCCCACTTCCCCTTATACCCGCCTCGTGGCGCGATGCCCTGCAGGGTGGTTCTGGGCAGGGCGGCTGTTCCAGGAACGAGCAAGTGCCCTGTAACCTTTCTCCCTTGACATGGCGGAACGGTCTGTCAAGGTCCATGAGTTCGTCCGACTCTTGCGTAGAGTTGTGCGCTCGTTTGTGCCGTCGATTTTTCTTTATTAATCTCAGAGCTGTAAGGAACGACAAGGACTCTTGACTGTAATGTATCGTAGATTGACGTCCTCGTTTGTGTTGTGAACTTCTGTTGGATCTCAAAGCTGCTAGGAACGGCATGGGCTCTGACTCTAAGGTGGGTTTGAGTGTTTGTTTTCTGAAGTGAATTTCTGTTTATTTAAACTCAAAGCTGTAAGGAACGGCAGGGTGTCTGAAAAGGACGGCACACCTAGATCGGAAGACCAGAATTCCTACATAGTTCCTACACGGAACGGAAAAGGACAGGGCAGAAGAGCAAGAATGAGGATGAGAAGAACGGGAGAGGCGGAAACAAAAATAAGGAGTTGATGGTGATGATGATGATGTTGTTGCCGATGATGATGACGAAGAAGATGATGAAGAAGAAGAAGCAGAAGCAGGCGGAGGAAGAGGAGGTAGGGGAGGAGCAGACGAAGCAGAAGACAAAGAAGAAGTTAGGGGACACAAGAAGAAGAGGAAGAGGGAGAGGCAGAGAAGGGGGGAGGGGCGGTGGAAGAGGAGGATGAGGAACAAGAAGAAGAAGATGAGGGTGATGACGATAAGAATGTAGAAGAAGATGATGATGATGATGATGATGGTGATGAACAACAACAACAAAGAGGATGAGGAGGAGGTGGTGGTCAAGGAGGAGGGGGAGGATGAGGAGAAGGAGGAGGAGGGGAAGGAGGAGGAGGAGGAGAAGCAGAAGAAACAGTGAAAACTGACATCGTCAAAAGAGAACAGCTCAAAACCTCTCTCTACCTCCCCCCCCCCCTCCCATCCATCTCAAATCCCCCGGAGACATTTAGACCTAGCACAACGATTACTGTACAGGAAGGCTTCGAGGAAAGGGCAGTGTGACAGCTTTTGTATTCCCAGTCCGTCCGCTGTACCAATGTTCTGTCCACGTCAGTTCGATTTCAAAGGTCACCGGCACCGTTCATCCATCGATGTAACCAACAAATACATTTGAGAGCACAACGCTATAAAACAACTGTTGACAATCAGCAGGCGGATAAGCTTAGACCGTGCTGAGCACGTCAGTTATTTTGCTTAGTATGTATTCATCCCCTTCACATGGCGCACACACTCACAACATGCACACAGAGACACGCACGCACGCGCGCGCACACACACACACGCGCGCACGTGCGCACGCACATACACACACGCGCGCGCACACACACACACACACACACACACACACACACACACGACTTCTATAACCTTTCGCTATTTTAAAGTCTTCCTCAGACTGAGGTTTTCAACTCCTTAAAAAGGTGAAAAAAAAAAAAAAAGGCCGAAGGGCCAGAAGAGAGTTGAGGCTGAATTAAGTGGCGAGAAGAAGCAGCGGGGTGGTCAAAGTAAAACATGACCCGTCCTCCCAGGTAAACACTTCACACATCACCCCCTCCCCCCTCATCACAAGTTTTCAGTGACAGGCCGACAGCCAGGGCCACACTTCACCGCCCCCTCCATTCTCGCTCCGTTTCTTGTGTGTCTTGCAAATCAAACGCACGCAGGCAGACCTTTGCACACGTAGCGCAAATACACAAAACACACATCAAACGGGCGCTTGCCGCCTCAGATACGAGTAGCGGGGATGCACGCAGGGTTTGGGAAAAAAACACATCACTAACTATTCACTGTTACTCTGTCTCTGCCTCTCTCTCTCTCTCTCTCTCTCACATTTTGTCTATCTGTTTGTCTAATATCTTTCTTTCATCCCTGCCAACACACACAAAACACACACACACACACACACACACACACACAGAGCAAGCCCTCCCCCTCTCCCTCTGCCTTACGCCACCATCTCCCCTATCCGTTCCTCCTACCCCCACCCCCGACCCACCCCCCTCCCCCAGCACACCCAAAAGCAGGGTCAGCCCGCCCAGCAGCGCTGAAACACTGGGCATGGAAAGGTCAGTGGAACAAGGTCTGGGAGTTAGGCCCGGCGTTTTTCTGGGACATTCCAGAATCCAGTGGAACACAGGTTCATGAATAGGCGACAGCCGGGCCCTTTTTTGAAGGCAGGTCCACTGGGAATCACAGGAGAGCGAGCGAGCGAGAGACAGAGACAGAGAGAGAGAGAGAGAGAGAGAGAGACCAAGATCAAGACCCCAAGAAAATTTTTATTCACGTTTTAGGCCATACCCCCTCGTGAAGGGGTTTGCGTGTTTAATTACAGTCATCTTAGTAGCTGAGCAACTGCACGCAAACATAACAACTACATTTTCGAAATAATACATTATGACAGAATACACGATCGCAACTTGAATGCTTTGAAAAAAATAAATTGACAAATTTTTAACAGTTTGCTCATGAGTACATGCCATAAAGAAGAGCCAATCTAAACTGGCTTGGAATTTATAAAACTTGATTGGTATATACTGAGCTCTTATTTTGTGCAAGGCAGGACAACACAACACAAAATGCACATCATTTTCTGTATCCTTTCTACAAAGTGGACATATCAAATCTGCTTCACTATGAAACGATAAGGGTTTAATAATGCTCGGCAATTTCAGAAATACCAAGTCTGAACCTTGTCGTTAATACTTTAAATGCCTGTCCAGGTTTACTGTAAATAAATTTTACATCAGGTACGGTACAAAAGGACCTGTAATAAATAAATCTTTCACTGTTATCCATATGAAAATTCCATTCCTGCCACCTGCACGAAATTAAAGTCATCTCTAAAGACTCTGAGAAAATCGCCAGTCGCATTAACGCCTTGATTCAACCAACATAACCAAATCCAAACAGAACAGTTTACAACGAACATTTAAACACCCAGTTTCTTTTATCACGTTCATCTAAATCAAACAACATACGATAGGCCTTATATGGTAATCTGCTCTCATCCCATTCTTGTTTTTTTTTAAAACCAAAACTTTAACACATTTTATGGCAGAGTTTATGAAAAATGGGGTTTACCTGTTCGTTTCGCCGTATACAAGGTCATTGGGTGTCCGCAGTTCAACTCCTAAAAACTCTTGAGCCCAAACAAGTGGACCTTTTGCATTGTAGAGCTGCTTTTTCTAACCCCCATAACTCGGCACCGTATTGTACTATTGGCTGAATCTGTGCGTCAAACAGTTTCAGAAAAGTAGCAGGGAATTATTTTTTAACTTAAAGAGTTTTTGCAAAATACATAACAAAGCATTTTTGGCTCTACTCGAAAGGTTATTAAAAGCTGCTACAAAACTAAGTCTCGTAGAAAAGTAAATTCCTAAGTACTTATATCTTTAAACGACAGGCATAGTTGTACCACTGAAAGTCCATTTTTCATATGCAGATAAATGCCCCCTTTCCTAAAAAACAACAACATTACTTTTAATCCATATTTCCCTTTTAAACGTAAGGCTGACGCTGCGCGATGCAAACTATTTATCTGGTTTGTAGACCAACGACTTTTTTCAGCCAACAAAGCCACATCATCAGCCAATAGCAATATGAACAGCTCAAAGTAGTCATACGTAAACGTCGCACCATGTCGGCCTCCTCTATCACTTCAGTGCTAATTCATTGATGAATAAAGAAAATAAAACAGGACGCATACATCACCTTGTTTCACCCCCACGAGTACAGTTAATGTAATTAGTTAAATTAGCACCACATCTGACCCTAGCCTTTACATTGACATACATGCTACAACACATTGATACAGTTTCCTTTGATTCCATTTTTCAAAAGGATTGGCCACAAAAAGTTTCTTTCTATTGAATCCAAACGCCTTTTTCAAAATCATAAAGGCAACATATAACTTACGTTTGAAACAAAACTGTTTTTGTATTAGCGCCAACAAAGTAAACAAAATGATCAACTGTTGAGTATCCTCTTTTGAATCCGCTTGTGTTCACCTGTCAAATTATATTCTTCTACCCATTCTTTAAGTCTTTATTTATAACTGCAAATATATATTTTACTGCTGATATCACACAAAGATATGCCTCTGTAATTTCTGGGGTTATTAACATCACCTTTTTTGAAAAAGGAAGTATTATAGAATCATCCAGTTATCTGGAAAAATACCTTTGTCAAACAATGCTTAAAAAATTTCCACAAAAAAATCACAAACCCGACTCCCGCCATATTTCAACATTTCCCCAATGATTCCATCTGGACCACAGCTTTACCATTCTTTAACCTATTTATTTCAAGCAGTACCTTTCTCTTGATATATGGACGATTCATAGCCATCGTCTCCTCTCCATCTTCCTCAGAATAATCTTGATCATATCCAGAAAAACTGTACCTCTTGTTTCCTCTAGTTCTAATAAACCCTTAAAAAAGCTTAAACCCTCCTCAACTGTCAAATTATTATGAACGTGTTTCCGTTTAAAAAAATATTGTATGCACAGTTTCCCAAAACTCTCTTTGAACTGTTTACGCTAGTGACAAGTTTTTTCCAACAGCATATCATTGTACTGTTTTTCTTTTCTTTTTAACAAGTTTTTATATTCTCTTCTAGCAACACAATAAGCATGACTGTCCTTTTCATCTCTTGTTTTCCTAAATTTAAGAGCAGATCTTTTGCTTTTGCTTTGCTTAATTTGCATTCTCTATCATACCAGTCCCCTCTGATCTCTCACTGTCAAATTGATTTTCTTTTTCATAATACACTTGTTTTCCCAATACATTCTTAAACGTGTTCAAAGCACATTGCAACTAAAATCAATCAAACTAATTGCATGATCAAGCAAAGACAATGTTTCATTAGACTGCATTGCAAACATAAACATGTCAAAATCAACATTCCCCACAAACTTTTCAATTACCTGTTGTCTTTGCATTGGTGTAGGAGCACTCATGATATTGCTTCTCATTGGAAAAATTTACAATGTAACTCAATGGGTAAGTGATCCGATTCTAGTCTGTCTGATACAATCAATATTACATGAAGAAGAAAGGCGGTAACAGTTCTTTGGTGACTAGGGAAATAATCATTAACACTGTTTCCTGTTTCAGATATATATGTATAACTGCTATCAGTATTACCACTGCAAAAACCATTAAAATACACAAACCAAGAGCTGTACACATATTTAACAAACATTTTCCATAAGTATTAAGTACATTACTGCAGATTTTTTTACATAGCAATTCCAAAACAGAAAGGGTGTCAAACTGATCGCAAGGTACATTATTGTCGTCAAATATACTGGAGAAAAATTTGAAGTTCTGCTATTTAAGTCTCCAAAACAATCACATGTGCATCATCAAACTGAGTCATACAATCAAAAAGACACTCTTCAAGTGCACTTATGCCATTTTGAATATCAAAAATGAATGTAAAAAGGTGAACCACAGGTGGAACCCTAAGTACAAGCATAGATGACATCCGTTGATAAACCAAAAAGACTCTTGTCAATCAAAAACAAAAGAACATTTGGGCAATCTGTCTTTATTTCTTTTATATAAGACATGAATTCATTTCGGAAAAGACAAAGTATGGGCCCCCTGACATTCTTCCTTTTCTGGGAAATTTAATGGCAGGTTTAGAAAAGAGAGTAAACCTGGGAATGTAACAAATTGAAGATCATCTACAAAAGTTTCAACTAGACAAATGACATCAAAAGCAAAAAATAGGACATAAAATCTCTCTCTCTTTTTAGACAGAAGTCCATTTACAATTTCCCGTGTATGAATGAAAAGCAAACCTTTACATTTCAAAGACTTCACTAACTTCAATATCAACAGTAAATTTCCATTCATACATTTCTTTCCATTTTGAGATCTTAATCTTTGGGTTCATCCTTGTTTCTTAGACAAACTAACTTCACCACTCACACCTTTCTCTTTAAGATCTTTTCCTTTTGAAATGCCCCCTCATTACATCCACCTATGTTTACATCCGTCGGCAAAGTGTGTTCAATTCCTGAAATGGTTTGTCGACAACCTTGTTTTCGTCCATGCAATTTGTTCGTAATCTGACAAGTCTGTTCCAATCATCTGTAAAAATCGTGACATTTAACATGAAAAAACATTTGAACTTAGAAAATTATTTCAAACTCTCATTATTTACAACCCCTCCCCTCTTCCATGCCCCCTAAAGAATCCAGTGTTTACAACCGCTGACCGGTTCATCGCTCCACTGCGCGCGTGCCTTCGGCCTCGAGAGAGAGAGAGAGAGAGAGAGAGAGAGAAGGTTGGGGAGGGCGGGAGAGACAAAGAGACACGCAGACAGAGAGACAGAAAGAGACAGTGAAAGAGCGCGAGGGTTTTGGGCTTTGTGCAGGAAGCTCCATTTTGTGTTGTTTTTTGGCTCTGACAGAGGAACTATCCAACATCCTAAATGACACATTAGTGTGATTTTCGGTGTCAGAACAAACAGAAAACGAACTCGGCCATTTTGCCTCAGAGTTTTGCGAGTTTCTCAGCGCATCGCCGTTATTGTCTGAAAGAATCCAAACTGAATTGATAAGACGGTTTATATCTAAAAAAAAAACAAACAAACAAACAACCTGCGTATCCCTGGCGACAGAAAAAGAAGCAGACTTCACCTCACGGAAGGTAACCGAAAGTCAATGACCAAGGTTTACACACACAAAAAGAAGAAAAGTTGACGTCTCATAGTCTAATGGACGTAGGGGCAGTGCACCGTTTCAGGTTCACGGTGTCCGGTGCCCAAGGCACAATGGAAGGTGGGGCCGTGGGTCCGCCCCTCTCCTTCCGCCGCTTTATCTTTTTCTGACCTGATCAGATACCCATGTATTACTGGTGGACAGAGATGGTTTTCAAGCGGGTGGTTCGAACTCACGACCGCCGGCTCCACAAGCAAACGCTCCACCATTTGACTACGGATCACCCTCAGCAAGAATGCGACAAATAGCTGACATAAGCCCACATTCGTTTTTTCTTATTTCTTTCTTCCGGTTATGTTACTGCCGGTCTGAACTTGCATGAACGCGACACGAACATAGTTTACTGGTCCTAGAGCACGCCCGAAAGAGCTGTGCAAGTCACCACCTGATCTGGAGAACTTCTCCTTCAGGTCACTGCGCATAAAAACAATAATTCATCATTCTTTATTGAACCCACGTAGGACAGCCCTGCATTCACCCCCCCCCCCCCCCCCCCCTGAAAAGTCCTCACATTCCCGAAACCAGCGCAGATCGTTGACATGTCTAATCCACGTGCTTTTGACCTCCTTCCATCTTATGATTTTCCTACGGCGAAGAACGCTATGTCTCTGATTCAGAAAAGGACAAACACAACTACTATGGTATGTATCTGAGTGCGGGTATGAAAAAGCGAGAGAGACACAGACAGACAGACAGACAGAGAGAGAGAGAGAGAGAGAGAGAGAGAGAGAGAGAGAGAGAGAGTGGGGAGGGAGAGAGAGAGAGGTGGGGAGGGAAAGAGAGAGGCTGGGAGAGGGAAAGCAGGGGGCGGAAGGGTCAGAGGGGTTCGGGGCTGGGGGGTGGGTAGTGGTGGGGGGGGGGTGGGGGTACTCGAGCAGACAGAGACACAAGCACCAGTCTTACGCAATCTGTCAACTCCCCATTACGTTCTTCCCCCACTCTGTGCGTGGTCTCTGTCGGTCAGACACGCTGAAGGAGACATGGTAGACGACAGCAACCATACTAGATGTGTAATAACAAGAAGGCGCTATCTAACATTACACTGACACCCCCCTGAACGACGACACATTAAGATGGACAACCGCCAAAATGGTAATATCTATGGCGAGCGTCAGAAGGACAACCGCCAAAATGTAATATCTATGGCGAGTCAGATGGACAACCGCCAAAATGGTAATATCTATGGCGAGCGTCAGATGGACAAGCGCCAAAATGGTAATATCTAGGGCGAGCGTCAGATGGACAACCGCCAAAATGGTAAAAACATGGCGAGCGTCAATGGACAACAGCCAAAATCGTAAATATCTAGGGCGAGCGTCAGATGGACAACCGCCAAAATGGTAAAACTCTGCCGAGCGTCAGATGGACAACCGCCAAAATAGTAATATCTATGGCGAGCGTCAGATGGACAACCGCCAAAATGGTAATATCTATGGCGAGCGTCAGATGGACAAGCGCCAAAATGGCAATATCTATGGCAGCGTCAGATGACAACCGCCAAAATGGTAACATCTACGGCGAGCGTCAGATGGACAAGCGCCAAAATGGTAATATCTATGGCGAGCGTCAGATGGACAGCGCCAAATGGTAATATCTATGGCGAGCGTCAGATGGACAAGCGCCAAAATGGTAATATCTATGGCGAGCGTCAGAATGGACAACCGCCAAATGGCAATATCTATGGCAGCGTCACATGGACAAGCGCCAAAATGGTAAATCTACGGCGAGCGTCAGATGGACAAACGCCAAAATGGTATATCTACGGCGAGCGTCAGATGGACAAGCGCCAAAATGGTAATATCTATGGCGAGCGCAGATGGACAAGCGCCAAAATGGTAATATCTATGGCGAGCGTCAGATGGACAACCGCCAAAATGGTAATATCTATGGCGAGCGTCACTGGACAAGCGCCAAAATGGTAATATCTATGGCGAGCGTCAGATGGACAAGCGCCAAAATGGTAATATCTATGGCGAGCGTCAGGGGGGTTCGAAATTCTGTTTGTGCAACAGCATGATTTTTTTCTTTCCTTTCTTAAAGGGTGTTTGTACATGGTCCATACTGGTGGACCCCAATGGCCACTAGACAGCCCCCAACCCCTCTCTCTTTCTGGGTCTCCTCTATAGTGATGAGAGGGTGCGCAACAATGAAGCTGGACCCAACATGGCGCTGGTATAGGAGACATGGGCAAAGAGAGAGAGAGAGAGAGAGAGAGAGAGAGAGAGAGAGAGAGAGAGAGAGAGAGAGAGACAGAGGGGTATCACCACATGACACCCCCACCTGTCAACGAGGTGCTAGTGCTTGATGAGAGAGTGTCGGGGGCGTGCCACTTTTCCTTGCAACAATGTTCCATTAGTTCGCATGAAAACTGGTGTGGAAGCGAAAAAAGAGAGACGGGGAGAAGATGTG
>CM031625.1:33975231-33978579 GCA_018398815.1 Conus ventricosus
TGGGAAAACGACCTTTCAAGAAAAAAAAATCCTCTTTTAAAGTTTACAGAATACCATACCTGGCACCTTGGAGCCCCCCCACCCCCCCAATCTTTCCCACAATCTGACGTTTGCAATAGGCTAAGGCCAGTCTGTGTTTTGTTTCCACTCACGACACCAAGGCTGGCGGGGAAAAGGCGTCATCAGACTTTTACCGGGCCCAATCCCCGATGGCCCCTACATAAAACAAACCAAAAAGTCGTCGCCGCCCTCTTAAAAAGTGTTGTCGCTCTTGCGAAAAAGGGCAGAGTCAGTTTCCTCCCCCCCCCCCCCCCCCTTACGTCACCCCCTTCTGAATTGCAAATTTCCCCCCTTCTGTCAAAACCCCTTGAAGAGGTTGGGGGGCGTCCCCCCCCCCCCCCCCCCCCCCCCCCCCCCCCAAATTTCTCCGCCTAAACTCCGGGGGCCAAGGGACGTCGTTGGGGCGCGCGGCGCCCACAAAAATTTGGGCCGGTTCCCTCCTTTTGTTTTTGAGTGCTATGGCTAGAATCTCTGTGTAATGTCCCGTTCAGTCTGCGAAGTTTTCCAAACCACTCCTTTTTTCCTTTTCCCTTCTGTTCCTACTTTGACAAAAAAATGTTGAGGGGGGACTGTATTGTACTGAAATGGGTTTTCAGTGTTTTATTGAGCTTATTGCACGTATCGACCTACTGCGTTATATTCTAAATAGTAAGTTGTACAGTACTTTATTGTCGGATTATATTGTACATGCATTTGGTATTTGGGTATATTTATCAAACCCCAGTCGTGTTGGCTCTTTTGGGTGTTTCCAAAACTCTCACTCCCCTTCTCTTCTTCCCCCAGATCCCCTTTTTTGGGTTCATCAAAAGCGGAAACGCAATCCTTTCACAACACCAGCTTTTCCCCCCTTCCCACCCTCCCAAAGCTCCATACCCTTTATGACTCCTCCCACAGACTACACTCAATCACACTTACCCCTAGAAAAAAGGGGGGGGGGAGGGGGGGGGATGGGGGGGAACCTTTGTGTCAAATTGAACAAAACCTTCCTCCCGCTCCCCAAATGCCGCGGTTTTTCCACTGGTACCCCCCTTCAATTCTTAGCCTTCAAAAGCCCTCTTTTAAAGAGTGGGGTTTTTAGGTGAAGGCGTGGTTAATAAACCCGCCCCCCCCCCCCCCCTTCCCACTTGGCCCATCACCCCCTGAAAGTTCCCTTTGGGGATGTGTTTAACACCCCCAAACAATCAAAGTTCTATGTTTTGCAAATTTTCAGCCATATGACCGACAAGGCGGCCTGATTGGGGCTGACAGCAAATAAATGAAAACTTGATTTGATTTCTTCGCAATTATTGGTGATTAAAAGTGTAGGTATCTTCGTTTCACTGCCTTTGTCCGTCTTTTTTTTTTTATTCCTTTAGGCTCTTCATTTTAAGATGCAACTATCCCTTTTTTGCAGGGCTGTTTTTTTTTGACCAAATTAAAAAAACCCATTCATTAAAATTTAAAAGTTCAAATCTTCGGTCCTTTAATTTAGATTTGCAGTTTTGAGTGATTTTCGGATTTCTGTTTCTTCCAGAATAAAACGTTCTAAATGTGCGCTTGTACACAGGTACTTAAAGCTGAACATACCAGTGCGCGTGGGGCGTTCGCGCGTATGTGGATGGAGTACACTTTTCAACCCCCACTCCCTTTGCCTGAAGTCCCGACAGAAGAAAGAGAGAGAACAGTCTTTTTCATAGTGTGTGTTCTTACCACTCGTCCCTTGCCACCCTCCGGGCTGCAAGTCGTTTTCATATCCAACAACCCGCCACACATACCTGCTGTAATTCGTTTGGTGACCCTTCTGTCACCCTACCCCCTTCCTCCCCCCTCCCTCACCAAACATACCCACTCCTCGCACTCCTAGCTCCATGAAACTCCTCAATGGACACCATCCCAATAAAACAAGCCAACACCCAACACCTTCCCTTTCCACAAAGACTTCTTGGTTTTCCACACGTTATGCCAACTTTTCTTTCTTTTTCTCTCTTTATTTTTCTCCTGTCTCCTTTTCCATACCACCTTAATGGTCAAACTCCCACGCCTTTTATCTCGCCTCCCCATGAACAGTCACACCCTGGTCTGTTTCGTCGTAGTCTCAGCACAAGCGTCCACAGCAGAAACCAAGATCCTGTCGACATGAGGCTGCCCAACGGAAGAGACACTGCACTACTGCTGGGTCAAGTCGGTGGTGTTCAGGTTTCCTCTTATCATCCAGCAAACGCAGGACATGTACTGTGGCCCAGTGAACGACAACGATTGCGCCATTGCTGACTCAAGTACTAGATTTATGCTGCGAGACAAGACTGTCTGTCTGCCCTCTCTGGCGTCAAAGTCCTGGATTTATCTACAAAAAACAACAACAACAACAACAACAAAAACCCGGGAGCCTGGTTAGCTAAGAGGGTTAGGCGTCAGACTCTTGTTTCCAGGTTCAGGGTTCGATTCAAAGCCTAGACAGCCAGGTCCAGTGAGATTTGCTTTGGACTTACCATCCCAGCAGACTTCAGTCCTCTCCTGGTTCTGCGGATGATTAAACCGGGGCAACCCCGCCGTGAACGTATGCAAAACCAAATCCTGCATGCACGTTAAATCCCATTCCAACTGTCTGGGAAGATATAGGACAGCGTGCTGTGGAATGGATGACACAAAAATATAGCACATGCACACTGGGGTCGTGTTTGAACATTATCCTCCAAGACAGAATGTGGCTACCTTCATGATGGGATTAAAAACGGCCGCGCGGACATAAATCTCCCCAGTGGTGAACTTTGGAGTTTCACCCAAGGAACGAAGGAACAAAGAAAGAACTCCAAGATAACCTTTATTTCACCCTTCCATGCCCCTAAAAAGACTACATACTTTTTGTCTGTGCCTAACGACACTAGATTTACTTCCGAACTAATGATTCCCATTACTCATTTTACTCTCCCAACCCTGTATTGTTTTTTTTGTTCCATTTCTAGCAGTCGTTATCGAGCCCTGCTAGCTGGCCAAGTGTAAGATCTCCCAGATCGCCATCACACAACACGAGTTCAAACCCCACCAGAGCCAACAGAAAAAAAAGGACATTTTCCCGCCCACTCCCTCCTTATTCCATTGTCGTTCTGGTGGAATCAGCGTAGTGTTTGATAGTCTAAGATCCCCTTCCTCTCCCTCCACTCTCCTGAGATGGTTATTCCTGACTGCCACGTCATTCTAACAGCTGAAAGCGTTCAACCTGAATGTGACTGACTCGTGGTATGGAGAAATTCAAATCGCACAGTGTATATTGTGGTCTGCTCTATGGTTCACATTTTCCTTTCCCCTCTG
>CM031625.1:33978679-33993679 GCA_018398815.1 Conus ventricosus
TGTTCCTTAAACGGTACTGAAAAAGGTTCCACTCCCGGCTTTTGGGTGGGGTCCCCCCCTTGCCAAAACCCCTCCCCTCTCTGCTGTGTGCCATTAAGGGTATGGAACGGGTTCCCAAAAAATTTCACCCCTTGGTTTAGGTGGTGTGAAATTGGGGCTCGCCCCTCCCCTTTGCTGTACCCTTTTCCCAACAGCTTGGAAAATTTCAATGCATGCTGTTTTTTTTGGGCTGCACAGGGTTTGTTACCCCTGCCCCCCCTCCCGTACCCCAATTTGGGGGTTTTTTTGTCCGTGGAGAACGACGAAAAATCATTTCATCCGGGGATCGGGGGTGAGTGCGTAGGGGGTTTGGTCAGGCCAAATTGCCCCCGGGAAAAAGACCTTTCCCCGAACGGACAGGGAAGGGTTTGGCAGCGGTTGAAGATCTGTTGACAATCTCCAACAGCTGCATCCTTTTTAACGGAAAGGAAGTTCTAATGTTTGCTGTATAGTACGGTCTGTTTCTGGGGTAAACCTGCCCCCCCTCGCTGTGCCCTATCCAAAAGCGTGTGGGTACCCTCTCCCCCTCCACCCTTTACAGCTTTCCCTTTAAAATTTTAAAAAAAAAAAAGACAGAGTTCGGATGGAAAAATAAGCCCCAAACAAAAATTGAACCTTCATGGGGGAAAAAAAGAGAAGAAAATTTCAATTCTTTTAATTGAAGTTGCATTAAATTAAATTTTAAATGAGTGTGTGCCCATGTGGGGGGGGTGTTTCAAAACGGTCACAGACGAAAGGGAAATCATCCCAGCTGAGGGCTTTTGTACCATGTTTTCAAGTGTTCGGCTTTTTGGATGACCCCTGGAGTTTTTTAGCCGGGGGAAACAACAACCCCCACCCCCAAAGCTACAGGGCGGGCATAAGCCATTTCCCCCTACCAGCCCCATCCCTCCCCCTCCCAAAATTCGGTGGGAGAGAGGGGAAAGAGAGAGAGAGAGGAGGGAGAGGGGAAAAGAGAAAAAGAGGAGGGGGAGAGTAAAGTAGTCTATCAAAAGGGTTAAAAACAGTCCCCTTTAAAGATAAAACCAAGGGCCCCGACTTCCCGGGGCCCCCGGGACCCCGCGACGAAAACCACCGGCTGATCCTCCCTGCCATCAAAAAAGCCCCCCCCTTTTCTCCCCCAAGGGGAACCCCCTTTTTGGGAAACCACCCGGGACGGCTCCCTATGTCCCCCTTTCCCCTGGGCAAAGGCCCCCAAAAAGGGAAGCGCAGGGGGAAAGGGGGGGGGACTGACCTAAAGGAACGAAAAAAATTTAACCCCCCTTTCAGGGCACCCCCAAAATTTCGGCACTTTGGGTTTCCTGGGTTTTTCTGAGAAAAACCACTCTTTCTTGCAGACTCTGGGCTGAACGACGATTTCGGGAAGAATGTGACCATTTTTTCCCCGGAAATTTTTATGTTTGATGGGGGGGAAACACACACACACATACACACACACACACAACACACACACCACACAAACACGAAGGAGAGAGAGAGAGAGAGGAGGAGAGAAGGGGAAAAGAGAGGGGAAGGAAGAGAGAAGAGAGAGGGGAGAGAGAGAGATTAAAACGACGTTTGGACAGACAAAAAAAGGGGAGGAAAGGAGAGAGGTAGAACAGGGGGAGCCAAAGAGAGAGAGAGAGAGAAAAGAGAAAAGAGAAGAGAGGAGAGAGAGGAAGAGAGAGAAAAGTCCCAAAAAAGAAAGATATAAACCTTTCGACCTCTAAAAAATTTAAGGGGACCCGAGGAGGAGAAAAGAAAAGGGAGGGGAGAGGGGGAGAGAGAGAGAGAGGAGCAAAAAAAGAAAGATTGACCTTCACGCCCTCTGTTCTTTAAATAACACAGGAAATCGTTGGGCAGGGAAAGGGGAAATCCAATAAAAAAAGGGGAGAGAAGCCGATCGAGATCCATTTTCTTTACAGCTTCTCTGTTTTCCTTTTTTTTTAACCCCGACATCAAACCATGAAAAAACTAAAATAATTTTTTTCTCCCAAGACGGGGAAACCCAAAACCCCTGCGGGGCCTAACACATCCCCTGCCTCGGGGAAAAAAACCCCCGACATATCCCCCAGGGGCCCGGAAAAAGCAGAATGAATAGCCCTTAAAAGGTCGTGAAAAAGGGGGGGCCTAAAGGCCGTGGGAATTACTTGGGTCATGAAAATTTTGGGGGTTCCCCGTATCTGCCAAACCCATAAAGTTTTCCGGGGGGAAGATGGCTACCTATACCTGCAAATCCCCTAAATTTTGTTTTTTACGTGGTATTTAAAATCTTACCTACCTTCCCCCCAACTTTTCATGTGCGGATCCCTCCCCCATCCCGGGGCCCCCCCAAAAAAATTTGTCCTTCGATGTATGGCTGCCTTTTAAGGAACTTTTCCCCATTAATTTGTTTTTTGATGTAGGGGCCCTATTCCCATTAGGTTGCCCTTTTGATGTTGACTGCACATCCCTTGCTGTCCTCATAAAGTTGTCATGTTTGAAATGGGGGCCCCTGCCCCCCCATAAGTTGCCCTTTTGGTGAATGCACCCTTTTTCCCCTATCCCCCATTTTCCGTTTAATTTTAAAGTATTCCCGCACATCCCCTGCTATCACCATCAAATTTTTAAATTTTAATGGATCGCCATGTACTCGTTTTTTCCCAATTAAAATTGTCACTTAAAGGGAGGGGCTGCACTTTCCTGCCCCCCAACGGGGAATTTTGTTACTTGTTGTATGGTTTCAAAATACCTGCCTTATCCCAAAAGAGGCAATATATTGCGGGCCTTATCCTCCCCCATAAAGCTTTTCATTGATTACTGTGCTGCACCGGGCCCCCTAACAAGCTGTCTTTTTAATGTTTTGGCTACCGCAAAAAAATTGTCTTTTAAATTGTGGGGCAAATTTTACCTGCTACCCCTTTCATTTTTTCATAATGCACATATCTCCCAAGGGTTTTTAATTGGGTTGTTGATGTAGGGAAAGGGCGCATATCCCCATAAAAAGTGATATGACTAGGGGTTCACTTACCTCCCATGCCCGGGGCCCGCAAAGCAGCAGAGAAAAAAGGTGTTGTTTGGGCCAAAAGGGGCCTCTCCAGTGTGAGGGCATAGGCTTCCTGTCAACACACCTTGTACTCCTGAAAACCAAAAGACATTTTCCTCACTGAAATGATCCATAATGATGATAATTTTAATAAAAAGAATCATAAAAGGTTAAAGGCAAGGAGGGGAAAAAAAAACTATCCCAAAAAAAAACATTTACTGCCTTTGGGTAGACGTGGAATATTTCCCGGGAATGGGGGGCCACTCACGTGGGTTTCCCTTTAAAGAAATTTTCATTTTGGGTCAGCTGGGGACTTCGCCGGGGGGTGGGGGTTTTTTGCTGGTTTACAAGCACCCAACCCCTAAACACCGCTTTTAAAGCATTTCCCGCACTTCTTGTTAAAGTAGTCCCCGGCTTTTTTTTTTGGGACTGATCCCTGTGGACTTTTGTCTGAGGCTGCGTAAAAAAGGGGCCCGATTTGTGGCTCAAACCAGAATAGACCCTGGGGTTTTAAGGCCGCTAAGACAGCAAACAAAAATTAGCAGCGTACACAACAAAAATAAAAACTACTATCACCACCCCCAAATAAACCACCACCCCCCAACCACCCCAACAACAACAAAAACCAACGGATCGACGACGACGAGGGATGGGATTACAAGGGACTGGTGTTAATGAGTGGTGAGATGCTCTAAATTTAACTACGGGTTACTACTACTACTATATTTATACCACAATTTACTTTTTCGGGACACTGCTGCTACAACCGCTGCAAAGGTTTTGTAATGATAAAGCGGGAATTTGGGCATGTCGATCCCTTTTGGGAAAAATTTGTTTTTCAAAAAAGGAAAAACCTAATTCCCAAGACAACAGGGTTGAGATGAAAATGCCCCAACCCCAAAAATTTCCGACGAGGGGTTTTTTTGGTTTCAAAGGGGAAAAGCCCTCTGCTGCCATTTTCCCTTAATGACAGCGAAGATACAGAAACCCAAAAGAGTAAAGGTTGGAGCCGTTTTCCATCAACCCCAAAAAAAAAACACCGCGAATTTGTTGAAAAATTTCGAACGAGTTCAAATGTTTCGGAAAGATAAAAAAAGGAAAAAAAACCCAAAAAACAAAACCCGAGAAAACAAAATTTTGGGGCAACACTCCCAAAAAGGTTGAAGATAAACGTAACTTCCTTAAAGGAATGAAATTTTAAAAACTATGAATGAAACTTTATCCCTACAATCTACAAAGAACTTTTTTCTTTAACAGGTTAAAAGCAGGGGGAAAATTTTTTGGGAGAAAAAAAATGACACAAAAAGGGCTAAAGTAAAAAAATAAAAAAAAACACACAAATTTTGTGTTAAAAAAAACCCTTTGGGACGGGTTTCGATAGGAAGAAAAAAATGAATTAAAATACACTTTTTCTAAATGTACTTTTTAAACGAACTTTTTCCTGTTTTGTGCTAGTTTGTAAAAAAAGTTTCGTGATTTTTTAGGAAATTTAAATTTGGTCTCCCCTCCTCCTCTTTTTTTCTTCCTCCTCTTTCTTCTTCCAGCGATTCTACCCTTGGGGTTGCACCCCACACGGCACGCCCAGCAAAAGGGAGGAAACCTTTTTTCCAAACCTGAGAATCATTAAATGGGTTCACCATCCACGAAAAAGGGCGCCAGCAATGGGCCCTTTTTTTCAGCCCCAAAGGGCCGGTGCACACCCGAACACGGCGTGCCATCCTAACCGCCCACCCCCTTTCCCACAATGGGACCCCCCCTCGATCTGCTTTTCAACAGCCTCTTTTAGGCGCCCTTTGGGGGTAAACGCCTACATGCCCCCCAATGCCCTATGAAGGGGGGGGCGGGGGGGGGGTGGGGGGGAAATTGTACGTTTTCTCAAATTCTGTCGTGTCAAAAATTCAATAAAAGGCCCCTGCCACATCCCTTCCCTGTCGACGCACGTGAAAAAACGCTGCCCTTCCCCTTTCGCGTTACTGGAATGGGGGAAAAAAAAGACCCCCCGGGACTCGAGGGGAAAGGGGGCCCCCAAAACGCCCCTTTTTGGGTTCACTGAAATTTCCTGACGACGACTCGGACCACAAACAAAAACCCCTGTTAAAGGTTTTCCTCCCATTGAAATACGTGCAAACCTCTGGGGCAGGACAAAACCCCGGTTAAAACGGTATCACGCCCCCCCCCCCAAAAAAATGATCCCGAGAGAAGGACGGGCTCTGCGGAACAGCCCCCGTAAAAATTTAACACACAAAGGGAAACCATGTCCGTTTTCCCCCCCCCCGCTTTTGCCGGGCGCGCCGGTCCCCCGGCACTGGTCCATCGGTTTAGGATCTTTTTTCAGGTTCGGGCCGGGGGGCGAGGGGGGGAGACCGGGAAGGCATTTGGACAATGTACAGGGAGGGCGTACGGGTCGCCCAGCAAATCGCCCCAAACTTTTTTACGATTTTTTTTTGGGGTTTTGGGTTTGTGGGGGCAGAAGAATCTGTCAAGGCCCTTTTACCTGTCTGTGTTTTTGGGGACTGAAATATGAAATTTTAATTTTGACATATCCCTTTGAAAAAAACGGACCTTTTTTTTTTTCTTTTTGGTCTTATTTTTTAACCGAGCCCTCCCTTTACCCCAAACCCCCTTCCCTCCCTTTCCACACACTCGTCCCGTCCCCCCCCCGGGACCTATCCTTTGAACCCTCCCACCAGATTTTCACCACCCCCCCACCCGGGGACGGGGAAAGGGGCAACCCCCCCCCGCCCCCCTCCCTTCCAGGCCCAAGGGTCGGGGAAAAGGAAAGGGCCGGAGAGTGGGGGGCGGTAGACAGAGGCGTCCGACAGCCGACGGCTCCTCACTAAATGTCGCCCTTAGGGGGTATTGTGTGTCCCGACAAGACCCCCCCGGGGTGGCCATAACCCCGAGGAGCCAAAGTTTTTAACGGGGAGCCACCCAACGCTGTTCTTCCCCCCGGGGCTTTTTAAAAACAGCGGGCGGGGTTTGTTTTAGTTTTTTCCCTGCCACTTTCTCCTGCCCCCGGAACCCGGGGTCTGTTTTTTTTCCCTCTCACTCTGTGTGGTGGGGTGTGTGTGTGGGGTGTGTGTGTGGGGTGTTTTGTGTGTGTGTGTGGTGTGGGTCGTGGGGTGGGGTTTGGTGTTTTGTTGTGTGGGTGTGTTTTGTGTGTGGTGCGTGCGGGCGTGCTTGCGTGCGTGTGTGTGGTCTTTTCTCCTCTCTCTCCCCCCTCTCTCTTCTCCTCTCCATCTGGGTTTCATGTGTGTGAATATTGAAGGCGTCTGTCTGTCTCCTTTCTAAAATTTCTTGAAAGTTCAGCTTGGCAGTCCCCTTGGGTCCCTTTCCAGGGTGAGGGCAGGAGGGAAAAAAAGCAGGCACTTTTGGGAAAATAAGGGTTTTTATAATTTTTTTCTTAACCCTCTCTTTTCCCCCCCTCTATTCCTTTCCCCATTCCCTAATCCCCCCCCCTCCCTAGGTCGTTTGTATATAGAACATCCCACATCAAATACACATGTGCTGTCAAGTTTTGTTGATTTCGCAACCCCTTTTATTCCCGTCCATGCTTCAAGCGGTTTTTTCCAATTCAACGGCAGAACGCTTACTTTTCAAAAGCTGGGTGCCCCCGTGTCAAACCTACCTAAAGGTTCGCCAGACTCCTTTGGTTTTGCAAAAACTATGTAATTTTTCAAAACCAACTCCTGGGGGAAAGGGCAGGGAAACCGGGACAAATGGGAAAACCCGTTTATGTGTCATAGTTTTTGAGGGATCAAAAATAGGGCCCCTTTACGGGAAAATTTGGGGAGGGGGCACCAATTTCCGAATAGGACCATGAACGCAGCAATGACAGATGAAAGCAATTTTCCCAAAAATAAAGAAGGGGAGAAAAAATGTCACTAGCATAAAAAGGGCAAGTAAGCAACAGAAAACCCGTGAGACGACAGAAAACGACGACAGAACACCATTTTGCAGAATACTATTTTTTGACGACAGAACACCATGTGATCGACCAAAACCTTTTCTATACTATGGTTTTAAGAAAGAACACCCCTTTGTTACGACAGAACACCCTGGGGGCAGAATTCAAATTTGCGACAGAAAACCATGTTTATGGGCGACAGAACACCATGTGCAGAAAACTAAGGGGTTTTACGACCAAAAACACCGTGTGATGCGACAGCACCATGGCAGAATACTAGGGTTTGGAAAGACAGAACACCCTGTGATGACGACAGAAAAACGACGACAGAACACCATGTGAAAGGGGCGACAGAACACCATGTGCCCGAATTTCTATGAAATTTTTTACGGGCAGAAAAACCTTTTGTTGAAAGCAGAATACTATGAGTTGACGTAGCCCATGGTTGATAACAAATACTAAAGGGGTTGACGACAGAACACCCCTGTTGTTTAAAAGTACTATGAGTTTTCGACAGAACCCATTTTGTTTTTAAAACAAATACTATGGCTTCGACAGAAAAACCCCCGTGTTGATAGCAGAATACATGATTGGGCGACAAAAAAACCATGTGTTGATAGCAGAATACTAAAGGATTTTACGACAAAACCCCCCATGTTTTTTAGAGCAGAATTTCCTTTAGTTTTACGCAAAACCCCCATGTTTGATAGGGAGAATACTAAAGATTTGACAATTTGAAAAACCATGTGCGGATAGCAGGGAAAACTAGATTTTTTACGACAAAAAAACCCGTTTGAAGGGGGTTTTCTATGACCCGCCCACAAAAACCCTTTTGTTTATAGCAGAATACTATGAAATTTTACGACAAAAACCCTGTTTTGAAAAAGAAATAATTTGGTTGACAAAAAGAATACCCTGGTTTAAAAGCGAATACATGAGTTAAAAGATAGAAAAACCATGATTGATAGCAAAAAACTATGGTTTTATGACCAAAAAAAACCCCCGTTTTTGCAGGAATACTATGAACGGGCATAGAACACCACGTGTTGGGGTAGCGAATACTGATTTGAAAGATAAAACCCCCTGTATTGTTTTCAGAATTCCAATTTTGGGTTTTAAAGATGAACACCGTGTTTAAGCAGAAAATTCTAAGAGTTGAAAGACAGAACCCCCACGTGTTGATAGCGAGTACTATGAGGGTTGGACGATAAACACCATGTGTTGATAGCAAATAACCCTGAGTTTTACGACAGAACCCACGTGTTGATAGCGAAATATGAGTTTTTACGATAGAACCCCCATGTGTTGATTGGGGGAATTTCTTTGATTTTGGGCGACAGAAAAACCACGGTTGATAGCAGAGATATGATTGACGACAAACCAAAAAACCACTGTTGTAGCAGAATACTAGTTTGGGCGATAGAGCACCCCTTGGGTGATAGCCGAATACTAAGAATTGACGACAGGGAAAACCATGTGTTGATGAAGAAATCGATGTGTTTTACGACATACAACCCTTTTTTGATGACAGGGCACCATGTGGCGAGAAAACGAAACCCCCCCAGCCAAAAACCAAAATTTTAACAGTGGAACATCCCCAAAAACTGCAGAACTTTTTACCCAACCCTTTAAAAACCATACGTCAAAAACCAAAACCTTTCCTTTAACAACTGGGCCAAAAAACCCATTAGCCAAATTTTTTAGGTTTCTCCCTGCCGCTTTTGGGCTTGATCCCGCCCCCCCCTTTCCCCCCCCCCTCCAAACCCCCAATCCCCCACACCCACCCATCCCCAACAAAAAATCTCCCCTGACTTTTTCCCCTTTCCTCACTTTCTTGCCCCCTCGCCCCCCCCACACCCCCCCTCCCCTAAAAAAACCCCCCCACCACCGCCCTTTCTCTTGCGGATTCAATTTTCCCGTCGGGCCCAATTTTTGTCACCCCACGGGAAAAGGGGGTGAACCCCTCCCCTAAATTGGGGTTTAAACCTTCCCTGGGAGTCGGGGAGGTAAATCTCTCTCCCCTCTTTCACACCCCCACACACACACACAAAATGCCCCGCGCGTCTGTCTCCTTTCCCCCCCCTCCCTGTCTCTTCATTTCCCCCTCTATCTCTCTCACCCACCCCAGTTTTCCGGGGGTACGCGCACACTTTAGTGCCCGTGCTGCTGGTACGTGTGTACTCCCTTTTGGGGGGCCCGTCAAGCGGGGTCGGCTGGGTCCCAAAAAGCCCTTAGAAGGTCCCCCGGGTGGTTTATAATGACTGACCCCCCCCCCCCAACCTACCCCCAAAATCCCCCCCCCCCAATAAACCCCTCCCCTAAACAAAAACGGGTGATTCCCCTGCCCCTCCCCCAAAAAAAATGCTCCCACCTCCATCCCCCCCTTTTCCCCCGCCCCCAGCGTTTCCGTCCATGCGGACCCCCGGACGTCCCGCTCCTTGGCAGCTTTTACAAATTTTAAAGGGCTGTGGCTTTTGATCGTGGGTTCTCCCCGGGGTTTTTTTCCCCTCCCCCCCCCCCCCCCCCCCCTATCCTCCTCCCCACCCCCGAAAATGTGTCATTTAGGTACGTGACCACCCTGACCTTAGCAGCTTTTAAACATGAAAGGGCAGTGGGGGTTCTGATCGCGATCCTCCCTTTCTCTCCCCACCCCCCCCCCCCCCCTCCCTCCCCCTCCCCCTCCCCCCCCCGCACGACGCTAGTCATCAGGTCCTGTGAAAAATATTTACCTCAACCCCTTTTTCCCAAAATTGGGGGGTCAGTGGCCATTTTAATCATGGGCCTCCTCCATCCCCCCCCCTCCTCCCCCCCGAAAACCAAATGTGGGCACCCCCGTCACTGATTCCCCCATGACCCCAGCACTTTCACGGGAAAAGGCCGGCCTGCGGGCAATTTTGACTCGGAAACTTTCCCCCGGGGGTTCCCCTTCCCCCCTTCCCCCACACACCACTGTGGTCACCACGTCAACGACTGGTCTCTTTTTCTCCTCCCTCTTCCCTTTATTATCTATGTTTGGGGGGTTTTCTCACTTTCCCCTTTTCCTTTTTACCAGTCCTTTCATGGGCCCATGCTACAAAGGGGAAAATTTGTTTGGGGGCAGTTTCGGGGCGCTGTTTGTTAAAAATCCGAAGCCAAATTTTTTTGAAAATTTACTTGCCCCGTTTTTTTATTGTACTTTAAAACTCAGACACTCCCCTTTGGGTTTTGGTGGTATTTGGGGCCTTTTTTTTTCTCAGGAGACGGGCGAAATTTGCAACCCGGTTAGAAAAAGATTTTTTTTTTTCTGGTTTTTCACTGTGCACAAATATCTGATACTGCACACTTTGGGGGGGGTATATTTTACACTTTTTCTCTCAGGGGCAGCGTGACTTTAAAACACGTTTGAACTTTTTTTTGGGAAACGTCTTTTCGCCTTTTCTGGGGAAAAGGGCCCCCTGTTTTGAAAGCAAAGGAAACCGGGGGCCCCACTGTTTTTTAACAAACATGTTTTTTTGTTTATTGGGTGGGGCCACTGCCTGGGGAGTTTTGTGGCTCAGGGAAAAAAAACAATCCAAAGGAGAAAAACGAGGTGATGAAGTTTTGTTTAAAACCCCATACCTCCCCAGGGAGTTATAGGTACAGTTAATAAACAAAAAAGTGGGTGAGACCTCTTTAAAAAATATCGGGACTTTTTCTTAAAAGTTTTTTCAGATTTTTCCGATACGATTTTTTTAAACCCTTTAAGCGGTACTAGGTCTAACACCTCATTTTTACTTTATCAAAAACCCAAAATCATCCCCTTTCCCCCGATTTAAAAATCCCCAAACCCTTTTGGGTGTTTAATGAAAAACCCCCGCTCTTTACTTTCGTTAACCCTTCCCAAAAAAAAAGAAAAAGAGAAAAGAAGAAGGAATTTAAAAGGGTAATTGTGTAAAGGGGGTCAAGAGAGAAGAGGGGAAAAGGAGAGAGAGAAGAGAGAGGGAGAGAGAGGGGGGGGGGGGGGGGGGGGCCGTGAAAGAAGGGAGGAAGGGAAGGGGGGAAAATCTCCCTCTCTCTTCCCCACACACACACAATCAGGGACAAAAGAGAGGGGAGAGGGGAGGGGGAGCACCCGGGAAAAGGCGACATGGTGGGGGGTGGGGGAGGGGGGGGACAAAGGACAAACAAGCCTTGAAAGAGACAGGGGACAGAACAAGCAAAGAGGTTTTCCCCAAAGGGCCCGAAAAGGGGGTCTGAATTGGAACCCAACACTATCGGGGCCCCCGGAAAAGCCCAAATAAAACGGCGAACCCAAATTTCAGACTGGCGGCCCAAGTGTCATCCCACAGCGTGTCGCCCCCTCATGAGCCCTTTCCTTTCCCCCTAAACCCCCCCCCCCCCCCCCCCCCCCCCCCCGCCCCCTCCTTGGTTCCCCGGGTTTTTCTCGCTCCGTTTGGGTACCTCCGCTTGGGGTGTGGAAGCCTTTCCCCTGTTTCCCGCCGCCTCCCCAATTTAAACGTCAAAAACTAAAGGTTTGGGTTTGATTGGGGTTTTCCCCTAGGCAGTATGGCCAAAAGGGGGTAACCGTAAACAAAAAAAAAAAACCCGGCGAAATGAGTTTTTGGGTGGGGTGCCAAGCCGGGGATGTTTTTTAAAACCCCGGGGGGGTTTGCTTACCCCCTTACCCATGGTTTCCAATTTGGGGGAAAATTTAAAAAGCTAGTCCCGGTTTAAATAAAAAATTTTCCCTTTTTCAATCATTAAAATTTACCAAAAAAAAAGTGAAAAAATTAAAAATCAAAAACTAAATAAGCTATCTCCATTTCAACTTTTTTTAGTTAAAAAAACCATTTCATCTCCGATGGGATACAAGGAAAATTGGGAAGTCCTCGAATTTTCCCCCCTATTTTAGTAAACACTGATGTGGGAGAAACTAAAACCTGCACCCCTTAGGGCCCTCGTTGTCGGGCTTCCAGAATTTAAAAAGTTTAAACGACAAAACAGGGCGGGCAAAACCGTGGCGCGGGGTTTCGCTCACAACATTAATTTTTTCGACTCGGAACAAAAAATGATTTAAAAAGGGGTCTGCCCATTTTTAATATCGCAAGAGCAGAAGTTTGTAAATTGCAAAGGGCAGGTAGCAAACGCTTTTTCTAAACAGTCACAGCAGAAGATTCGTGTTTGGGAAAATTATAAAATTTTTGGGGAAAAAAATTTTTTTTCAGTATCACTCACAAAAACAGAAGGGGTTTTAAATTTTAAAACAAAAGTTTACAGAGATTTCCCTTAAATTTAGTAAATATCCCTTTCAAAAAACTTTATAATCGGAAAAAGACCTTTAACAGAAACCTTTTCCTTCCCACTCAACAAAAAACTTTGTTGCCCTAAATAACCCAAAAGACTAACAGTAAAAAAAACTTTCGTTGGGTGCAAAAGATCCTGTAAACAGAAATTTGGGGTGTGGGGTGTGTTGTGTGTGTGTTGGGTGTGTGTTGTGTGTTTTGTTGTAAAGTGTGTGGGGGTGTGTGTGTAGTAGTATTAAAAAAATACTTTAATTTTTCGCCCTTTTTTCCCAAACTAGGGGTTTTTAGACAGTGTGTTGGGGTGTGTGGTTTTGGGGTGTGTGTGTGGGGGTGTTTGTGTGTGCCGCGCGGGCCCCGCCGGGGTGCGTGGGTGCGTGCGTGCGGCGTGTGTGTATGGTGTGTGTGTTTGTGTGGTGGTGTTTGGGGTTTTGTTAATTCCCCCCGGGAAAAATTTTGGGGCCCCTGAAAGAATAAACAGAACGGGAAATTTTTACCCAAAATAAAAACCCCCAGAAAAAAACCCTTTTTTTGTTCAAACATGTTTCCATGAACCGAAAAGCCCCTTTTACCCGGAAGGTTTGAGTTCCCTTTCCCGCCCAAATCCCGTCAGTTAAAATTTTTACCTGTAACCCGGGAAAACGTGCCCGCCTTTTAACCCCTGCGGGAAAAGAAAGGGGTCTTTTTTCCACCGTGGGAAACCGGGGGGGGGTTTAGTGAGGAATCGTTGTCGCTGCCCATGTCCCGGGGTTTTAACCCCCCCCCCCCCCCCCACCCTGTTATTTGGGGGGGTCAGTCGCACCGCCTGTGCCCCGTAATCTTGGGAAAAAAGGCACTGTTTTAAAATTATCTATCCCCCCCCCCTCCCCCCCCCCTCCCCGCCTTTACTCCGCCCCTTTCAGTCCGTTGCAATCCCGTTTAGGGTTTATGGGTTTTTTTTTTAACACCATGGGTTTAAAGGAAATTCCCCCCCATTCAACCGGGCCTTGGCCCAAACCGGGTCATTCCCTCCTCTGGCGCCCCCCCGGGAAAGGCCCCCTCTCCTCTCTGGAAAATCCGCCCCGACCCTTTTTCTCCGGAGGTTGGTTTAAAAAGGGGGGAGATTGGGGGTGGGGGGGTTGGGAAAGGGGTGGGGGTGGGTTTTGCAAAGAAAAGTTTGGGGGAAAAAAAAAAGGGGGGGGGAAGAAAAAAAAAATAAAAAAAGCCTTTAAAAACAAACAAGAAACTACAAAAATTTTTAAAAAAACCGAAAAAAAAATTTCAAAAAGAGAACAAAAAAAAAAAGCTTTTAAAAAAACAAAAAAAATTAAAGGAAAAAAAAAAAAACAAAAAACCAAAAAAAACCCCCAAAAATAAAACCCCCATGTTTTTAAAAAAGAATTTCCCCGGGGTAAAAAAATTAAAAAAAAAAACAAAAAAACCCATTTAAAATAAAAAAATTTAAAAAAACCAAAGTCCCAAAAAAATTTAAAAAAAAAAAAAGAGTTTTAAAAAAGGGGGAATTAAATTATAAAAAAAAAAAAAAGGAAAAAAAAATGAAGAAAAAAAGAAAAGGTTTAAAAAGGAAAAAAACAAAAAAAAGCGGGAAAATCAAAAAAAAAACCCCATAAAGGGAAAACTTAGAAAAAATTTTTCAAAAGGGGAAAAAAAACCCCAAAAAACCCCCCTTAAAAATAAAATTGGCTAAATGGGAAAAAATAAAAAAGGGAAAATAAAAGGAAAATGAAAAAAAAATTGTTAAAAAAAAAAAAAATAAAAAATTTTAAAAAATAAAAAAAAAGGCAAAGAAAAACAAAAAGTAAAAGGTTTACAAAAAAATTTAAAAAAAAAAAAATTTTAAAAAAAAAAGGAAAAAAAAAATTTTTTCCTCAAAACATCGTTTTAAAAAAAAATTTTCCCCCAAAAAAAAAAATTTTAAAAAATGGGAAAAAAAAAAATAAAAAAAAAAAAAAAAAAAAAAAAAAACAAAAAGGAAAAGAATTAAAAAAAAGGGCCCCAAAAAAAACCACAAAAAAAAAAATTAAAATTAAAATTAAAAAAAAAACCCCCGTTTTTAAAAAAAAAAAAAAAAAAAAAAAACAAATAAAAAAAAAGGAAAATTGCCCTTTTAAAAAAATCTTTAACCCCCCTACCTTTTTTTACCAAAATTTTTTCTTTTAAAAAAATTTTAAAATAAAAATAAAAATTTTTAAAAAAATAAAAAAATGGTTTGAAATTTTGTTTTTTTTTTTAAAAAAAAAAAAAAAAAAAAAAAAGAAAAAAAAAATAGAAAAAATAAAAAAAATTTTCCAAAACTTAAAAATAAATGATTTGGGGCCCCCCCCCCCCCCCCCCCCGAATTATTTCGAAAGGCCTCCTTTAATGATTTTTTCCAAAAAGCTCCCATAATTTGCAAAAGTTTCCTCAAAAGACCAACACATTTCAAAACCAAAGAAAAAATTGGGGGAGGTCACAAAGGTTTTGGGGGCCCAAAAAGAAAGGATGGGAAAAAGCTTTTAAACCCCGGGGGAAATTTTATGGAGGAAATAGGCCCGGGCCCCCAAAAACCGCTTTTTTAAAAACCCAATTTCCTAAAAAAACCCCCATTTTCACAAAAACCACTTTAAGGGAAAAAATTCCCCAGGGAATTTACTAAAAACCGTCAAAACGAAAAAAACCCTCTTTGGGAAAATGAAAGAAACTTTCCCATTTGAATTTCCCAAAAAAATTTAAAAAAAAACACATTTTAAAAAGGGGGGGGAATTAAAATTTCACTTAAAGGGGAAAAAATGAATTTAACATTCAGGAATTCA
>CM031625.1:33995965-34000965 GCA_018398815.1 Conus ventricosus
TAGCTGGAAGGCATGAACTTTCAAACGAAAACATCGCGCATCAGCTCAACTATGCAGTAAGATGGACATCCCCTTTGGGATTACTGAGAGAGAGAGAGAGAGAGAGAGAGAGAGAGAGAGAGAGAGAGAGAGAGAGAGAGAGAGAAGGGGGAGGAGGAGAGAGACAGAGAAAGATTAAGCGAGAGAGAGGGGGGAAAGGGAGGAGAGAGAGAGAGAGAGAGAGAGAGGAGAGAGAGAGAGAGAGAGAGAGAGAGAAATAAAGACAGAGGGTGGCTGGAAGGGAGGGAGGAGAAAGATTCATAGAGAGAGAGAGGGGGGGGGAGAGGAGAGAGACAAAGTTTAAGAATGAGAGACGGGAGAGGAAGGAAGGAGAGAGATAAAGAGAGAGAGAGAGAGAAGAGAGAGAGAGAGAGAGAGAGAGAGAGAGAGAGAGAGAGAGAGAGAGAGAGCGTGGGTGGGGCAGGGATATGGCAAAAACCAGATACATACAAACAAAAACCAGATACATACAAACGCGTCTGTCTCTTTGTTCTCCCCAAATACTGAAGTTCGTGGATTTGCTTTAGTTGCTTTGATTCCGCCCCATTTGTGCAGCCAATACTTTCCCTGTTAATTTCGTTCTGCATCTTCTGTAGTTCATTCTTCCTTGGATCTTTATTTATTCACTTATGTCTTTTTTTTAATTACTCACTCACTTATTTATGTAATATACACATTTGTTTGGGCTTTAGAATACTGTTTATTATTGATTTCTCTGCTTCTGGTTTATCTTAATGTTTATATAGAAGGAAAATACCTTAGAACCTACTTTAGGAGAAATGTATGACGACGTTTCTATGAAGATAACGTTACCAGTAATGTCAAATGTTTCCTGCCATTTCAATATAGCATCATCTGTCACAGTTCAGGTAACTGAAGGAGTCCAAAGGCTCAACATGCCGGCATGCCTATTTGGCTTATAGTCTTATAACTGGAACATGTCTTAGTGCCACAATAATACACAACAGACCTCGCAGAACAGCCAGTGCCCGGCAGTTACAATTTCATTGAGTGGTCGCCAGACTACAACTGGATAGCTGACATGTTACTGATGGTAAAAAGACAAAATTAACGGAAAGCCGTTCTGGAACGCAGACTGGGAAAGGGCCACAAAGCCAGACAAAGAACAAAGACGGGAGAAGGGACAAGAAAGGGAGACAAAAGAACAAAGAAGGCGCAACAATGGAGACAAATAACAAAGACAGGAGAAGGGGCCGCAACAGAAGACAATGGTGGAAGACATGAAAGGGTGCCACAAAGGGAGACAACACAGTATGCGACAGTAAAAATGAAGAGAAAATGGCAGTCACAGTAGCGGAAAAGGGACATTATCAGCAAAAAAAAAAAAAAAATTCTTCAGGAGAAAGCCGTGCTTTATACGCCCTATAAAAGAGGCCCCCGCATTCCTACACAGTGGTGTTAGAAGAAGCTTGTTCAGCGAATACTGTTGTCGCGCAACACTTTTTTTTTTCTAAAGCCAATTATTCTCTACAGTTTGTCTGATCTGTTGGCAACATTCCACCATGAAGTTGTTTTGACTGCGTTTTACTTTTCAAGTTCTCTAAAAAAAACCAACAACAACAAAAAAACCCCAAACCAAACAACAGTCAAACGATCTCATTTCCTGCGTCATCAAGCCATACAGGCGTACACTGCTATGTCAACACCACTTCTCAAGCATGCGTCTGTGTACATCTACATACCTAGTAAACAGCTATATACGTATGTGCATCGCCTGCATACACACTGCAACATGACATATAGTATAAAAGGTTATCAACAAGATATCAGAGCACATTAAACATAATCCTGTTTTGGTAGGGATTACTCAGATCTTGTTACAATGTTAGGACAGAAACCGGAACCCGCAGTGACACACGTGGTGAGGCACGGAACCCGATATTCCGTGATGTTATCTTCGTACCCTAAGCCACCACTCTACACCACTAGCACGCGGACTGAAACAACAGGACATACAGGATCACCACCGGCAGTCGCTAACTACGCTTCTCGCCACAGATCTTCCCACTCAAATCTTCCCCGCGGTCAAATGCTGATCAATTCTTCCCGTCAGTCGAAGGTCAGTCACTCCGTCCGTCCTGACCCCCGCCCTGTCTGGTCAGCGGAGGAGGGAATGCGAGGGCGGGGTGGGATGAAGGGGTGGGGAGGGGTAGAAATCAAAGTCGGACTGGTCACTGGACACCGATTTATGGCCACCGGCAAATTCACCACACACCTAGCGGTGTTGGCGTCCCGGTGGCGTCAATGTAGTGTAACCCAAGTCCCCGTCCCCTACTCCGCTCGTCTTCCATATCACCTCTGTAGGTTTTGGGCGAACGTTCCATCTGAACAAAGTGCCTGCACGTGACAGGTGCTGCCGATTTGTACCAAACGCCACAGGAGGTTTAGGCAAATCACCCAGTGGCGTAACCCGACACCAACGCCGATATCCTTAAACAACACAGATGAACAACCGAGACTTCATGTTAACATCTTCGTTTCGGACTGGGCTTCTGTCACGTGCCAGGTGCACGTCATCTTCGGGTTGTACAGGATGAATGTCGTCTTCAATGCTGAGGTTACCGGGGGAAACTGCTCTACTGGTGCGCCACCATTTTGTTTTCAGCCTGGTCTGGCGTGTCCCGACATCAGAAATACTCACCACTCTTTCGACCAATCGGACGACGTTTTATTTTTAGTTCATGCGCGAAAATGGTAACTGAACATATTTATAGGAAACATTTTCCAGCTTGATCTCTACTCTTAAACGCAACATTGATCTTGTTTCTGTCGGCGATGAATTTCGAACGGAAAGAAGCTGAACTGAAAACGAAATTGCTTAAACTTCGTCTTCTTTTCTCACCCTTATTGCTTAAACTTGGTCTTTGTGTCCCATCTCTCGACTCCTTGATTTGTAAATGTTATTGCAGCTACTTGATCGCCCAAACCCTGTAAACTTTTCTTTCGACTGGCAACGAGGGAGAGCCGTAAGGTCTGTGAACCATTTCTACCGCCCGAGGGGAGACCAGACAACGCACGAGAAGCGGGAGGACACAGATCAAAGCCGTGATGGCCACTGACGAGGGATTTATCACCACTGCACTCCAGTCTACCCTGGACCCGGCCCAGGCAGGGCGCGCCTCCCTGCTGAGCTATGTGATGTCTGGGTCAACGACAGGTCAGCCGACGACGAAGACCCGGCACGGCCCCACAACTGGGCGCGGCTTGGATGGTGACGTAGAGATAATTCAGACCGCCTGTATTTCCTCAGATATAGCCGAACGCGTGCGTGTACGTGTGTGCGCTCTCTCCTCTCTCTCTCTCTCTCTCTCTCTCTCTCTCTCTGTGTGTGTGTGTGTGTGTGTGGTGTGTGTGTGTGTGTGTTGTGTGTGTGTGTGTGGCCCATCCTGTTCACATTCCTCGGCATTCAAACGACAACAAAACAAAAGAACCCCCCAAATTAAAGAGACCATTCAGCACAATGCCAAAGTCAACATGCGGTTCTCACTTCTCTCTGTCCCCGCAAACACACAAACACGTACAAACACACACACACCACCACGACGCACACACACACACACACACACACACACACACACACACACTGATTTACTGCCAAAATACATTAGCCTTAGGTTGTCCTGACAACCATCCACACTGACAGAAGCAAGCACACCGAGGCATTCCCCCCCCCCCCCCCCCCCCCCCCCCAACACACACCGCTCTCTCTCAAAGAGGAAGAGAGAGAGAGAGAGAGAGAGAGAGAGAGAGAGAGAGAGAGAGGGGGGGGGAGTAGCTTAAGGCCAGGGAGCTGCGATCCAATTTAATGGAGGCACAAATCTTGGCGGAATGTCAACTGAAGCCGGGCCGTTCTCACATGTCGCCACTGCTGTGTGGACTGTGCACTCCTTCCTTCCAACTGTCTGTCTGTCTGACTGTCTCCACCACACACACACACACACACACACACACACACACACGCTCGCGCGCACACACACATACACATACATGCGCTCACACACATACACAACACACACACATGGACCCATGCCCACACACCCTATGTACATACGTGTACACTCACCACATACATATACAATGGTCATAATGGCACAGCCAATGTTAGGTAGGCACTCCAGGTCTGACCATCGCGTTGGGCTAATCCGTTGGTCATGATGATGTTGATGATTGTGAAGAAGAAGAGGATACTGATGATGATGATGACGACGATGAAAAGCTCATGACCGAGGCCAGTGGATAAGGTTCTCCGCTGAGCCAGTGGAAACAACATTTATTTATGCAAGTGACGTGAAATACGCAGAATGAAAAAACAACAACAACAACAACAACACACACACACACACACACACACACACACACACACACACACACACACACACACACACACCACAACAAGACAAAACCAACGAACGAAAGGACGAGGAAGCGTGACGTCAGCCACCATCAATGAACGAGATGTGCCTGGTGTGAACGGGAAAGTCAGGTGACCCCCTTTTCCCCCACAGGTAACACAGGCGTCAGTGACGAGTAGTGCACAGCAGGCCGGCGGTTCACCTCCTGCGGTTAACCTGTGCGACGGTGCGTTAAAGACGGCGACCTGGATAACAGAACTGGAAGCCCTTCCCACCGCGGAATGCATAAATCCGAACCCTGACCTGACGCTCACCTATCCCTAATCCTACACGTAATCCTGTCCTGACGTTCTAAAGCCTTAAAAACAAAATAACAAACAAAAATTTTATTGATAAAACGGGCCGCAGCAAAGGGCAGGGAAGTTGTCTTCCCTTGTTCTCCTTCAACACAGGATTGAACGTCTGCCTTGCGCTATGAATGGCGGGGTAAGGTGGCGAGTGTGAGGAGGGTGGGCGAGAGGGGGTGGGGGGGGGGGGGGGGGGGGGGGCGACATTCCAGCCAGCTATCCAGCTGGTGAACGACGCTAT
>CM031625.1:34005965-34023465 GCA_018398815.1 Conus ventricosus
AGACCACGATTCCTGACAGAAAAACTATTGGACAATGGTACGATTCCAGACAGAAAAACTATTGGACAATGGCTGCGATTCCAGACAGAAAAACTATTGGACAATGGCTACGATTCTAGACAGAAAAACTATTGGACAATGGCTACGATTCTAGACAGAAAAACTATTGGACAATGGCTACGATTCTAGATAGAAAAACTATTGGACAATGGCTACGATTCCAGACAGAAAAACTATTGGACAATGGCTACGATTCCAGACAGAAAAACTATTGGACAATGGCTACGATTCCAGACAGAAAACTATTGGACAATGGCTACGATTCTAGACAGAAAAACTATTGGACAATGGCTACGATTCTAGACAGAAAAACTATTGGACAATGGCTACGATTCTAGACAGAAAAACTATTGGACAATGGCTACGATTCTAGACAGAAAAACTATTGGACAATGGCTACGAATTCTAGACAGAAAACTATTGGACAATGGCTACGATTCTAGACAGAAAAAACTATTGGACAATGGCTACGATTCTAGACAGAAAAACTATTGGACAATGGCTACGATTCTAGACAGAAAAACTATTGGACAATGGCTACGATTCTAGACAGAAAAACTATTGGACAATGGCTTCGATTCTAGACAGAAAAACTATTGGACAATGGCTACGATTCCAGACAGAAAAACTATTGGACAATGACCACGATTCCAGACAGAAAAACTTTTGGACAATGGCTATGATTATAGACAGAAAATAAAAATCTTCGACGATGACCACGATTCTAGACGGAAAAACGTTTGGACAATGACCGCGATTCTAGACAGAAAATCTCTTGGACAATGGCTACGATTTAGACAGAAAAACTTTTGGATAATGGCTACGATTATAGACGGAAAATCTCTTGGACAATGACCACGATCTAATCAGAAAAAGTCTTGGACAATGGCTACGATCATAGACAGAAAAAGCCTTGGACAATGACCACGATTACAGACAGAAAATCACTTGGACAATGGCTACGATTATAGACAGAAAATACTTTTGGACAGTGGCTACGATTATAGACCAAAAAATCTCTTGGAGAGTAACTACGATTCTAAACAGAAAAAAAAAACCTTTTGGCGCAATGGCCACGACACTTAACAGGCCAGGGAACAGGACCCGGAGTGACGAGCATCATCCAATCATGCTCTGAAGTGGCCGGACGTCGTCATAACCTTGAAGTATTGACTACTCTTCCCGTCCGCAACCGGCGATAGCATGACGGCGAAAATTACGTACACTCGTGGGAAAATATTCTACCTACGAGACTTGTCCACATCACCAAGCACGATTTACGTCCAAACTCAATGTTCGAAATATAGCAGCCGAACACAAAGAAAAGGAAAAACCCGAAGGGCTAAGGATTTCTGCGCACTATCGATGCAAGTGAAGGACGTTAGGAAGCCGGCGTTTCCTCTTTTACGATTTGAGGCTATCATCTGTTGCGTGTTTTGCAGTTTGCAGCCACCGACCGATCGAGTCAGTCATACCCGAAAAAAATGTGACTGGTTTATTTTGCTCGCATGGCATACATAGAAATATCACAACTGATGAATTATACGCAAGCATGGACCTCAAGCAGCCGTGGCGGAAGAGCACCGAACACTTCGGTTTATCTTTGAAGTCCATGGATCTTGTTCACGATCGTGTTCACAAAGATTCTTGAATTACAAAGATCTGGAGACCATTTCGTTAAATAGAAAACCTTTAGATGAAGCAGACAACACAACACATCCCTCACCACCAAGCAAAAAGCTTCAATGCGCAGGATTTGATTGCAACATGACGGAAGCGTTTAGAAATCAGTTTTCAAGGGTAAAAACTGTCGATACATAATCGCATTTTCATGAACAGTCGCAAAATCTACAGACTGCATCAACCATGAAAGAGTCAAAGCAACACGCTCTGTGTGTGTGTGTGTGTGTGTGTGTGTGTGTGTGTGTGTGTGTGTGTGTGTGTGTGTGCGCGCGCGCGCACGCGTGTGTGTGCGTGCGTTAAGGTGTGTGTGTGTGTGTGTTGTGTGTGTGTGTGTGTGTGTGTGTGTGAAAGAGGGAGACTGTTAGACCCTGAGAGGTATGAATAGGCTGCCAAATCGATTTCAGAATCCTCTCTGTCCTGATCTCACTTATTTATTAGCACACTATTATGCACTTGGACCGAAAGCGCGAAGCTGAATGATCTCTGAACTGAACGAACCTACGGATACCCTCGGAAAAGCTGTCCGCAAGCTTTTTTCATGCTTTCTTTTTCCTTTTTCTTTTCTTTCTTTTTTCTTTTTTTGTTTAAAGCAAAGCGGCATCGGTGCCTGCGTGGCTGACATGCCTGAAGGAGGACTTGTGGTACGAACTAGATTTTTGCGACCAGCACACAGGGAGAATGAAACGGCAAACAACAGGAGAGGGCCGGGCAGGGATGATGCTTTCAATTCAGTGACGTGGGGGGGGGGGGGGGGGGGGGAGGCAGAAAGAAGGGGATGGCGGAAGTAGAATCTGGAGTGTGTGTGTGTGTGTGTGTGTGTGTGTGTGTGGTGTGTGTGTGTGTGTGGTGTGTGTGTGTGTGTGTGTGTGTGTGTGATGAGAGAGAGAGAGAGAGAGAGAGAGAGAGAGAGAATGTATATTGTGTGGGTGTGTGTGTGTGTGTGTGTGTGTGTGTGTACGTGTGTGTGTGTGTGTGTGTGTGTGTGTTGTGTGTGTGTGTGGTGGTGTGTGCATGAATGCGTGCGTGCGTGCGTGTGTGTGTGTGTGTGTGTGTGTGTGTGTGTGTGTGTTGGTGTGTGTTGTGGTGTGTGTGTGTGTGTGTGTACGTGGTGTGTGGTGTGTGTGTGTATGTGTGTGTGTGTGTGTGTGTGTGTGTGTGTGCGCGTGCATGTGCGCACGTGCGTGGAGTGATGCGTGCGTGCGTGTGTGTGTGTTTGTTTGTGCGCGCGCGTGCGTGCGTGCAAGTGTGTGTTGCGTGTTGTGTGTGTGAAACGTTTCAAAGTGATCGCCAGGTAAAGCACCTGAGAACGGGCACTGCACACTGTTCTTGTTTATAAGTTTCATAATTATTCGCCTCTACGCATTGCCGTAAGATTCAGCTCGCCTTCCACTCAAACTCTTAGTGTCATTCGGCGTTGAGAACGGGTCCTTCCATTCTTCGAGTCGCATGATTCATGAGTGGAGCCGCCTTAACCACTCACCGTCCTGTGTCAGGACCTGTTTTATCCAGTCTTTCATCCCGACCCGTCTGCTTGCTGGATGAACAAGCACAGCCGAACGAGCACGAGACACTTGGTGCAGGCTCTGCGTGAGCGACATTCTCCTCAGCCCTCATTTCAGTTCGGCTCTTGGTAAAGCTGTAAACAAGACGAACTGAATGCTACCTGTCTGTCATTCCAGCAAAATAACGTAAACACCATAAATCAACTCTACCAGCCGTTCCCACCGATGCGGTTTATTCCCAATGAGGTGAAATGTCGACCAGTGGTTGTCTATCTTTATACTGCAGGTAATACTCGATTATGGAACAAAGAAAAGAATAGCAATTCAAAATTATTTTTTATCTGAGGGTCACAAATCGTCGTGTTCACACATTTTCCGGCGCGTCAACTTTTTTCGATAATTATCTCGAGTGATACAATTTCGTGACGTCAAATTCCTCTTCGGAAGACTAACGATTTCTCCTATGTTGCATCGGCCGTCGTATTAAGTGCCTCTTTCAGAGACCGGTAATTTCTTTAGATTGTTACAGTTTTCGTTAGAGCAAGTTCCTCTTCAGCAGACTGACGTGTTTCTCTCGACTGCCACATGTTTCGTCATGTCAAATTCCTCTTTGGAAGACCACCAACTCGTTTGACCTTTTGTTGTGCCACGTCCCTTACCAGATGATCAACACTTCCTCTCCATTGTTACAGTTCTCACGATTGTTACAGTTTTCGTCGTACCAAGACTATACATCTCCAGTATCTTCAAGAGACGGTAACAGTTCCGCGATCACTTTAGAACGTGACCCGCTGTAGCGACCACTTCCGGGTCTATCTGGAGGTTTTGCGGCGCTCCAACAAAAGAATCGCTGGACCAGGGAAGCTGGAGGTCACGACATTTGAAGTGGTATCCGTCTGTCGTGGCCATCTGGTTTATCTTGGCACTGGTCAGCAACAGTTTCTTTGGACGAACGGAGAAGTAACAAACTTTTTTTTTATGGCAACGAAAAAAGAACACACCCGTTCGCCATGATTTTGAACGTCACGAAAGAAGACTAGCTAGTAAACCGGCTTCTTTCAGGTGCTGTAGTAACACATAAATAAGGAGTTAGATAAATAAACATACAAATAAATGTAAAGATCTGTTTCTGTACTGTTAAATCTGTCTATAAAAGATGCAAACTGCAAAGCTCTGCTTCTGTGTAGTGGATTTCGTACTGAAAGATAAAGATCGCTTGTCATTCTTCTGTATTGAGAATTCTGTATAAGAAGAATGCGAATCCTGCCCCTGTGTCCCAAATCTCTCTCTCTCTATCTTTCTCTAAGGAGCGGAGGGCGGAATGATGTGGTGGTGAGACAGCTCTCCCGCTAAAAACCTCCTCTCTTTCTCCACCCATCCACCTCCCCTCAACCTTCCCATTCTTCACCGCACCCCCTCCTCAAGAAGAAGAAAAGAAGAAGAAGAAGAAGAACAACAACAACAACAACAACAGAAAGAAAAAAAAAAAAACCTAACCCATCAGAATTTGTTCAAAGCGTTTTCGAGAAAAAGAAAAGTAAAATTGAAATCCTGGAAAACAGTTGATAAATAATAGGGAATAACACGATACAGCCACAGTACTGACAGTCCTTCGGCTTTTCAGAAGCAAAGCTGTCAGACCGGATTGTTCTGTCTTCTTCTCGTCCTACAACACTTCTTCTGACTTTTAGTGCTTGCACAGCTGCTGTATGCTTCCACTTGAAACATCTCCCCCCCCCCCCCCCCCCCCCCCCCCCCCCCCCCCCCCCCCCCCCCCCGTGTTAATTAGTGCACTGACGTTCCGAGGTGTGTGGCGATTAAATGCATCACTGTGCTGGAATTTGTGCTGTGGCTGCCATACGACCTATGTATTGGGTAGAACGTATTGCGTAGTGGAATATTGAATTGCCACGTTACTGCATTGCTTTTTTTTTTCGTCCATAGTATTCTTGTCACATTACGGTTCTGTTTACGTAATTTGAGTTGTTTTGTCATGTGCGCGCCAGCGCGGCCGTGCGCGCGCTCGCACACACACACACACACACACGTCACACACACACACACACACACACACACACACACACACACACACATCACACACACACACACACACACACTCACACACACACACACACGACACACACACACACACACACACACACACACACACACACACAACACACACACACAACGTCACACAACACACACACACACACACACACACGTACACACACACACACACACACACACACACAACACACACACACACACACTCACACACAACACACAACACACACACACACACACACACACACACGCACGTGACGAACAACAGACATAAAAAATGCACGAAACAAAACTCTCCAGATGTCAGCATGAAAATGACGACCACTTCGTCCGAAGTGGCCCCCGCGGTTTGTTTAGCTATAACAACATAACACGATTCGAACTCACACAGTCACATGACGTTTAGAAGTACGAGGTGAATCACAATACGAATGAGCCATGAACGAAAGCGGTAGTGGACTGAGAATATGAATGTGAGCCATTTGAGGAAGATGGCATGCCGAATCAGAATGAAAACGAGGGCCATTTGAGGAACTTGGTATGCTGAATCATAACGAGAATGTGGATCATATGAGGAATCTGGCTTGCCAAATCAGAATGAGAATGTGGATCATATGAGGAAGCTGGCATGCCAAATCAGAACGAGAATGTAGACCATATGAGGAAGCTGGCATGCCAAATCAGATCGAGAATGTAGACCATATGAGGAAGCTGACATGCCAAATCAGAACGAGAATGTAGGCCATACGAGGAAGTTGACACGACAAATCATAACAAGAATGTGGACCATATGAGGAGGCTGGTAAGCCAAATCAGAACGAGAATGTGGACCATGTGAGGAAACTAGCAAGCCAAATGAGAACTAGAATATGGACCTTATATGGAAACTGGCATGCCAAATCAGAACGAGAATGTGGACTATATGAGGAAACTGGCATGCCATATCAGAACGAGAATGTGGACCATATGAGGAAACTGGCATGCCAGATCAGAACGAGAATGTTGACTATATGAGGAAACTGGCATGCCAATCAGAACGAGAATGTGGACCATATGAGGAAACTGGTAAGCCAAATCAGAACGAGGTTATGGACCATATGAGGAAGTTGACATACTAAATCAGAACGAGAATGACCTTATAAGGAAACTGACATGCCAAATCAGAACGAGAATGTGGACCTTATAAGGAAACTGGTAAGCCAAATCAGAAAGAGAATGTAGACCATACAAGGAAGCTGGCAAGCCAAATCAGAACGAGAATGTAGACCACACAAGGAAGCTGGCAAGCCAAATCAGAATGAGAATGTGGATCATAAGAGGAAGCTGGCAAGGCAAATCAGAACGAGAATGTGGATCATAAGAGGAAGCTGGCAAGGCAAATCAGAATGAGAATGTGGATCATAAGAGGAAGCTGGCAAGGCAAATCAGAATGAGAATGTGGACCATATGAGGACGCTGGCAAGCCGAATCACTGCTTCTTAAGTAACCGACCGAAGACTTAACGGCTTATTTCCTTGTTTCAGCTGAACGCCCAGCCGACCTCACAGGTTCATTTCAGTACTGTCGCCCCACAGCAATGAAAATAATTGTAGGAAAAGAAACAATAAACAAGAAAATGGAATGATCGATGAACCATTCATCACGTAATGCATAAAACATCGGCATTCCTTAGGGCAGATTAAAACAAAAACCGAAACCATAGGCCGTGCCGTCAGAAATTTCCGATGAACTTGCCCCTCCTCGTCTTCCACCCCTACTTAATTTAATTCAAACAAACAAAACATTGTCGGCGAAGTGAAAACAAAACGAAAACAAAGAAAAGACAGCTCTGCCACAACATTTTCACAGGGTCACATTAGTCAACAGGCACAGCCAAATGGACATCTTCCGTCGTCTCTGGACAATACACGTTCAGTGTCACTTCACAGTGACCGGAGGATGACCTAACGGCTGAAACGACAGGGAACAGTTCAACAATAATGGATAAGCTTTTTAGATTACAGACAAAGGCAAAGAGAAAGAAAGGCAGTCAAACTGCAGATGACAGTAAGGAAACATTGAATTAACAATGCTGAGCCAGGGACGGGGACAGAAACGAAGAAGTGACCAGCACACACGAACACGAGGCGGATATATCATTAATAGTTTTCATTACCACAGAGCGCCTCCCACTCCCCTTCCCATCCTTTGGCTAGGGGAGGGCACTCCCATGTAGATAATGACCCTGCATTTTAATTAAAAAAAAACAAACACAAAAACCAACAGATGAAGATTCATCAACGGTAATAGGATTACCTTGTGGACAGACGGGCAGACAGACAAACGCACAGACAAGCAGACGCTGACAAACATACAAAATGATGAAGATTCATCAACGGTTGTGGGGGGGGGGGGGGGGTACCTTGTGGTTAGACAGGCAGACAGAGAGACAAACGCACAGACAAGCACACGCAGACGAACATACAGACAGACGAACGGGACATAATGCAATGCCGTGCCCCGCGGACTTCCTCTGCGCGCAGGCCCGTGAAAACCCACGGGACGTGTTCGTAATGAGTGAAAACGCCGCAGCAGGGACCATGGGGACCCTACGTGATGGCAAGAGGAAAGTGGGCCTTCGCTGAATCCATTAGGCTTAATGTAGTCTGAACCTCTCTTTCTCTCTCTTTCTCTTTCCCCCCCCACCCCCCCCCCCTCCCTTCTGTCTCTCTCTCCATCTGTATTTTCTCCATATGATTGTCTATGTTTTTCTTTCCATGTTTCTTTTTCGTCAATTACTTACTTTAACTCGTAATTCCTTTTGTTTTACAATATATCGAGGGGTGGACACGTTGAAGTTTGTTCTTCCCATGACAAAGGAAGCACCGTCTCTGTCTCTACCAGTTTCTCTGCATCTGTTACTCTGTCCGTCTGTCTGTCCGTCTGTCTGTCCGTCTCTCTGTCTCGGTCTCTCTTCTTCTCTCCCCTTTTTCTCCCCTTCCCTTTCACCCCCCCCCCCGCCCCCACCGACCCGTACACAGTAGCTCATTGGAATGATGCATTGTCAGATCAATGTTTTAATTATGTTATGGTGTGCCAACTAAAACAAAATCATCGGGTAAAATTATCTGAATAAATTATTAAGTGATGAGAGAGAGAGGGGGGGGGGTAGAAGGGGAGAGTGGGAGGGAGGGAGAGAGAGGAGAGAGAGAGAGAGAGAGAGAGAGAGGGAGGGAGAGGGAGGGACAGAGAGAGGGGAGGGAGAGAGAGGGGGGAGGGAGGGGGAGAGAGAGATATAGGGTGAGAGAGAGAAAGAGAGAAGGAGGGAGAGAAAGAGAGAGAGCCAGCCAGCCAGACGGACGGACAGCCAGCCAGCCAGACAGACAGGATGGAGGGGAGGGGAAAGTGAAGAGGAATAGGAGGGCTAGCAGCCGAGGTGGGCATGGTGCAAATGTCACTATGTCACTGGCTGAATGTGCACATGCTTCGTGTGCACGAACGTTTTCCTGAACTATTTTAAGGTCTTCATTAAAAAAAAAAAAAAAAAAAATCGCAATCGTTCGAAGATTCAGACAGCCAGCCTTCCTCCCTGCGTGTCCTCGTACACTTGTGACAGGCGGGGATACTAACCACTGTACTACCGAGAACCTGCTCCTACACTTGACTGTCTTTGCCTTTCATCACCAACCCCACCCGACTCCTCCTTCCCCCCCTGTCTGTCCGTCTGTCTGTCTGTCTGTCTGTCTGTCTGTCTCTCTTCTCCTCTCTTCTCTCTCTACTCTCTCTCTCGCTCTCTCTCCTTCCTCCAACTCAGGCCTCGCCGCTGCATAATAACGGAGGAGTTGTTTACTTGTACTTATTTTGCTCCATTACCAAGCAGTTGTTTCACGGAATAATAACGAGTTTGCTCACCCACTCTGTAAGCGGGGGTTGGTGCTAACAGAGAGAGAGAGAGAGATGAGAGAGAGAGAGGAGAGACAGAGAGAGGATAGAGAGAATAGAGATAGAGAGGAGAGAGAGAGAGAGAACGAGAGAGAACAGACAGACAGACAGAGAGAGACAGAGAAACAGCAGAGAGACAGAGGAGAACGACAGAGAGAGAGAGAGAGACGAGAGAGGAGAGAGAGAGAGAGAGAGAAACAAGGAAACAAAGAGAGAGAGAGACAAACAGAGAGACACATACATGGACAGAAACAGAGATAAGAGACAGGCAAAGACAGCGAGTCGGAGTCAGAGTGGTTTGATTATTATGTCATTGTTGTCAGTGTCAAGATGGGTAGGGTGGGGTTCGGGTGACGCGCCAAAACAATATTCGTCTCGGAAACCACCACTCCAAAACGACATGAACGAAGACAATTTGTACCGAATATAATGTGGGTGAGCTTGCTCGTTTTCATAGATACATGAATACAAATTACTCGTAGTTCAACAGACGCAGAGAGAGAGAGAGAGGAGAGAGAGAGAGAGAGAGAGAGAGAGAGAGAGAGAGAGAGAGAGAAGAGAGAGAGAGGAGAGAGAGAGGAGAGAGAGAAGGAGAGAGGAGAGAGAGAGAGAGGAGAGGAGATGAGGAGAGAGAGGAGAGAGAGAGAGAGAGAGGAGAGAGAGAGAGAGAGGAGAGAGAGAGAGAGAGAAAATGTTATTCGCAAATAGTGGATTGTTTCTGCGAACGAAAGCTTTTCAAAGAAAACACTGAAAGTGACACTCATGCCCTTGACATCTGCAAACAAAAGAGATAACATAAACGCATTCGAACGGACATACAGACTTCTTCGAAATGAAGTGTTCTCCAAGATGGTACTAAGACATACCAGATTAAAGCGTACTTCAGATTCTTATACATATATATATGGGCAAATTACACACGACATATCCTCACACGCTGGAATGTCTTCAGCAATATAGTTTCAACGGGTACACACCAAACCTGAATCTCGTAAGAACTTTCCGTAAAATAGGATTGTTGATTACATTTACATATGTTGTGGTTGTCGTGAAGTTGTCTGAATGTGGAACGCAATGTAAAATCGGTCACGTGACATTATACTGTCTAGTAGATGACAGCCAAGTAATCTCTGTTTGGAGTCATACGGGAACTGGTTCACATTTTCCACACCCTGATTTCCGAAACGTGGCTAACTCCGTATCTGTTCAATGTAAAACAAACGCGCGACTCCTAGTCATTCTTACGCCTACAACGAAGATCATGCCACATTCTGTTATGCCTTGAGTGGAATACGTCTTTCTTGCATCCTGGTAATCTTTAGCCGATATTTGATACAGGTTTTATGAGTTTGGGTGTACAAAGGATATCCCCCCCCCCCCCCCCCCCTGCTTTACAGTAAAGTGTGCTTGGTATTTTCAGGCTTATGTTCAGACAACGTTTCTAAGCTGTTAATGCAGAGAGAGAGAGAGAGAGAGAGAGAGAGAGAGAGAGAGAGAGAGAGAGAGAGAGAGCGGAAACAAGAATTACATTCATTCGTGTCACATCAAGCCTATGAATGTGAAATATCTCACACACACACACACACACACACACACACACACACCTCCGTAGCCGCCCTCTCCTCTGCACACACCAGCCGAAATCAACTGTGCATTTCAGAAAAAAAAAAAAACGATTTCATATCTTAATGAAAAAAATTGTGTGAGAAAAAGGAAAACTGAAAATGTAACAAATACGAACTTCTTCGGCTTTCCGCGTCTAAGAATACTCTCTTTGTTAATTGACTTGATTGTCTCAATGACTTGTTGAGACTGACAGAGAGGAAAGACGTGCCACACACTGACCCATACAACGTGTAGACATGTCACAGACTGACCCATGCAACGTGAAGACATGTCACAGACTGACCCATGCAACGTGAAGACATGTCACAGACTAATCCATACAACGTGAAGACATGTCACAGACTGATCCATACAACGTGAAGACATGTCACAGACTGATCCATACAACGTGAAGACATGTCACAGACTGACCAACACAACGTGAAGACATGCACAGACTGATCCTTACAACGTGAGACATGTCACACACTGACCAATACAACGTGAAGACATGTCACAGACTAATCCATACAACGTGAAGACATGTCACAGACTGATCCATACAACGTGAAGACATGTCACAGACTGATCCATACAACGTGAAGACATGTCACAGACTGACCAACACAACGTGAAGACATGCCACAGACTGATCCTTACAACGTGAAGACATGTCACAGACTGTTTCTTACAACGTGAAGACATGTCACAGACTGACCCTGCAACGTGAAGACATGTCACAGACTGACCCATACAAAGTGAAGACATCCAAAACACATGTCCAATACAACGTGTAGACATGTCACACACTGACCAATACAACTGAAGACATGTCACAGCACTGATCCATACAACATGAAGACATATCACACACTGACCCATACAAAGTGAAGACAAGCCACACACTGACCAATACAACGTGTAGACATGTCACACACTGACCAATACAACGTGAAGACATGTCACAGACTGATCCATACAACGTGAAGACATGTCACAGACTGATCCATACAAAGTGAAGACAAGCCACACACTGACCAATACAACGTGTAGACATGTCACACACTGACCAATACAACGTGAAGACATGTCACAGACTGATCCATACAACGTAAAGACAAGTCACATACTGATCCATACAACGTGAAGACATGTCACAGACTGATCCATACAAAGTGAAGACAAGCCACACACTGACCAATACAACGTGTAGACATGTCACACACTGACCAATACAACGTGAAGACATGCCACAGACTGATCCATACAACGTAAAGACAAGTCACAGACTGATCCATACAACGTAAAGACAAGTCACAGACTGACCCATACAACGAAAAGAGACAAGTCACAACGATGACCCATACAACGTAAAGAGAAATGACAGACTGGCGCATAAAACGTGAGGACATGTCACAGACTGACCATATAACGTTAAGACATGTCACAGACTAGAACAACGTAAATACTAATAACAGGCTGACCCATACAACGTAAAGACAAATCACAGACTGACCCATATAACGTGAAGACAAACCGAAGATTGACCCATATAACGTATAAGACAAATCACAGACTGACCCATACACCGTATAAGACAAATCACAGACTGACCCATATACCGTATAAGACAAATCACAGACTAACCCACACAAAGTGTAAAAGAATGGACAACACTATGTGAAGACAAGCCATAGACTGACCCATGTAACGCATACGAGAATGAGCCACACGACTTGAAGACAAATCACAGACTGAACCATACAACAGGAACACCACTCACTACGTTCCAACTCACATAACTTACCTCCTTCAAAGGAAGCGGCTGACCTTCCACGGGTTTGAATTTCCGAGTACGCTTAGGACTCGAGGACACACTCCTACGCTACAGCTGGGCTGACACACACACACACACACACACAGAGTCTCCTTCCACCTCGTGTACCGATCTGCAAGCAAACAGGCCACCGCCAACACTTCGCCCTTCGCTGCCTCTGTTCTTCCTTCTCAACACCGGCGCACGCGCACGCGCGCGCGCTCGCACGCACGCTCACACACACACACACCACACACACACACACACACACACACATTTGCCCCTCCCCCTTTTCACTCTCTCCTCCCCTGGCAAGGCAAGAAGCCCCGTAAAACCGAAAGCAGCTATCTTAAAAAAAAAAAAGTTTCGCTTCAAGTGGCTCTGAGCGTGTGACGTAAAATGTGACTTTCTTTTGAACCGCTTCACGTCACTGGTGCGTTCGTCTATAAGGTGCAATGTCCGATATTTAAGCGTAGCTGAATACCTTTGGTGGAAGAGTAGAAGACACAGTACCCGAGTTATGAGTAGCAGGATAAAAAATTCTATTTTACTGCCCTAAATTTTCATCAGTTGACGCTAAATTTCTGAGTTACTGTCAAACACACGACTCCGAAAGTAATAATGGTCACGACGTGTTCGCTGATGATGCATGTAAGCCCAATGAACAAACAACAACTTTCTAGTAAGTTATGTATAATGAAAATTTGCTTTATTTCTGGTCCCTCTGAAATCTGGAACCCTCTGATGTCGTAATATGGCCGCTGGAAAGCATACCAGCCGGTTGTGAACAAAACACTGGTTGTCCGTAAAGCGACATGACATTTGGAAGTGGCGTCTGGCACTGCTGATCAAAAAACGGTTCTAAAACGATTATAAAAAGAAAGAAAGAAAGCTGGCGACTTGACCCTTGAATAAAACGATTATGATTTTTTTTTAAAGTATCAAATCTTAAAACATAAAATTTGTACGAATTCTATAAAACGGACCTATTTAAGTATTTTTATGCACAGACAATCGACTTAAACACACACACACACCACCACCACCATCAATGACCAATGACATAACAGTGCATCCCCCCCCCCCCCCCCCCCCCCCCTTTCGATTCCATACGTGTGCAACCGAGCAATCACCGTATTTGATTTCCACACCCCTCGGCTCAGGTCACGGTTGTCGAGTATGTTGGCATACCTGGTAATCTGTGCACTCGGCTTCGTCAACGTGTCGTCGGCAGGTGGGCTTTCCTTCTCCGACCTCCTTACCCCGTTTTCTCCATACACTGTCGTCTGCTAAATAATATATAGGCGGCGACACACGATCACAGTTCCGACACCTTGAGCGGCCGGAAATGGCGCGGGAGGGAGGAGGTGGGAGACCCTTGGGCAGAACGGCAGGGGGCTGGAGGTTGGGGAGCACTCGAATACTTGCCGGCGACACTGAAGAAAAGGCAAGGAGTGGGGGGAGGGGGGGGGGGGGGGGGGAGGGAGACCAGGTGGTGACTGAGAACGCGGCGTTTTTCACAATACCGTTTGGGGGCTTGACGTGCCTGTTCACCCTCTTCAAAGGCTTTACACAAGGGCCGAAAAGTCAAAGGGACACCACCACACTCCCGTAATTAGCAACGACTGACTCACTGAACTATTTACCGCCAACACCAGTCGCGCTTAAAGATTCCCAGTCCTGTCCTCTCTTCGTGGTATCCCCTGGTGAAGCCTAAACAAACGACACGGATTCCATTCCATTCACCGGCGTTTTCTCGTCTGACATCTACCATAACGTCACAGCCATGCTGATTGGTCGATCCGCAGACAGGTTCATCCAATCACAGTCCATGTGTGGGGGGTGTTGCGTCAGTCTACCGTGACGGAGGGGACCTAGAGGGCGTGTGACTTTCCCGAGGTTCCCGTCGGAAGGGCGACATAAAAAATGTTCACTGTTACACCTCTGTGGTTTGTTTTTAAACATTTCTTTCATTTTTTTTTTTTAAATCCCGAAAGGTCGGGAAGTGCGTGCGAAGGCTTATTTCGTGCAATCCAGCATGTGTATACTCTCTAGCTTACACACACTTTGTCTGGAAAACATATTCTAATCGCGATAAGATCGTGCATGTGGGAGGGAAGAGAAAAGGGAGATTGAGAGGGAGAGAAGGAGGAGGAGGAGGGGAGGGGGGGGGGGGGGGGGGGGGGAGCATGCGTGATGAATTTAGTGGTTGCTGTCTCTCGTTTCTTTCCTTTTTCTTTGTATGATTTACATATGTAGCAGCGAATCTGCAATCATACTGCTTGGTTACCCCCCCCCCCTCTCTCTGTGAATGTGTGTGTGTGTGTGTGTGTGTGTGTGTGTGTGTGTGGTCGTGGTTGTTGTCGTGTAAAGTTGAACGCTGGCATTTTCTGGGCAATTACATGAGCTAAATCACCACCGATCAAATCGACAAGAGCTTTCTAGCCATACATGAAAGATGTCATTAAATGTCAAAAGCCGTCAGTCTGCGACAAAAGCAAAAGTTACAGCAGTGTTTTCAATGTGACAAAATCGACATTTTCCATGGAACTGTAACACTCATTGCTTTGTCCCTTGATTAAAAAAAAACAACCCAAAAACAACAACAACCCTCATCAAACTACAACATCAAGATCAGAGAATTTTTATCAACGAAACGAGTTTATCACCGATAGCAAATCACTTATGCGAACCATATAAAAGTAGCACATCAAACGGACATACTATCTGTATAAAATGCAATGTCGGCGTCAAATTATGTTTTTTTTAAATCACCAATACACAAAGGTCATATGTGACGTCAAGTTTCGTGACGAACAGTAGGTACATGTACGACTTACGATATGTATAAAATGCAATGTCGACGTCAAATTCATCACCAAAAAAAAAAATCATCAAAATACAATAAAAGGTCATCTGTGACGTCAAGTTTAGTGACGAGCAATAATAGGCACATGTACGCACCGGTGCGTGTGACCAAAATGCAGGTCTCAAATACAACCACGCATTTCATCCAATCCCTCCTATGCCTCTCTCCCCCCACTCTGTCCATCTACCCTCTCTTCCTGTCCAGTTAAAGCCTCACAGCAGGGTTCCATCCTGTTCGCATAATCGGTTCGCATAATCCTTTGATCAAGCCGGCCGAGGAAAGCCAAGCGTGTCTTCGCTTGAAAGATACCGCTTCGCATAGAATGGTACTGTTGTTTCGCATAACATGTACTTTTAGGGCGTACTTTTGTCCTTCAATGACTGTGATTTGAGTGATTGAATCGAGAGTGAAACTCAACCTTATAGGACAAAAGAACAATGAACGGGAAAAAAGGACTTCACGGCATGACAAAACATAACGCAGGTGAACGGTGCTATGTTAGTGCTATAAGTGATTGAATCGAGTTTTACTCAACCTGACAGGACAAAAGAAAAGTAAATTGAAATGAGCAGAATTCCTACAGTTTTTGTCTATCTGTCCATGTCTTTGTTGCCAGTCAGTCAGGATGGAGTTCGTAATCACAAAGCGAGGAGGGCAAGGCCTTTTATATTGAAGGATACAAGTTTCGTATCATAAAGGCTGTCAATGGCAAAAAGTACTGGCGCTGTTCCACGAACGCCTGCAAATCAACATGCATTACGCAGGAACAGGAGTTGCTGAAAGTGAGTTCAAGTCCTCTCTCTCTCTCTCTCTCTCTCTCTCTCTCTCTCTCTCTCTCTCTCTCTCTCTCTGTCTCTCTCTCTCTCTCACACACACACACACACACACATGAAAGCTATTGCTGTGTCTTAACAAAATTTGAAAGTTTGTGTAACTCATTGGTATGCATATTTTTCCAAAAGGGGGCTGTGCCCTATTGAACTGAGGTCTCCGATTTTCAGGAACCATCCAATCACGAGCACCCTCCCACATCGCCTGGAACCATGAAACGCATCAGCGTCGTGAACACCATGAAACAGAGGGTAGCAGAGGAGCCAGAGAAACCTGTGCAGCGGGTTTACAAGGAAGTCCTTGCAGGAGCCCTGGCTGAAGTAAACTCCAATGCTGATGATGTGGAAATACATGACCTCTAAAATGCCTGCTTTCAAGTCCGTTAACACCATCATGTACCGTGAGCGTAGGAGAATACGCCGGCACTGCCCACCACAAGATCCACCATCAACTTACCAGAGCGTGCCAAGAAAATGCCCGATGGGCGGGATTTTTTACAGTCGGATGATGGCGACGAAGATAAGATATTACTTTTTGCAACCGACAATCGTTGACAAGATTATGCTCTGCTCCTGCTGTGTTCGTTGATGGAACATTTTACACTTGCCCTAGACTCTTTTGCCAGCTCTTCACCTTCCATGTTGAGGTCTATGGCAAAGTGCTCCCGATGGCATTCTCACTGCTGCCGGATAAATCTCAAAATGCATACCAGCGCATTCTCAAGACCAGAGCTCAAAACCTTGGTCTGCAGTTTTCTCCGACAGTCATTCGGTCTGACTATGAGCAGGGGATTATTTCTGCCGTGAGACAGGAATTTCCAGATGCCAGAATGAATGGATGCTTGTTCCATTACGGGCAGGCACTTTAGAGAAAAGTTCAAGCTTTGGGAGGAGCTCAGGTGTACAGAGAAAACCCTAGTGTCAGACAGTATATCAGACGTTGTGCAGCACTGGCCTTTGTTCCCTTGGACAAATTGGATGACGCTTGGGTTGACCTGCAAGCGACCGCTGAAGATGATCCTCTATGCACTGCCTTCACCGATTACTTTGTGACAACGTACATGGATGACGTCACAAGCCGCTTTCCTCGCGTGATGTGGAATCATTTTGACAACATGTCACAGAACAGCATCCGCACCAACAATGC
>CM031625.1:34033465-34060965 GCA_018398815.1 Conus ventricosus
TCTTTTCCTCGTATGTAGACGATCAGCATTTTGCAGAGATTTTCCCCGAAAATGACGGTGCATTGCCTAACCACTGAAAGTCATTCATATTGAAAAAAAAAATAAAAAAACCAACAGAATATTGGTGTTCCGATAATTTTTTGAAACTTTTGTTAGTAGATTTCAGGTAGTGAAAGGGACCAGTTAACTGCTTTTACGATGAGGATTTTTATTAGCGATGGCTTCATTATTTTAACTTTTGCCCCACACATTTACACTGTCACACGGCAAATCAACACTGCAAGCATCGCCAGAAAGTCTTAGACAACAAACAGCAGCGATTCTATGAATGTGACTGGGAGCATGGAAACTAATCATGGGGCTGCCATACATTGTACACAAGGCCAAGGCGTGGGCTTCAACCACGCAATGAACGAGCGACTCAAGTTTGAAATACAACGAGGAATAAAGGTAACAGAATCTTACAAAGTAACTATGAACGAGCGACTTAAGTCTGGAGTATAATGGTCTCTAAAGATAGCAGCGTCTCCCTAGTTTTACGTCAAATGGATAGATTGACCATCATAAAGACAGGACAACTGTAGATTGACCATCATAAAGACAGGACAACTGTAGGTCAGCATCATCTTGGTGCCTCTAAAGATGTAGAGGGTTAAGAAGCAAGTGCTCCACCATGCTTTCCCCAGTTCGCCTTTGTTGGAGCCCCGTTTGCTCGCACAAATTACCACTAACCACATCCAGGCAAGACAGTTTTTCAGTTGGCTGGGCTGCCCGTTCAGGTAACCATGCATGTAAGCTCCTTCTTGTCCGCTGTTAGGGAGGGCGGTCTACTGTCTGCACTTAGCCGAGTGCGAACCACCGTGATTGAGCTTCAAACTTGAGAATTAGACAGTGTCAGAGCGAAGTGTGACGGACCCACAGCCAACCCGTGAACAGAGGGCAGTCAGCCAGCCACTCAGATCAACATGAAGGGGTGAGTCTTCAATAGGCACAGTGGAAGGCCAGTGAACGAAACATGACATTACTGTCCATTCTTTGTCTTTGGTGCCTTCAGCAGTTCAGGACCAGGTCTAGAACTATTGCAGTGGTTTTTTTTTCCTTTACTCAGATAAAACTGAAGGATATCTCCTGGGTGATGTGAACTGGTAACAGGGTAAACATACCCCATGCCAACGAAACATACCCCATGCCAACGAAACATACCCCATGCCAACGGATCATGATATTAATACATCAGTGTGAAAAGACCACAGAGTCAAAAGATCCATTATAAAGACATCATCGTAGTCTGCGCATTAAAAACAGACAAACCATACAGTTGACAGATCCAAGAAAACAGATCATCAGCCAGTAGATCTCACGTCAACAGGTCATAGAGTCTACAGGTTCAATATGAACAGACGACAGACTGGATAGATCCAGGTGAACTAATAAAAGAGGAAACAGATCCTTTGTCAACAGCTCACAGAGTCAACAAACTCCAGGCTCAGTGCCCCCCCCCCCCCCCGCCTTCCTCTTTGCTTTCTCTCATCCAGCTACAATGTGCACATGATACCTCCCCACCCACCCCCATCGCTCTAGTTCCTTTTTCTTCCCAATTCACCAGTTTCCACTGCACTGAACAAGGAACTGAGAGACAAGACGACAAAGTGGAATTCTTGCACAAGCGAATATGTCTTGGGACAAGCACGCGCGCGCGCGCGTGCGCACACACACATGCACAAGACAGACAGACCGACAGACCGACAGACAGACAGACAGACAGACACACACACACACACACACACACACACACACACACACACACACACACACACACACACATACTCGCACACATACAGACCTTCACACATACTGACACACCCATTCTCCCTCCCTCACACATACACACAGATACGCGTCTACACACACACACACACACACACACACACACACACACACACACACACACACACACACACACTCGCGCAAACGTATAAATGCGCAGATATGCAGACACAGAGACAATCTGACAAACAGACACACACACACACACAAACACACACACACTGATACACAAAAATGCACTCACATGTATGCACACAACTACACACACACACACACACACACACACACACACACACACACACACCACAAACACGCACATGCACACAAACACACAGACAAACACACACACACACACACACACACACACACGCACCCCCACAACACACACACAACACACACCACACACACAACACACACACACACACACACCACCACCCCACACACACAACCGCACCACACACACACACACACACACACCACACACACACACACACACACACAACACACACACACACACACCACACACACACACACCACACACACACACACACACCACACACACACACACACACACACACACACACACACACACACACACACACACACACACACACACACAACACACACACACACACACACACACACACAACACCCTGAGATATCACACACGGATGAAGAACACTCCCTGTCTGAAAGCAGAGATCAAACTGGACAAATCTTTGTGAATTTTGAGTGTCACGTGACCGAACCGGATCGACTGACGAAGGGGATTGGATACCTCCGCTTTTCTGGTAGAAGAAATCACTCCCTGTCTGGTTTTGATTCGTTCACCCAGGAAGCGGACACTTTGGACAACTCACTGAGGTTTGCAAAACCACCATTGCTTCTCTGTCCCTCCTCTTGCTATGTCCCGATTTCCCTGGGTATTTTCCACCTTTCCTGCTAAATTCTTTTTCTCCTGCCGGTTCCATATCTTCTCCTGCTGCCTCCACCTTCTCCTGGCATTTCCTACTTTCTACCATCTTTTCTTTAAAAGAGAGTACTTATATAGCGCCTATCCCCGACCAGAGACCAAGCTCTAAAGCGCGTTACAATCCGCATTCTCTTCTACACAACGGGCTGCCTACCTGGGTAGAGCCGACTAAGAGCTGCCTGCTGGCGCTTCATTCAGTCGGTTCCCGTGTTATTCAGTCAGTACGTTTCATTCATTTAACAACTCGTTCATTCTTCCGATTTCCCATCTTCTCTTCCATTTCCTGCATCCTCCTGCAGTCTCCTGCCTTCTCCTACAGGTTCCTGTCTTCTCCTGCTAGTTCTCATCTCTCCCTGCTGTTTCCCAATCTCTCTGCTATTTCATCTCTCTCCCTGCTATTTTCATTTCTCTGTCACTTCTCACCTCCTGTTCCAATGTTGTCCTGCTACTATTACTCCTGTTGCTGTATCCGTCTTCTCCTGCTGTTTTACCGCCTTTTCCGGCTAATTCTTACATTCTCCTGCCACTTCCGATCTCCTCCCGCTGTTTTGCATCTTCTCCGGCTGTTTCTCACCCTTTGCTATTTTTCATTTTCTCTTGCTGTTTCCCACCTTCTGCTATTTCCACCATACTCCGGCTATATTACATCTTCTCCTGCTATTTTCTGCCTTCACCGTTTGTTTTTTTCTCCTGCCTTCTCGTCTTCTCTTACTCCCCGGCTTTTCCCTGTTATATCTTATAATCTGCTGTTATATCCCACCGTCTCCTGCTATTTTTCAACTCCACTGTTATTTCTCTTCGTCTCCAACTGTTTCCTTCCTTCTCGTGCTATTTCCAACCTTCAACTGTTTTTTTTTTCTCTTCTCCTGCTATTTCCAACCTTCAACTTTTTTGTCTCTCTTCTCCTCATATTCTCTTCCTTCTCCTGCTATTTCCAACCTTCAATTAAAAAAAAATCTTATCCTGCTATTTCAACACTCTCTCCTGCTATTTCCATTTATCCAGAATTTCCCAGCATTAGTCATTGTTGTTTTATGACTGTGTTTGACAAGAACTCTGTACTATAAAGAGTTTGTCACTGTTATTTACTTATTGGGTATGCAGAGCTTCAATGCTAGGAAGCATTTATTACTGTTGCTTACTGACTAGGTGTGACAAGAACTCACAATGGCAGGTTGTATTTGCCGCTTTTAAAAAAAAACAACTTTTGTATGGCAAAAATCCCAACGCCATGAAGCATTTGTCATTGTTATTTCCTTATTATGTACTGCAAGAGCACCAATATTTGGAAGCATTTGTCATTGTGATTTGTTGATTGTGTACCACAGAACCTTGATACTAGAAACCATATTTCATTATGTACTGATTGTTTTGACAAGAGTCATTGTTGTTTACAGATTGTCTGTGATAAAAAGTCCAGTACTATGAATCATTTATCACTGTTATTTGCCGATTGTGCATAGCAACAGTTCAATATAAATGAAGCATTTGTTATTGTTCTTTACTGCTTGTGTGTGTGTGACGAGTTCCCTGATACTGGGAACAAAATTGTCATTGTAATTTACCAGCTGTGTACGACAAGAGACCCAACAGTAGAAAGCATTTGTCATTGTTCTTCTACTTCATCTGCCTGTCCCCTTTTCCCTCCTGCGTTGTTTGTTTCTCTGTCATTTTTCTGTGTCTCCGCATCACTTTCTGGCCCCCCACCCTCTCTCTCCCTGTTCTTCTAGCTCTGTTTGTGCCCCCTCCTATATCTCCCTCGTCTCTCTCTCTCCCCCCCCCATCCTCTAACCACATTCCCACATTGCTCCCTCCCCTCCTTGTCTGAACCCAGTTCCCACCACTTCGCACTATCACTCTTATTACTAACCTCCAACCCTCTCTCTCTCTGGCTGAAGTGCGGTGCTTTTGATAACGTCAGATTCTAACGCACGGTCGCGTGTTTGAGAACGTACACGACCCGTCAGACGATATCAAGACACCTGGCGGGTTCACCGCAGGTCAAAACAGGTGTGGTATTTCCAAACTCGTTGTGCCGTTGACAGTGCTGGCTTTGTAGCACCAGGCTGAGAACTGGGGGATAACGCTCCGCAGCTTTTCTGGCTGTAATGATCTCTGTTCATGGCAGGCTTGTGTATCTCCCCTTCACTGCCCCCCTCTCCCTGCTGTCCTCCCTATAGGCATTTTTACATTAATCACAGAAATTGGTCATGTTGTCCTCCCCCTTCTCCCCCCGTGCCCAAAGGCATTTTCGCATTTATTCGCAGAAACAGGTCATATATCGTACATTCACTCTCTCATTCACACCTCAACAATCTCGGTCAACCCACAAATCAATCAACCAATCACTAAATCAATCCCACAGACAGTGAGTGGGATTAAAAAATATACAGGTCATATTTTACATTCATACATTCACTCACTCATTCACAACTCAAACAATCTCAGTCAACCCACAAATCAATCAACCAATTACAAATCAGTCCCACAGTGAGTGGGATTTACAACAACAAAAAAGAGAAAAAAAAGATTATGATTTGTTTTACGCTGGTACTTTGTGCCTAGGGGGTTGGATGTGTCGTGACCAGGTAGCAAGTCCATTTCAGTCCATTTTCATTATTATCTTCTCAACGTGGAAGCATGAACAGCCTTCCCAGAATCCTCACACTTCACCGAGCTCCTGTTCCGGATCTGTGACGTCATCAATTTGAAAATGATCGTGATGGGATTGAGTGACTTGTGAGTGACGTGGGCGTGTGACGCACTACGATCACTACTATCATGGGTGTGTCAGCCACGCGCTGCGGTTGATTGTGATTATCTCCCTTCCCTTCATGCCCCCCCCCCTCCCCCCCCCGCCCCACCACCTCCTCGCTCTCTCCTGACCTCTCATTCCCTCTCTCCCTCGGTGTCCATATCCTTTACAGGCACACGGTGTACAGGGAACAAGATCTCTGTCTCTCTCTCTTCATCGTGATCATCCCCTCCATTTCCCTTTACAGCAAGTATGAAAAATCAAGCTGAGAATAAGGACTGCGATGTTTTTTTCCCCACCAGTCAGAGAATGTTACTATTTTTGGTGCACGTGGGGAAACACTTCAGATGAACATAACTAAATTAAGCTCCTTTTTGATGTCGCGCTCTTAAAGACAACATTTCTTTTGTTCCTGGGCGAAGAAGTACGAATCCGTCAATGGCAAGAAGCTTAATTAGAAACTGAATTATTGACACTACACCTTGTTTTCTTTTCTGTTCTTTCTTCGTTCTTTCTCTCGTCTCCTCGACTTCTCCCTATCATGAACATCTCTCCCCTTTCGTGTACCCGGCTCCTACCCCCCCCCCCCCCCCCCTCAATACGTACCCCTTTCCCTCCCCACCCCTTCCTATCCCTTTCTATCGAATTCCGTTTGTTTTTCTTGGAAGACAATGTGAGACGATCTGACTCATCCGGTTCGTTTCATTATTTTCTTTTCAACCTGCTGCAAGAATACTTATCCCCGTCCAATTATTTTCTGCAGGTGTATTTTGAAAGAGGGAACATGTTTGATCTCTGTCATCATGATCGTTTCTGATGATGCTAATACCCCTACCCCCCTCCTCTCCTTCCCCTCTCCCTTGCCCTCTTTCTTGGAACGCAGTGTATAGGGAAAGTACTTTTCTGTCCTTTTATCCCTCTCTTATTGTGTTGATCTCCTGGTCTAGAGTTGTCTTCGTGGTACATAGTGTGCTGGAAACTGGACAACCAGCTGTCATTTACGTTATGATCGACCTATACCCTCTGTCAACTCGGGTGATGTCAGTGGAGGAAGGACTAGAGCACAGCCCAAACACACTCACAGCTTGCTTACAATCTCATTCATATATCATGCATTCGTCACATCAAACCACTAGTAAAGTCTATAACTTTACTACACATGATCATAGAACGAAACATCAATGCATATGGAATCAAACAAAATAAAACATTCTCTCTTTCCTGAACTTCACAGAATCATTTATCTAAAACATCATTAACTAACCCGGTATAAATAGATATTCTACTTTAACCTGGCCAGGTGTGATCTTAACTATTCACGAATCACTGTCTTTTTCTTTCCCCTTTTTTTTTCTTTTCACTGTCACTTTCACAACACGACACAACTGCTGGCATTGGTGCTGGTCTGCTTGTACTGGTCAGGTTGGACTGCCGATGAAAGTGGTGCTGGCCAAGTATGAGGTCGAACCCCGGTTCAGATGGAACAGTGACTATCAACATCGATCTGTTCTCCTTTCTTTCTTCCTGCATTAACGCATTGCACTCTCTCTCTCTCTCTCTCCTAGTCTGCTCTATTAAATGGACATGGTTGCTTTCTTTTCCTTTTCTTTTCTTTCTTTTTCTCTTCATTAGTTAGCAACTCTCTCTCTCCACATCTCTCTTTAGTCCTCCCTCTGCAGACTCTATCTGGTGCTAATGCTTAAACTTCACTCCTTCATCTCTCTGCCTTTCTCCTGCAGAGACTGCATCCCAGAACCTCTCTCTCTCTCTGTCTCTCTGTTCGTTCTTTTTTTTTCTCCTCTCTCTTCATCTCTCTGCCTTTTTCTCTCGTGCAGAGACTTACACCCAGAACTCCTCATCTCTCTCTCCCTGTTCTGTCTTCCTCCTCCTCTCTTCATCTCTCTGCCTTTTCTCTCGTGCAGAGACTTACACCCAGAACCTCCTCATCTCTCTCTCCTGTTCTGTCTTCCTCCTCCTCTCTTCATCTCTCTGCCTTTTCTCTCGTGCAGAGACTACACCCAGAACCCCCTATCTCTCTCTCCCTGTTCGTTCCCATCTCCTGCCTTCCTGTAGGCGAGAGCCTACTCCCGAACTTCTTCCTCTCTCTCTCTGTCTGTTCGTTTCTGCATTCTCTCACTCACGCATTACTTTATCACCTAACTCCGTGTCCAAGGGCGAGTACCATTGGTCAGTATTTTTACCGCCTGATACCGAAGTTATCTCCCTTTAATTCCATTGGATATTCAAATCATGACAGTCATGCCTACACGCCTTACTCTCTGTGGGGGTTTCAATTGGTCATTTAATTGATTAGCTAGATTTCACCCCACACGTACTACCTTCCCCCTTTCCTACTTAACTGGCCGTGTGGCTTAACTCGTGGGCACTGGTCACTCTAAATTGGCTAGATGAGTCTGGGTAGGCGCTGAGAGTCTGACCAGACCTATCGAGACCTGTCGGTCCAGCCACTCAGACTGTCTGCTGTCTCCTCGCTGTGCTAAATTGGCTGGATGCGACGCGTGGAGCCGTCTGCTTGGCGCCAAGATGTCTGCGTTTGGACTTAAGAGAACAGATAAATGTCTGTTCTACCCCACTTGCTCCTCCACCAAGTTTTTGGGCGAAAGTGGCCTAAAAGCCGCCTTTTCCTGTGGCGGAAAGAGAGAGGAGAGAGAGAATCACCGGCAACCCTGACAAAGCCCGTTAAGGTCAAGTTGCCCTCAGAACAGACAGACAGACAGACAGACAGAGAAGAGAGAGACAGAGAGAGAGACAGACAGACAGACAGAGAGGCGGGCAGACACACACACACACACACCACACACACACACACACACACACACACACACACACACACACACACTCTTTCTCTTTCTCTCTCTCAATTAAATGGCATAAAATCCGCACACTTCTTCTGACTAATTTCTACCTACAAACTTTGTACACAGACAGGCAGACAAGGGGCTGAAACCTGATCACTTAATTTACGGCTTGCGGCCTTCGTTCACACAGCGCACGGCTGGCTTACAGACTGCGACCAAAAAATCAATAAAGCACACCTGGCGGGCAGGCACGGGGCGCACTAACTGTATTAGCAAATGTTTTGGAATATTCTCGATTGTGCCACGTCGACACACCGTATCGAGGCTGTCACGTGACACGACCGGGTTCGCCATTGCTTGCTCGGACTCCCGCACAAGAAGGTTGTGTTTTGACTGCGCTCTGGTGTGACCACTGTGTTTTAATTGTGTTATTTTAAAATGGCTAAAACGTTACTGAAGAACAGGTTTGTGATATTCGAGACCATAAGTTTTACTTTAACTGCATGTTAGAGTATTTGTTGAAAAGAATTAGGCGAAGCATGTTGTGAAACGGAAAGATTGTTTTTCTAGAAAACGAAAAAAGTGAATAACTAAACTGGTTTTGGTTCAAGGATGAAACGGAGCCTTTTATATTTAAAGGATGATGGTTCAAGAAAGGGATTTTAAACAAGACATAGCGCGTTAGTTTGTTGAATAGGTTGTCCCCTTCCCGTTTGTTTTTTTTTTCCTCCCATTTCTCGTTTTCTGCTTCCCCCGGTTTTTCCCCTTTTATTTTTTTATAAATTGCTGTTTTATCCCCCCCGTCTCCTGCTATTTTTAAAACTCCCATTTTAAATTTCTCTTCGTTCCAACTTTTTTCCCTTTCCCTTTCGTGCTTTTTTAACCCTTAAACTGTTTTTTTTTTTTTTCTCCTGCTTTTTTCCAAACCCTTAAATTTTTTTGTCTCTCTTTTTCCTCAAAATTCTCTTCCTTTCCTGATTTAAACCTTTCCCAATTAAAAAAAAAATTTTACCCTTGCTATTAAACCCTCTCCCCTGTTTATTTCCATTTATCCATTTTTTCCCAGCATTAGTCATTGTTTTTTTTAGGACTGTGTTTGAAAAGAACTCTGTACTAAAAAAGAGTTTGTCTCGTTTTTTTACTTTTTGGGGTTTTTGGCAAGGCTTCAATGTTTGGAAAGCATTTTTTCTGTTGCTTACTGACTGGGTGTGAAAAGGAATCAAAATGGCGGGTTTGTATTTCCCGTCTTTTAAAAAAAAAAACCCTTTGGTAGGGGCAAAAACCCCAACGCCATGAAGCATTTGTCATTTTTTATTTCCTTTTTATGAAACTCCCAAGGTCCCAAAAAATTTTTGGTAGTTTTGTCATTGTGTTTTTGTTGATTTGTCCCAAAGAATTGAAAAATAAAAACCATATTTCTTTTTGTACTGTTTGGTTTTTGACAAGAGTCATTTTTGGGGTTTACGATTGTCTGTGAAAAAAGTCCTTTTCTATGTTTCATTTTATCCGGGTTATTTGCCGATTGTGCTTAGCAACGGGCCCCAATTTTAGATGGCTTTTGGTTTTTTTTTTTTAAACTGCTTGTGGGGTTGTGAGGGTTTTCCCCGGGATACTGGGAACAAATTGTATTGTAATTTACCAGTTGTGTACGAAAGAGACCCAACAGTAGAAAGAAATTTTTTTTTTTGTTCTTCTATTATCTGCCTTTTCCCCTTTTCCCTCCTGCGTTGTTTGTTTCTCTGTCATTTTCTGTGTCCCCGTAAATTTCTGGCCCCCCCCCCCTCTCTTCCCCCTTTTTCTTCAAAGTTTTTTTGTGCCCCCCCCCATATCTCCCTCGTCTCTCTCTTCCCCCCCCATCCTTTAAAACCACTTTCCCACATTGCCCCCTCCCCTCCTTGTCTAAACCCCTTTTTTTTCCCCTCCTTCGCCTATCCTTCTTTTATAACCTCCAACCCCTCTCTTTTTTGGCTGAAGTGGGGGGTTTTTTGGTTTAACGTCAGATTCTAACGCCCCGGTCGCGTTTTTTGAAAACCGTCCCACGACCCTTTCGAAAAATTTTTAAAGACACCGGGGCGGGTTCCCCGGGCAGGTAAAACCAGGTGGGGTTTTTCCCAAAAACTCGGGGGGCCCCTTTGGCCAGTGGGGCTTTTTTGCCCCGGCTGAAAAACGGGGGAAATAACGCTCCGCAGCTTTTCTGGCGGAAATTGTCTCTGTTCATGGAGGTTTGGGTTTTTTTTCCCCCTTCATTGGCCTCCCCCTGCGGCCCTCCCTATAGGCATTTTTACTTTAACACAGAAAGGGGTATGTTGTCCTCCCCCCCTTCCCCCCCCGGTGAAAAAGGGACTTTTCGCATTTTTTTCGCAAAATTTTACGGGTCATCGTTTTCCCTTTTCCATTCCCACCTCAACAATCTCGGTAAACCCAAAATTTCTTTAAACCCAAATCACAAAATAAAATCCCACGGGAAGTGGGGGTTTTTTTAAAAAAATTAATTTAACAGGTAAAAATTTTAAACATTCATACTTTTCACTCACTCTTTCAAAAAACTCAACATTCCCTTTAACCCCAAATCAATAACCAAATTACAAAATTCAGTCCCCTTTGGAGGGGGTTTTTTAAAAACAACAAAAAAGGAAAAAGGGTTTATGATTTTTTTTACGCTGGTACTTTGTGCCTTTGGGGGTTGGAGGGGTTTTCGGGGACCAGGTACCCAAGTCCTTTTTCAGTCCATTTTCTTTATTATTTCTCAAGTGGAAGCTTGAAAAAGCCTTCCCAAAACCTCACACTTCCCCGGTTCCCTTTTCCCGGTTCTGTGACGTCTTCAATTTGAAAATGTTCGTGGGGGTTTGAGGGACTTGTGAGTGAGTGGGGCGTGGGGCCCCACACGTCCCCTTCTATCTTGGGTGTTTTTTCAGCCCCCGGCTGCGGTTGATTGTGATTACTCCCTTTCCCCTTTTCATCCCCCCCACCCCTCCCCCCCCCCCGCCCCCACCCCTCGCCCCTTTCCTGGCCTTCATTCCCTCTCCCCCTCGGGCCCATTTCCTTTACAGGCACACGGTGTACGGGGAAAACCGATCTCTGTCTCTCTCTCTTCATCGTGATCATCCCCTCCATTTCCCTTTACGAAAGTATAAAAAAATCAAGCTGAGAATAAGGTTTTGGCGTTTTTTTTTTCCCCCACCAGTCAGAGAATGTTACTATTTTTGGTGCACGGGGGGAAACACTTTTAGATAAACATAACAAAAATTAAGCTCCTTTTTTGATGTCGCGCTCTTAAAGACAACTTTTCTTTTGTTCCTGGCGGAAAAAATTTACAAACCCGTCAATGGAAAGAAGCTTAATTAAAAAACTGAATTTTTGCCCATACCCCTTTTTGTTTTTTTTTCTTTTCTTTTTTCTTTCCCTTTCTTCGTCTCTCGACTTCCCCCCTTCATGAACATCTCTCCCCCTTTCGTGTACCCGGGGCTTCCCCCCCCCCCCCCCCCTTCCAATACGTCCCCCTTTTCCCCTCCCCCCCCCTTCCTTTATCCTTTCTATCAAATTTTCGTTTTTTTTTTTGGGAAAGAAAAATGTGGACGATCGGGATTCATCCACCCGGTTTTTCGTTTCATTATTTTCTTTTAAACCCTTTGCTGCAAGAATATTCATCCCCGCCCAAAATTTTTTTGCAGGTGTTTTTTAAAAGGGGGAACATGTTTGACCCTGTCATCTTTGATCGTTTTGATGTTGCTAAAAACCCCCTCCCCCCCCTCCTCCCCCTTCCCCTCCCCCTTTTTCCCTTTTTTTGGGAAACCGAAAGTGTTTAGGGAAAGTACTTTTCTTTTCCTTTTTTTCCCTCTCTTTTAATTGTTTGATCTCCGGGTCTAGATTTGTTTTCGTGGTACATAGTGTGCGGGAAAAATTGGAAACCCAAAGCTGCTTTTACTTTATGTTCGTCCTTTTACCCTCCTTTCCTGAAAAAGGTATGAGGGAACGGGTTGATTTCCCTCTACAAAAACAACAACGAGCCCTTTCCCAAACAACTGATATTTGTGTTGCTGCTGCTACTCTACTACCCCCACCAAACTATTTGCTAGTTTCTATTTACTATTTTTACTACCCCCAGTGGGTATATATTCCACAGCAGTTTTTTTAAACTAATTTTACTTTGTTTTTGGGCTGCTGACCCTATTTCTATATCATTGTCTTCTTTTTTTTACTTTTGCTATTATTTTATTTTTAATTTATTACTATATTTTTTCATCACCATTATATTTTTATTTTTCCCTGTTATCCTTTTTGGGTTTGTCGTTGTTTTTGCTGTTGTTTTTTTAGAAATTTCCCTCTTGGGCCAATCCATTTTTTTGCTTTCGCCTTTTTAAAAGGGTTTTTGGTAAGGGAAAAACTGTTTAATCCCACTTCGGTTTTTCCCCGTCATGATCCCCTGAAGCATCGCCCCTTTTCGAGGTGAAAAAGGAAAATGAGTAACTCCCCCCTCCTCCCTAAACTGTTTTGTGGGGATCATCTCTATTCTCCCCCCCCCTCAAAAAAAATTGGTGTTTTTTTAGGGAAATGTGATAATTTTAAGCGGGCCCTTTTTTCTGTCAAAAGTTTTGGGTGTTTCCCATTTAAAATTTACAATGATCTAAGTTTTTCTTCCCCCCCTTCAAGGGTTTTAAATTTTTCCCTACGGAATAACTTTAATTTTGTTTCCCCTTTCCCCACTGTCAAAAATTTTGGTGTTTAAAAATGTGATATTTTAAAACCCCCCCAAACCCCCCCCCCCCCCGATTCCATTTTAAATAAAATTTAGGGTTTTAATGGATTATGATAATGTAAACCTTTCCCTTTTCCCCACTGTCACAAGATCAAAGACCCTATTTTTTCCCTATGGATTATGATACTGTGCCCCACCCCTCCCCCTTGTAAAAAAGTTGGGGTTTCCCTAGGGAATGAAATCTTCTAAGGTCCCCCTTCCCCCCACTGCAAAATTTTTGGGGTTTTTCCCTTTTGGAAGAGGGAAAATTTAAGTTTCCCCTTTCCCCACTTTTAAAAAAGTTCTTTTTTATTTAAAGGAATGGGTTTAATCGTAGCCACCCCCTTCCCATTGTGGGGAAAAAACCACCCCCCCCGTGTTTTTTTTCTTCCCTCCCTTTCCTTTTCCCCCTTCCTGCCTACTTCCCCCCCAAACCTTCCCGGGGGCCCCCCTCCCCCCTTAAACTACTTTTAAAATAAAATCATAGTTTTTTTTTTTTTTTTTTTTTCCCCCCTTTTCCCTTCCCCTTACCCCCCCTTTTATTTCCCCCCTCAGTTTTTGTCTCTGCCCCCCCTTTTCCCCCATCTCGTGAATTTTCGATAGCCCCCCCAAAGCCCTCTCTTTTCTCTTCCCGCTTTCCCCCCCCCCCCCCCCCCCCCCCCCCTTTACATTTCAAACCCCCTTGTGTATAAAAAGGAAGTCTTTAAACCTGTTATTGCTCATTCGTTTGTACTTCCTCTTCGTTTTTTCCTAGATTTTTTTTTTCTTTTTTCACCCCCCTCCCCCCTTTTCCCCACCCCCCCCCCAAAAATTCCCCTTTTCCACTTTCTGCCCGATTCCCCGGACCTACCCTGGCAAACCCGCTGCCGGTAAAAACGGAGTAAACCCCGTGTCCTACAGGGTTTCCAAAGTTTCCCTTCCCACTGCCCAAAAAAAAAAAAAAAAAATCCCGTTTCACTCCCGGGAAAAAAACAAAATAATTCCCAGAAAGACGGGGACGCTTCCCACCCAATTAAAAGAAATCTTACGTACTCGATGTTTTTCGATGTCCCAGACACTGAAGGGAAAAGAATTTATTTCATCAGTGATTCACTAGGAAATAGAATCCTCCCAAAAAAAAACATCAGTTATGTTCCTTACATTGATCCTCGTGCCCACAGAGACCTGCAAGCCGGGGTAAATTTTTTATATTTCACTTGAACTCACCCACTATCAGTTACGTCTCTCAAGGGAATTGGGTACATTTTGTTCCTAATTTTAAAATGGGTAAATTTCTTTCTCTTTACGGAAAACATTTTGTTTGTCCATGAAAAAAAGGGGTTTAAATTTAGTTTTTTTCTCATGAAATGGATTTTTATGGGGTAATTCCCTGAAATGTGTAGTTTTTTTTTTTCCCCTGAATAAATACCTGGTTTTAATTCCCCGGAGTGTTTTACATTCTGTTTTCCCCTGAAGTTCGGACATTTTATTTCTCCTTTGGGGAAAAGGAAAATTTGTTTTTTCCTTTAAGTGCGTACATTTTTTTTTTCTCCATTAAGTGCGTAATTTTATTTCTCCCTGAAGGGGGGTTTCATTTTATTTCTCCATGAAATGGGTACATTTTTTTTCTCCAGGGGTTGGCATTCTGTTTTCCATGAAGTGCGTACATTTTATTTCTCCATGAAGTGGGGTTTCATTTTATTTTCCATGAAGTGGGTACATTTTATTTTTTCCCCTGGGGTTGGTAAAATTCTGTTTCTCCATGAAGTGGGTACATTTTTTCTTTCTCCCATGAAAATGGGGGGGCTTCTGTTTTTCCATGAAGTGGGTACATTCTTCTTTCTCATGGGGTGGGTACATTCTGTTTTTCCCCTGAAAGGGGGAAAATTTTTTTTCCCCCATGGTTGGGGACTTTTTGTTTCTCCATGCAGTGGGGGATATTTTTGTTTCTCCATGAAGGGGGTACATTCTTTTTTCCCCCTGAAGTGGGTACATTCTGTTTCTCCCTGCAGTGGGGGGACATTTTTGTTTCTCCATGAAGTTGGGGACATTTGGTTTTTTCATGCAGGGGTACTTCTTTTCCCCATGAAAATTTGGGACACTCTGTTTCTCCATGAAAATGAGTACATCTGTTTCTCCCTTTAAGTGGGGACAAATCTGTTTTTTTTTTTTTTTTTCCCCCTGAAGTGAGTACATTGCTTTTCCCATGAAGTGGGTACTTTTTGTTTCTCCTTCAAGGGGGACATTTCTGTTTCTCCTTTAAGTGGGTTTCAATTTTGTTTTTCCCATGAAGTGGGTTTCCCCTCTTTTTTCTCCCAAAAGAAAGGGGGTACATTCTGTTTTTTCTATGAAAAGTGGGGGAAATTTTGTTTCTCCCTTTTAAGGGGTTTCACTTGTTTCTCCTTTAAGTGGGTACATTCTGTTTCTCTATGAAGTGGGTACACTCTGTTTCTCCATGAAGGGGGTAAATTTGTTTTTTTTTGGTTTTAGTACATTAAATTTTTCCATGAAGTGGGGGAAAATTCTGTTTCTCCCTGAAGTGGGGACCCTTCGTTTTCCCCCGGAGGGGGTCATTCTTTTCCATGTAGTGGTTGGGAAATAGGGGTTTCATTCTCTTTTTCCTTTAAGTAGGTACATTTTTCTTTCTTCCCGGAAATTTGGTACATTCTCTTTCCCATTTAAGTGGGGGACACCTCTTTTCCATGATAAAGGGTACTTTTTCTCCTGGGGTGGGTACATTCTGGTTTTTCCTTTTAAATGGGGCTTTTTTTTTCTCCCCTGGAAATGGGTAAAATTTCATTTTAAAGGGGTGGGGCAAATATTTTTCCCATGAAATGGGTACATTTAATTTTTTCCCTGAAGTTTGGGTTTATTCTGTTTCTCCATTTAAATTTGGGGAATTTTTATTTCCCCACAAAGGGGCGTTTCATTTTATTTCCCCATGAAGTGGGGACATTTTCCCTTTTTCCTTTAATGGGGGGTGTACTCTCTTTTCCATTTAAGGGGGTGCACTCTCCCTTTTTTATGGGTGGGGGACTCTCTTTCTCCTTTAAGTGGGTTTCACTCCTTTCTCCATGAAGTGGGTGACTCTCTTTTCCTTTAAATGGGTGCACTCTCTTTCCCCCTGAAATTTGGGGCCAAATCTCTTTCCCTTTTAAGTGGGGTACATTTGTTTTCCCCATGAAGTGGGTACACTCTCTTTCCCCCTGAAGTGGGGACATTCTGTTTTCCCCCGGGAAATGGGTTTCTTCTTTTTTTCCCTTTAAGGGGTTTCATTTATTTTTTCCCCTGAAGGGGTACATTCTGTTTTCCCATGAAGGGGGTTCTTTTTTGTTTTTCCCCCTGAAGTGGGTTTCATTCTTTTTTTCCCCCTGAAGTGGGTACAATTCTTTCCCCCTGAAGTGGGGGGTTTCTTCTGTTTTCCCCCTTTAAGTGGGTACATTTGTTTTCCCCCGGGAAAATGGGCCCCATTCTGTTTCTCCCTTTAAATGGGTGACTGGTTCCTCAAGGGAAAATGGGGACATTTGAATGTCCATAAACTGAGGACGCTGTGTCTTGGGCCTTTAAACGGGGGGCATTCTGGTTTTTCCCTAAACGGGGTAAATTCTGTTTCCCCAGATTGGGTACATTTTTATCTTTTTAAAAACATGAAAAGGGGGGCATTCTGTTTTTCCAAACACCTTTATTAAAATTTTTGTTTTTAAAAAAAAAAAACCCGTCTATGTAATTTAAAATGGTCCACTCGGGAAAGGGAAATGAAATCCATTCTGTTTAGTCTAGAACAGTGGATTGTCTTGTCTCTTTTTTTTTAAACCCATTCTTTTTAAGGGAGCCCGTCTACGTTTAAAAAGGGGCACTCTTTTGGGGAGCGTTAGCCAGTAAGGAAGGGGGTATAAAAGGACTTTTAATATGAGATAGGAAATAGGCACACAGAGGGCAGGGCCCCCAAGGGGGCAAGAGAAGGGGAGAGAGGGAGAGAGGGGAGAAAAGAGAAGAGGGGAGGGGAGGAGAGAGAGAGAGAAAAACTATACAGAGAACAACAAAAATAACAAAAACAACACAAAATTCCCCACAAACACAAACACACACACCGCACGCACGCACGCACGCAAAACACAACCAAAACCCACCCCCCACACACACACAAAAACACCAAAACACATTTCACCAAAACCCCGCATGCCAAACACAATGCACACAAACACGCACCACACAACCCCACACACACAAAACCCCAAACACCACACCCCACCCACACACACACCACACCACACAACCCACACCCCCACCCAACACACCACAACACACGACAACAACACACTACACACTACTCAAAACACACACAACACACAACACACACACGCGCGCCCCGCGCGCCCCGCCCAAACAACACGCCCACGACGCACGCACAACACCACCAAAACACAATACCCCACAAAAACACCCCACCCCCACCCCCAACCCCCCCCCCAAACCCCCCCCACCCCACCACCGCCAAGCACGACACCAACAACACACCACCACACACACAACCACCAAAAACACACACACACACTTTCACACCGCGGCCGCAAACACACCCACAACCCACACACACACACCACACACACCACACACACAAAAGCAAAACCCCGAACGCCACACACACACAACACCACGCACACGCACACCCCACACACAAAACCAAACACCTTCCTTCCCCTTTGACCCCCACCCCCCCCACCCTGTCCTCTCTCTGTCCCCTAGAGGGGGGGGACGCCAAAACGGTTCCCTTTTAAAAGGAAACAAAAAAAAGTAGCCGCGGAAAAAGGGGAAAAAAGTTCTCTCTCCCCCCTCTTTTCTCTCTCTCTTTCCCCTCCCCCCCCCTCCTTTGTGTCCTCCCCCCTTTTTCCCCCCTTTCCCCCCCCCCTCCCCCCATGAATTTTTCTCACGCCACTCATTTCGTTCTCCCAAACCAAAACAAGTCCCCGGGGTTTTTTTGCCTCACTCAGTTAGGCGTGGCGTCCCTTGTGGCCCTGTTTATGCCATGTGTTTCACGGGGAAAACCCCCTGAAGGGGACCCCGGGACTGTTGGGGGAACCGGGCGGTGTTCTGATTCAAATGTACGAGGGAAAATCCTTTCTTTGGGCCCCAACTGGGCGAGAATAATTTCTAGTTTTCTCTGTTTTATTGCCTGCTTGGCTGTCTGTCTGTTGGGCCGTCTTTTCTCTCTCAAAACACACCCCCAAAACCTGCCCCTTTTCTGTCTTCAACCCACACCCACACAGCACACCAGACCCCACCAAAAAAAAACCCCCACACACACACACACACCAAAACACAGCACGGGCACACACATACAAAACCGTAGGAACACACCCTCAAAACACCACAACACCACACCACCAAAAACACACCCCCCGCCCAGATCCCCTCCCACCACTTCCCCAGTACAAGAAGCTGACCCCCTACTGCGGTCACGCGGACGGACGTGACAATCGCAAACCCCGTTCCCACAACTTACCCCCGTTACTTTCACGAAACAACTCAGGTGTGTCAGTTAAAACCTATCAGTTTTGCTTAAAAAAAGTCAAAAAAGGAAAGAAAAGCGGGAAAAAAAAAAAAAAAAAAAAAAGAAGTAGAAAAAAAACGAAAATTTTGTTTAAGTGTTTAAATGAATGAGGGGGTCCTTGTGTTCATGGGGAAGTCACGAACTCTTCAAAAAATCCCATAACAAAAAACCCCCGAGGGCAAAAACTTGGGTGATTGTCCCATTCAAAAGGTTTACCCTCCGGATACATTTCCCGTCGGGGATGACGTTTGGCAACACACAAATGTCTGCGCTGTTTTGGGTTTTGGCGTAAAAGGGGTTTGCAAAAGGGGAATGATTAAAAAACAAAGAAAAGAAGGATATTGTTTGAGCGCTTTCCCCCCTGAGGCCCGGGTTTTCCCCAAAAATTCATCCCGAAATAAACAGAGGTTTAAAAAATTTAAACCGTTTCACTTTCTAAACTCTCTCTCTCTCCTCTCCTCTTCTTCCCCTCTCTTTTCTCTCCCCTCTCTTTCTCTCTTTCCCCACACCCCACAAACCCCAAAACCCCAAAACACCCCAAAACAACACACACACAACACCCCACACCCCCACAAGTTTATTTTTCTCCAAAAATTTGTTAAAAGTGAACGTATCAAAAGGTAGTTTCAAAAAAGATCCGGGTTTTTGGGGGGGTTTAAAAAATGTAGGGCCCAAAAACAGAGGCGAAGATCGTTTAGGGTTTAAAAAGGTTCAAAACAGTTGATACGAAAAAGGAATGTTTAATGGGAAATTTTGTTTGACACAGGGGGGCAAGAAAACCGTTATGAACAGAAAACGTTAGAATTGGACTGGGGGGTTTACTTTCTTTACTTTTGTGGGAATTAAAAAATCCCGGAAAAGGAAATAAGGGCGAGAGTAGCTTTCTTTGCTTTAAAATTAAAGCATAACTGGGAAACCAATGAAGGATGCTCCCAAGCGGGTGATACGGTCGTGATTTGGGGCGTGGGGGGCCCGAGAGATTTGTGCCCCATTCTAAAACAGTCAGTCGTTTTGTTTTCTTTTTAGGGTGCAACTAGCAGTCTAGAGTATTTTCCCCCTTTTTTGCCCATTTATGCCGGTTCCTTTTCTTTGAAATTTAGTTTCCCCGCGGGGTTTGGGTAGGAAAAACAAGGAAATAGGCCCCTTCACGTATTTTTTCAAGCCCCCGGTTTTAAAGTTTTGTTTGGGACTATTAAATTTAAACCCCAAATAACCCGGAAAAAATTTGTGTTTTTCCCCTCGGGAAAAAATTTTTTTTAACAAAAAAAAGCTGACCGCAGTGTTTAATTTTTTGAACTGTTTGCCTAACAGTGCCCGAGCAGGAGGCGCCATCTTTCGAGGGGGCTACAAAAAAAACGATTTTTTTCCCGGGTTTTGATGAAAACGGTTACAACATGTCATAGAGAAAAATCCCGTATGCCCTCCCTTTCGGTAATCAAGAAACCACTTTTTCGTTAACAACCACCCCTCCCCTTACTTAAAAAAATTACACACTTAAACCCCATTTACCCCTTTTTAAAAAAAAACCTTCCCTTTAATCAATCCACTTCCCCCCCAACAAAAAATTTTCCCAATTAAAACCACCAATAAAACCCCCCCCTCCCCTTTAAAAACCCTTTCCAAAAACTTAAAAAAACCCTTTTTAATTCACTTAAATTAAAATCCCTTTCCAAAAAATTTAAAACTTTTCCACCCTTTTTCCCCTCCAATTTTCTCCCCCCAACCAAACCTCAAACCCCTTTCCTTCTTTTAAAAATTTTTTTTAAAAAAAACCTTCACATTCCGTTTTTTTTTGTTTTAAAACCCCCAATTTCAATCTTTTTCAATTTGGCCTTTTTTTTAAAATCAAGGTTTTTTAAATCTTTATTTCAAAACCAACAAAATTTTTCCTTTTTTAAAAACAACTCATCTTCAAATTTTTCCCAATTTTTTAAAAAAACTTTTATCCCTTTCCTTTTTTTTTTTTTTTTAATTAAAAAAACACTTTAAAATTCCCTTTTTTTCTTTTTTTTTTTTTTTAAAAAATTTATTTTTTTTTTTTTCCTTTCCAAAAAATTTCAGTTTAATAAATTCTTTTCACCAAACCCCCCCAACAACGTTCTCGGCAATTTTACATTTAAAAAAAACGGGGAGCAAAAACCTTTCTCTTTTTTCAAAGGGGTTTATATCCTTTGCCCCGGTGCAGGGTCCCCCTTCTGCCAATCCCCTTGGGGGAAAAAAAGGTCAAGGTTTTTCCTTTGGGGGCCCAAATCCCCTTTTAAACAGGTCCCCAAACAAAGGGGGCCAAACCTACCGGGTTTTTAAGGGGCCCCCAAAAAAAATGCCCACACGGCACGGTTTTTAACCTAAAAATAAAACCCCCACACATACTCCCCACCTCACACCCCCAACCCCACACCCCAACACACACACACACCCCACCAACACACACACACTCCCCACACACCCCAATCAACCCCCCACTGACTGAAACCCAATTTTTATTTTTCAGATTAAAACCCAAAGGGTTTTATTCAACTATAACCTATTTCAACCCCGGCGCGCGCGCACCACCAAACCACGTGTGGCGCGGGACACACGCCAACCCCAAAAATTTTCACAATTGGATGCCCCAAAACCCACACCAAAAACACTCCCTTTCACACGTACACTCACCCCACACACAAAACCCACCACACCACACACCCACAACCCAAAATCTTGCACAGGGATACACACACACCCCCACAAACAAACCCCACACCCACAAAAAAAAAACACACCACACACCAAAAAAACTCTTTCACATACACACCCACCCCACACACACACCACACCCAAAACCCCACCCCACCACTCCACACACAAACTCTTGCACATGGGAACACACCCACACACACCACAACCACACACTCACACACACACCCCACCCCCAAAACTCTTGAAAACACACACACACACACACACCCACACACCCCCAACCCCAAAACACACACAAACTCTTGCAATTTCAATAAAACAACACAACACACACGCACACGCCACAAAACACACTCCCCACCACCCAAAACACACCCCAACCCCACACCAAAACCCCCACACCCCACACCCACACCACACACCCACACACACACGACACCACAAAACCACCTGGGCCGGGACCCCTCTCCCCCTTCCACCCTTTTCAACAGCGGCGCTCAGGGAAACCCCCCGCCCTGAGGAGGAAAGGAGGAGGTTGGTTTGGGGGGGGACTTTGCATGTGTGGAAGAAAAGTAGTGGGGGAGTTGACAGGCTTTTGGGGTTTTTGGGGTTGGGAGTGGTTGGTGGGTGGGCGAGGGGGTTTCAGAGGGGCAAGGGGGAAGTGGGGTGAGGGCGAGGAAAAAGGGGAGGGGTGTTTATTGCGTCATGGGGGGAAAAACCCGGGGGGGGGGAATCCTGTCCGGGGACAATTCCTTGTTTATTTTTTATATCCCCCCTTTCTTTTTGATTTGGGGGTTCCTTCTAAGCGTGGATTTAGACCCCCCGCCTACTCTCAAATTTTTTCTCATTCTTTTTTTTCCCCTTTTTGGGCCCCAATTTACTGTTGCCCGTTTTTCTTTTCTCCTTCCACTCCTACGGGGATATTTTCCCCCTCCTTCCCCCTCCTTCCTTTTTAAAAAGTGACATAAAAAAAAAAAACCCTTATTATCATTTTTCATGGGTCATCATTACCATCACTATCCTTTTTCATCATCGTAATTTTTCTTCTTCCCCGCTCCCTTTTTTTTCTCCTCCTCCTCCTCCCCTTTCTTCTTCTTCTTTTCTTCTTTCTCTCTTTTCTCTCTCTCTCTCTCTTGTTTTCTCTCTCTCTACTCTCTCTGTTTGTTTTGGAAACCCCGGGGTAGTTCTACCCTTTAAACCCATCATCGGTTGGGGATCTGAATTTATTCCGTTTTTATGGTCCATTTAAACCCGAGAGAGAGAGAGAGAGGGGAGAGAGGAGAGGAAGAGAGAGAGGGGGGAGAGAGAGGAGAAGGAAAGCGGGTGAGGGTTGGGGGTTGGGGTTGTGGATGGGGGTGGGGGTTTAGGCGGGGTTGATCAAATTTTGGACTCTTCGACCCCAAGTTCGTCTCTAGGCCCCACATTATGGGGCACATCCTGAAACAAAATCAAAAAACCCACAACGTGCTCATTCAGCGGGGGAACACACCCCTTCCCATTAAAAATAAAAAAAAAAAAAAAGGGTGTGGAAGCAATAAAAGGAAAAAGGGGGGGATGGGGGGGAGGGGGGGGAAAAAGGGGATGGAGAGATGGGCAGGGAAGGGGGGGAGGGGGGGGGGGAGGGGGGGGGGGGGGGGGGGTTATCGACCCCCATTGGAATATCCGGGCCCCCTTTTGGTTTCACAGGTGCGTGCTCTTAAAAATCATTGTCCGGCCCTTCCCCCGGGTTAAGGGGCCGAAATTACCCGGCCAAGACTTCCTCGGGGGGATTTTTTCCGGGGAAAGACAAGGGCAAGACAAGACAAGACAAGACAAATCCTTTCCCCTGAGGGGAATAACATCCCCCCATGGCTGGATAAAAATTTTTTCATGCTTGGAAAAAATTAAAGGAAAAAAAACAAAGGGGAAAACTTTTCAAAAAAGACTGATATGATCGGAAAAGAGATTTTAATCTTGGGAATTTTAAAAACAAATTTCTTTATGTTTGAACATGGGGGGGTTTTAATACAGAAATTTTACTAAGAATACCACCCCCCCATACAGAGGGGGAGAGGGGAGAGAGAGGGGATGAGGAAAGTGAAGCGAGAGGGAAGAAGGGGAGAGAGGACAGAGAAAACAGAGAGAGACCGGAGAGGGGGGAAAAATCTTATAACCATTTACTTTATTTTTCCAGGGTTTAAAAGATAAGCAAACACGCCTTTTTCATCGGCCCTTGAGAGGGGGGAGAGAGAGGAGGAGAAGGGGGAAAAGAGAGGAGAGAGAGAAGAGGGAGAGAAAAGAGAGAAAAGGGAAATAAACAACTTGGGTTTTAGCATTCTACAAAAATGAATAAGGAGGCCGGGAAGACACGAAAACCAGGGCAGGCCAAAAATATTAAGAAAACAACACAACACACACACACACCCCACACACCCCACACACACACACAAAACCCTTGACGCTTGCTGGAACAAGTGAAGGCGACAGCAATATAACAAAAATATTCGTCGTTCACAGAAGTATAGAACCATAACGTTTATGACTCTCTCTCTCTGATTTTCTGTCTGTCTTTCTGTTTTAGTAAAACTTTCTTCGTCTTGTATGGTTCTACATATATTATTACTTCCTTTTTTTTTTATTATTATCGAACCTGAGGTTACCACGAGAGCAGTATATTTAATGCTGATCGATGGGAATGGTGAAGATGATGCTACAAATTTCCGTTCCGTTCTCAGACTGCATAACAGGCCTGAACTCTACGCTTCCTTTCATAACATATCCCGGCGTCAACCGGGCCCGAGAGATACAGGCACCTGCAGTGTTGGTCAGGAACACTCCCAGAAATGCATCCATTTCGTGGATGAAACTCGACTGCGTGGTCCCAGTTTTCCCAATTGAGCCCGTAGCAAACTCAGCTGTGGGAGGAGCCGATCGAGGCAGAAAAATTCCGCATGACTCTGATGGAAATCGAACCTATGACCTCCCAGCCAGGACTCCGCGACGCTAACCACTTCGCCACGGCGGCTGGTTTATTTATTTATTATTGATTTTTTTAAAAATACTATTATTGACTCTTCTCGAGGCAATGACTGGATTTAAAAATCACAACAGTTTTCGTCTGTTATCTTCGTAAACAAAGACTCTCTCTCTCTCTCTCTCTCTCTCTCTCTCTCTCTCTCTCTCTCTCTCTCTCCCCCACCCTCGTTCGTACAAAAATACTATCCCCAAAAATTGATTTAAAATGTCATACCTAAATTCTTATTGGGTTCAAACACCGCATATTTAATACTATAAAATACACTTAATAGTTAAAACTATTACGAAGAGTTCAATTCGCAATGTAGATTATGAAGGAAAACATCTGAGGGTGGGTGGGGTGCATCTTCTTTTAGATTGTCAAATTCTGGAAGACTGGAGAAAAAAAATGATAGCACACACACACACACACACACACACACACACACACACACACACACACATTGCTAAACCCTGTGCATGCAAGACAGCGTCCATATTTGCTTCCATGAAAGATATTACCGTGTAAAACTTGCAATTTTTCTGTGTAAAAACAAAAGGAAATTTGATAGGACTACATCGAGGGCTGGCCAGTTAGCTTAGTTTCGATTTGTTTTTGCATCCACGAAAGACAAATGCCGTTAAAAAAAACTTGCAGTTTTTCAGAACAAAAGGTAGAAGAAATCTAATGAGCCTGCGGCGAAATGCAAGCCACTTAGTTTAGTAAAGTAGTGACTGCTGTACTCGTATTCAAATAAATAAAGGGAAAAGGTGGCAAAAGGAGTACCTGGAGAGGGATGTCCAACGTTTCGTGTCGTAGACACTTCAACAGGGAATGAAGCTTGATGATAGTTGACTTGGGTCACTGAACACAGTTTAGTTTTGATTCAGTAATTAGGTTGCAATCATAGATTAATTTAGGAAACAGTGCTCTTTAGTCTGTTTATTGACAACAGTTTTCCTCCCGACCATACCTGACTATGGTGTGTAGGAATAAACAAGTGTTTTCTCTGCTGGAGTGCAGTGAGGAAATTGTCTCCCCTGCACTATTAACAGTAACGTGATGTTAAGGGAAGTCACTCTGTGCGCCATTCTCCCAGCCCACTTCCTCCCAGCTCTGGTCTTGGCCCTTAATAAGATGATCTACCAGTCCAAATACAAGGACTCCCTCATTCTCTCCCACTTCCTCCCAGCTCTGGTCTTGGCCCTTAATAAGATGATCTACCAGTCCAAATACAAGGACTCCCTCATTCTCTCCCACTTCCTTGCAGCTGTGTTGGCCATAACTGGTCTTAGCCCTAACCCTCCTGAACTGATGTTTTTTGTTTTGAAGAAAAAAGCTGTAGACCTCTCTGAAATCTAAAGCTTCTTGCTTGGGTCGAGACTGAAGGCAATGGGGCGTCTAAACGTCTTGCCCAGGACGCCGAAAATTAAAAAACAACTTGAGTCGGAGAAAAAAAAAAAGAACAAACATAAATCGCAGGTGCTACTAGCTTTGGCCATTATGAAAGAGAAGATTTGTTCCCAGCCGTCTTAAGACGTGAAGAGAAAGTGCCGTGGACCATGACGCGCATGTGTGTGTGTGTGTGTGTGTGTGTGTTTCGCGCAGGTGCGTGCGTACACGTAGGTCCTGAGTGGAGAAACACTTTTGGGAGTGGTCTAACCACAGGCGGAAATTGACAGAGCAGATGTAACAGAGGCAGTCATGGAGAAAAATCGTCTATATTGCGAAAGTGGAACCGGTGTACCAGGCTAAACTTCCCCTGGCAATAATATCCCCTGGTATAAAACAACGTGTATCCAGAACAAGGTTTAAATGAATCAATTGATATTTATTCATCTTCAGTGAAAAAAAATTTTTTGATCAGTCTCTGCACGCGGAAATCATTGAAACATTCAATTATTCAGTCAGAAAAGCATGCGAACGAAGAATTGTTCTCTCAACTTCTCAAAAAAAATCATTTCAGTGTCGCCATGGCCTGCAAGGCACCTCACACATCCATTGCCTTTCGCATGTATCACAAGATAATGACAGACTGTCGTTAATATTTGTCTGAAACGGAAATTCACACACGCTTTTTATCTCTATATTCTTTCTTTTTTATTTTAAAGAATAATGATCTGATGTTGGGAAATCACAGATTTCACGAGGAACCTATGATATTCAAAAACATGAACTGCAATTTGGTGTTAAAACCCGTTCAGTGCCTCACAATAGTACAAACAAAGGTGTTCCCAGGTGCCTGGGAAATCTCATGATTTGGGGGTCATAATTAACAAAAAAATTCTAGCTCAGAAACTACAAAAGATAGAAAAATGAAATCTATATCATTTTTGAAGGAAATTGAATGAAGATTTTGAATCTGGGCTTCTTTTGTTTTAATTTTGATACTAAAAAGTATTTAGGCTTTTAGATTTGGATAGATTTTTTTTTGCACGATCAAAAACATATGTATTTACCACATCCAAACAAGAACACACAGCAAAAAAGTTGAAAATAAATTTGTATTGTCACACTACACACTGTAAATGAAAGTAAAACAGTTTGGAAGTGTATCAAGACGCTCACACACGATGCAGACTGACCAGTCCACGACCATGCCCCCCTCTCCCCACCACACCCCCTTGCTCGACTTCAACCCTCTCTTTCACCCCTCATCTTCCCCTACCTTTCCGTCTGCACCGTGTGTCACGCAGCGAGCATGCCACGCTCCCCTCTCGGGCTGATTTTCACATCACTGGACACCAGCACGCAGTGCACAGTACACACTAGGCTGGCTCGTTCGACGCTGTCAGCTGAACACACACTGAGGTCACAGAGCCCTACTCAATAACTGACGAATATGGTCGGCAATTCCACCACTATCATCATCTCACCTTCATGCTCGAGTGAGTCGTTGAATAAAAGATTATTGTCTTTGTCAAAAATCATCAGCAGAGCCTGCTCAGCTGTGTAAATACGTTGATTTGGTCGCTGGCTTGTCGAAGTTTGCGCCGCCATCTTTGCAAGCGAGACGAAGTGCTGGCTGGTCATCCAGTCAGTGATGAGAATAAATGGGCTTTACCCTCACGTGTGGTCATTTACATATTATTTTAAGACTACAGACATATAAGGCTTTCTACGCAAACTCTATTTGAGTCCGTTGATAGAAATAGTAACGAATGAAAATTCAAGAAAAATGCATGAC
>CM031625.1:34073465-34080965 GCA_018398815.1 Conus ventricosus
AAAAAATTAAGATTTAAATCGAAACGGAAGAAAGAACATTGTCCCTAATAGTTCTTTAACATGAAGGGGTGGGGGTGGGAGTGGGGTCGGGAGGCGGGAACAATGTCATCTTCTGTGCCACCTCAGTGTGAATTTTCGCACCTCGGTCAACCGGCTCCTCGTCTACAGCCGCGCCCGTTTTGGTCCTACGCGGTCCTGGCGCCAGTGTCACACTGTACAAACACGGCTGTGCTAAAAAAACCAAAAACCACTACCAAAGGGAAGTTATCTAATACAATACCAGACCCATTTCTCAAACGATGACTTCCCTTCAAAGACAGCTTATTTGGCCACACGCCACAATTAGGATTTGAGTTAAAACACTATAATAATCCATGTAAGTGTTTTGAGGCCTACCATAAATTCGAGCCAGCATTTAACACTAAACTGATAATTGATCAAAAGAACAACTCCCCACCAATCATTTCCCATGTTTTGAGTGGTCTTCACCGATGAAATCACAAATAGTCTTCAAGTACATGACCTTCCCGTTTGTTGACTCACATTTCAGGCCCTTTGCACTCACCCGTGACCCTGTCTTTCCGCCAGATTTAAGAGCCCCAAATAACCCCATTCCTTTGATCTTAATCTGTCTGCTTGGACCCACCTGGCTTGTACCTTGATGGCAATTTGAAAGAAAGTGAGGAGAATCAACTTCTGGATACAATCACAATTCTCAAAACAATCTACTTGCGCCAGTCTATAAACACTCGACTCCTTAAGCAAGGCCATGGCGCATTAATGTCTTGTGTGCAGCCTTTCTGTCAAACATTTACGTTTGTGTGAAACATTCTTTGTCATTTACATCCAACATTGAGACGTTTTTCTTATTAAAATCACGTTGATTCATGATGGAAAGAAGACAACGATGGACGGAAAGCTTTTGGGAAGAAGAGTTAGTGGCAATACCTCCAGCGGAGCGACCCCACAGACAACAGTGAAGGTAAAACCTCTGCATGGCAACCCACTACAGGAGACACTGCGCTACTGCTAAGTCACTACGGTGGAGTTAGTGGTCCTTGTTCTGATCCAACATGCGCAAGACACCGCCTACGAAGCTCTCCAGTGATAAAAGTAAACGTCGCAGAACTCTTTAACCCTTTGATTGAAATGATTATTTGCGAGCATAACTTGCAAGAGCGATGTTCACAGCGAACACCAGGATTTGGGGGAAATGGAGCGAACTGACAAGAGAATATGAAAAATGAGAAAAGAAAACCTACTTTGTGCGTCGAGCAACCATGTCACCAGTCTTGGCGAACATGACTTTTGCCACACACACACACACACACACACACACACGCTCACACACACACACACACACACACACACACACACAAGGGATTTAATAAACACCATGACTGGACTCAGTCTGTCTTGCTTTTTCTCTATCTGGCCGTTGTTTCTCTCTATCTGTCTGTCGATCTGTGTCTGGACGTCGAATACATAGTTCTTTGATAAAAGACGGGGATGAAAAGTCATGGAAAAATTCATATATGTAGTAGAACTGATTTAGACCGAATTTCATTGCGCGCGAGCGTGTGGTGTGTGTGTGTGTGTGTGTGTGTGTGTGTGTGTGTGTGTGAGAGAGAGAGAGAGAGAGAGAGAGAGGAGAGAGAGAGAGAGAGAGAGAGAGAGAGAGAGAGAGCGAGAGAGAGAGAGAGAGAGAGAGAGAGAGTTTATGTATTGCATACATGCGTGCGAGCAAGCGTGCGTGCGTGCGTGCGTGTGTGCGCGCGAGCGCGCGTGTGTGTGTTTGATGCGTGCATGCATGCGTGCGTGCATGAGTGCATGCATGCGCGCGCGCGGCGTGTGTATTTATGTGGGTGGGTGTGCAAGAGAGAGAGAGAGAGAGAGAGAGAGAGAGCACTTTAGCATTATTCTTTATTATTTTCATAGAACCACGTCTATTATCAAGTATGTAGTCGTGCCACTTTACTTCTCTCACACTTCTTAATCCTCTCCGTTCGACTCTTCCCCACTAGACCCCTCCGCCCTCCTCCTCCTCAATCATTTTAGGAGCGGCATATGTAGGTCAAAGTTCTGGCTAACAACAAAGATCGAGTAGTAAGTAATGCAGTTTGAGTAGATGAAAATCGCCCTGGGTCCGAGGGGGAAAAAAAACACACGTGAAAAAGACAGTTTCATCCGGGAATTTGGGGAGTGTAAATTAGTTCAATGCCAAACGTCAGCAAAGATAGCTGAATTTTGCATGTCTTGTGAACTTCTTTTGTTTATGCACCATTGGTAGGGCACAAGGATCTGGGAGGTGAAGGTCCAGCAGACGACAGGAAAATGAAGGGTCACGCGGATCGTGCTGTAATATGAAAAGAATCAGCCATTGGATCTGTCTCCAGGTCAGGCACAGGTTGGGTCAAGAGCTGGACTGTGCGAGGAATATATTTTGGCAATGGTTGGTCTTCTGACCAAAAGCCAGGTGCGGCTCTGAGTGTAACAGAGAATGTGTAGCGTATTGGGCTTAATCTGAAACCATGAACTCGGACCTGTACAAGCGAGAGCCGGCGAAAACAAACGCAGTGTGTTGCTGTATGATTCGCCGACCTCTTCTGAAGCACCCTGTGAGTTTCATTCACACAGAGGGCTCGGTTTGCTTCTTTTCATTTAGGCCTAAATTTCTAGCATACTCCGCCATCACTTGACATTCCCCAATCCCCGTCTACCTCCCCCCCCCCCCCCCAGCCCTCCCACCCCCGCACCCGCACACCAAACCCGCGCATTCTTTTCTGCTGAATTTTAATCTGTGCTTGTTTTATGTCCAACGATTCAGCTTAGTCCCCCCCCCCCCCCCCCCCCACACACACACACATCCTCGCTTCCTCCTTCCTGTCCCGAACATTATATACTACTGTGCTTTACACAACTATTAGGCCTACAGTTAACTTTTGTTTTGACCGGATGCAGAGGATCAGCCGTCATTGAAACAAAACGTAATGCCAGGCCAGTTATTATCATCATCATTATTGCTATTCTTCTTCTTAACATCATCATCATTATTATCATTATCATACCATCATCATCATCATTATTATCATCATTATAATTACCATCATCAATTTCATAATCATTATTGTTATCATCATCAAGATCATCATTATTATTATTGCTGTTGTTATATGGCACCTGTCCTCGCTCAGAGACCAAACTCTTAAGCGCTTAAACGAATCCTGCTCTCGTATACACAACGGGCAGCCTACCTGGGCAGAGCCGACTTAAGAGCTGCCCGCTGGAGCTACATTCAGTCGTTTCCCCCGTGCCATTCTGTCAGTGTCAGTCGCTCAGTGTTTTTACCTTCATTGTTTTGATTTTTCACGCAGGATGCATGCTGTATGTAACCTGTCATCCATACCAACAGCCAGACTGACCCTCCCTTGGGAATGCTAGTGACAGGATTTTGACGTGTGTACAGGATGTTAGCGAAATCTTGGTTTCAAGCCTCGTTTATTGGACTTTTGGGGAAATTGAATCAGAAACAACATTAACTCCCTCGAGACAGATCGAGCCCGACTTTGAAGCCGTCACAATAATTATTTGTTTGTTAGTTTTCAGTCAACATGACCCACCTTTTTTCTGTCGTCTGCTACCTGACCTGTTCACTGCCAAACCCGCGCGCCCCGTCATTCGCGTAGGAACACAGTTAGTCGGCAAGTTATGATATTTTCTTCCTGAATATGACGATGAACCGATTTAATAATTTTACTGTCACTCGTGTCTCTTATAAGGCGAAAAAGCTCCATGGTGTATTCCATGTTGAGTACCACTCACCCGTCAAGCATGTTCGTTTAGAGTGTTGGGACTCTATATCATGTCTGACATACACACTTCATAGCATGTCAGGCCACATAATCACTTCACATCAAACTTCATGAAAATCTTCTTCATAGCTGCCCCACCAGATGTTATTTTTGTGTTCCGTAAAAAAGATAAACATTTTTCGTCTGATTTTAGATTTATGGGAGATAGTGTTTTTTTTGTGTGTTTTTTTAATAGCAACTTAAAAAATAAATGACTTTCGCGACGTAAAACTAAAAACAGAATCTGTGTAGAGAGGGACTTTCCGGTCAGCTAGACTATAAACAACTAAATAAATTGATTCCTGCAACCAGGAAAAAAAACTTTTTCATTTTTTTTTTTCTGAAGAGAAGCGGGAGATTCCCATTTTAAACAGACAAGTAACCACCTGAATTTGACCAACCCTCCAATCTTGTGGTAGCCCTCCCGTCTCCCAAGGATGGTACAGGGGAGGTAACTGCGACAATAACCAATGCTTCAAAGATACAGCGGTTGTTTCCTTCTGAACTTAATTTTTAAAAAATCTATCTATCTATCAACCACTACCTCTGTCTGTCTGTCTATCCCTTTATTAAAAAAAAAGGTACTAATGTAGTATGTATGTATGTGTGTGTGGTGTGTGTGTGTGTGTGTATGTATTATGTATGTATGTATGGCGTCACGGTGCAATGAGAAAACGTTGCGATCAGCAATCGCCCCTAAATGAATGACATTTAACGTAACGGGGTAAATAACAAATGGCAACTACACCGATACGATTGTAAGTTGTATTGGGGCAAATGAAAATGGCGAGCTGTATTCTTGATATTAGTATTTAAGCATTAAGAACAGTTTTATGACAGACAAAAAAAATGCACACACACACACGAACGCACACGCACGGGTGCACACGCACACACACACACACACACACAGAGAGAGAGAGAGAGAGAGAGAGAGAGAGAGAGAGAGATTTTTCGCGTACCGTGTTTGTGTTTTATCAAACAAACAAACAAAAACAGACAAAGAAAAAAACAGGAGTTCACCGGCATAGATAACAGGCGGGGTTACACACTTTATCATCAGTCTGATTTGTCACTCGTGCTTTTCACGATCAAATTAAAAAAAAAAAATCAAAGCAAAGAAACAGGATATACGAATTACAGGGTCTTTATGCTTTCGTGTCGATAGCCAAAAGATCAAGCAGCAATTTTTCATGTGCAGTGACAGTGTTGATTAATGTCTGAGTTTTGTTCAGATGATGTGTGTGTGTGTGTGTGTGTGTGCGTGTGCGTGCGTGCATGCGCGCGCGTGCGTGCGTGCGTGTGTGTGTGTGTGTGCGCGCGCGCGCGCGCGCGTGTGTGTGTGTGTGTGTGTGTGTGTGTGTGTGTGAGAGAGAGAGAGAGAGAGAGAGAGAGAGAGAGAGAGAGAGAGAGAGAGAGAGAATTCGTGTGAATGTGTGTGTTTGTGCGCATGTTGTGTGTGTGTGTGTGTGTGTGTGTGCGCGTGCACGCACGTGTGCTAGCTTGCGCACGCGCGCGTGTATGTGTGTGTGTGTGTGTGTGTGTGTGTGAGAGAGAGAGAGAGAGAGAGAGAGAGAGAGAGAGAGAGAGAGAGAGAGTTTGTGTAAGTGTATGCTTGTGTGTGTGTGTGTGTGAGAGAGAGGGGAGAGAGGGAGAGAGAGAGAGAGTATGCTTGTGTGTGTGTGTGTGTGTGTGTGTGTGTGTGAGTGAGAGAGAGAGAGAGAGAGAGAGAGAGAGAGAGAGAGAGAGTGTGTGTGTGTGTGTGTGTGAGTGTGTGTGTGTGTGTGTGTGTGTGTGTGTGTGTGTTTGAGATAGATCTGGAGTCACCTACGTTTGTTATTCCATTGTTACGGATGGTGTGTGGTGCGTATTTTGTTGTCTGACTCTCGCTCTCAAAAGTTTGTTATTGCGTGTACGACTTTTCCCCTACACACACCCACACCATACGAACATGGATAGCCAGGCAACTCACGTGTAAGATTTTCTTCTTTTATATGCTGCCTGAACCATCAATATGAATCGTTACCAAATCAATACATGCCATTACATAGAATACAGATCAATGCACGTCAATTTAAGACTTTCAATACATAAGACACTTCAATAATCATATATCAGCGTATCATACAGGGTCGAACTTTAATTAAGGACCACTTATACACAGTCTCACAAAACATAGAAAGAAAACCGACAAACGACAGAAACTTTATAAATGTTTAATTTCATTATAAGTGAACAACATTTTTTTGTCACTTTCATCGAAAAATAAATTCTTTCTGATTAGACAGGGGAGCCTGAATGAGACTACCCCCCAAAATGACATTCACAAAAAGAGTGTTTCTTTACAGTCTGATCAAAACCGAGTGTGCCCCCTCGTGCTGCCACACAATCCACACAGCGCTGCCTCATGGTGTTGACTGTTCTTGTAATGAGTGCCTGGGGGAGGTTTGCCCACTCCTGCTGCAGGTAGTGCAGCAGCTCCTGTCGATTTGCCGGAACAGGGTGATTTTCTTGAACTCTCCTCCCAAGCTCGCCCCAGATGTTCTCAATAGGGTTCATGTCCGGCTGTTTGCCGGCCATGGCATCCTGGTGATGCCAGCTTGCCCCAAACAAAAGTGTTCACGGCTCGACAACGATGTGGGGTGGCATTATCGTCCATGAACACAGCCTTAGCCCCAATCTGCTGGAGTGCTGGGACAACCAAAGGCCGTAAAAATCTCCTGCAGGTAGCGTTGGCCGTTCAGGTTGCCATCCACATGGTACAGGGGAGTCTTGTGGTGACTGCTGATGCCCCCCCATACCATGACGGAGCCACCACCAAAAGCGACGACCTCCTGGATGACGTCATCTGCCAGCTGCTCCCTGGGACGCCGCCACACCCGAATGCGTCCATCTCGTGGCTTCAACTGGAACTTGGACTCATCGGTGAAAAGCACCATCCGCTACTGAGCCCGAGTCCATGTTCGATGAGCTGTGCACCAGGCCAGGCGACGTGCCCGGTGGGCCGCAGTCAGTTTTGGTTTCAGGACTGGGTGCCTTGCTAGAAGGTTGGCAGCATTGAGGCGCCGCCGTATGGTCATCCCACACACTGCTGTGTTAGTGGCAGCTTGGAGCCGACGCCTGATGGTGTTGGAGGTGGTGGTCCTGGTCCGAAGAGCATGTCTGCGGATGAAACTGTCATCTCTTGCAGTGGTCTTCTTTGGCTGGCCTGGACGGGGGCTCTCTTTGACAGTTCCAGTGGCTTGAAAACGTTCTCTCAGCCGAATGATGACAGAGTGGGACACTTGTAGCCTTCTGGCCACTTCTCGAACGCCAACTCGATCCTGCAAACCATGCAATCGCCCGGGTCGGTCAAAATCAGACAGCATGCGTCTTGGAGGCATTTTTGTGTTATGAAGAATTATGCACGTTGGGCTGCTTTTAGGGCATTCCAGTCAGTAAAATGCTCTGCAATGCATTGGTTTTTTGCACGTGCATTTGGAATTTCAGTGCAAAACCGTTTGAAGCAGTGTTCACTCTTGCTTAAAAAACAAGCAATTTTGACAACAATCTGCAACTTTCAACCCCCCCCCCCCCCTCTGCATGCCGCACGTGACAATAAGACAGCTTTCGCAAGCTTTGCGGAATACTCTGTTAACCCCCTTAAACC
>CM031625.1:34085965-34093465 GCA_018398815.1 Conus ventricosus
AACAATGCAGAATAGACAGGCCGGGCCACAGTGCCTGACATGAACAATGCAGAATAGACAGGCGGGCCACAGTGCCTGACAAGGCCAATGCAGGATAGACAGGCTTGGCCACAGTGCCTGACAAAGCCAATGCAGGATAGACAGGCTTGGCCACAGTGCCTGACAAAGCCAATGCAGGATAGACAGGCTTGGCCACAGTGCCTGACAAAGCCAATGCAGGATAGACAGGCTTGGCCACAGTGCCTGACAAAGCCAATGCAGGATAGACAGGCTTGGCCACAGTGCCTGACAAAGCCAATGCAGGATAGACAGGCTTGGCCACAGTGCTGACAAAGCCAATGCAGGATAGACAGGCTTGGCCACAGTGCCTGACAAAGCCAATGCAGGATAGACAGGCTTGGCCACAGTGCCTGACAAAGCCAATGCAGGATAGGCAGGCTTGGCCACAGTGCCTGACAAAGCCAATGCAGGATAGACAGGCTTGGCCGCAACAGCTGCTGGCAAAGGTCTCCTCAGGGTCCAGAGTAACACCCCATGTTTCTTCCTCTTGCGGCTTTAATCCTCCAGAGTGGCACTGCAGGCGTGTTTGAAGAAGACAGCTTTGCTAATGGTATGACGCGGAGGCCGGAATAGCTCAGTGGTAGAGCGCCGGACTCGTAATCTTGGGGGTGCGGGTTCGAATCTCCCCCGGGCCGTTTCGGAACACAGTGATTTTTCCCTCGGAGTTAACATTGGTTCTGACTCCATTTCCCAAACAGTCCTTCGAATGAGATTATAAACCGAGGTTCCGTGTGTGAATGCACGCTTAACATCTTGCACACACGCAAAATCCACCAACGTTTGTGAGAGAAGGCCAGTTTGGCCGTTGGTATGGATGACACGTTACACATAGCATGCAACTTCCTCCCAAAGTTGGAGTATGGCTGCCTTAATGGCGGAATGAAAAAACGGTCAAACTTACAAAACTCCGCTAATCCTTGCCTGTCTATACAAGGTGTGTCTGCGGGAGTATCAGCCTGCGTACGCAGAAAGAGAGAGAGGAGAGAGAGAGAGAGAGAGAGAGTGAGAGAGAGAGAGAGAGAGAGAGAGAGAGATAATGGTATGACGCCGGGTGTTGCGATCTGTAGCTAGGGAGGGCCATTGGCAATGGCCGACATGACAGGCTTTTTCCACACAGTCTTTGTACCGCTTCTTCGGTGCCCCTCTGTCGCGATGGCCGAAAGAGAGTTCGCCATGCAGAGCAATCTTGGGCAGGCGATGAACTTCCCAGTGGCAGCTGGGACTTCTGTAGCATGGTCTCGATGCTGGTGAGCTCCGCCTGTTCGCGGACTTAACGTTGGTGACAGTCACTCCGGTGAATATTGAGGGATGGGGCGAAGGCAGCGCTGATGGAAGCACTGAAGGGGTCTAAGGTGGTGGCGCTACGTGTGACCCATGACTCAGAGCCGTACAGCGGAGTGGTAAGTACAGTGGCTTTGCACACTCTGATCTTGGGGCCTTTCAGACTTCTGTTGTTCCACTGTCGTTTGTACAATCTACCAAAGCACTGTTCGCCTTGTGTCAGTCTGTTGTTGATTTCCCTGTCGGTCTTGGTGTCTGATGAGATGAGGCACCCCAGGCAGGTGAACTGAGGGACTGTTTTCAGTTCAGTCTCTGTATTGTTGATATGGGGAGGGTGGTACTGTTTCTGTGCTGCAGGCTAGTGGAGGACCTCCGTCTTCTTCAAGCGGACTTCTTGCCCAAAGAGCTCGGCAGCCTCTGCAAAGCAGGATAAGACATGCTGCAATGTTCTCTCTGTAAGGGTAACTAGGTCGGCGTCGTAGCAAAGAGGAGGTCTCAGATCTGTTTGCGCCAGGGTCTTTGTGTGGGTCTGTAGTGCCTGAGATAGATAGGCTGCCATCAAGACGATATTTGATGTGGACTCCATCCTCGTCATCAGCTCTTAAGTCCACTTGTTTGAGCATCTTTTCTGAAGTGTATAGTAAAGAGAGTCAGTGCCAATCCTGCTTCCTCCATTGATAATAGGGAAGGGCTCTGAGAGGTCACTGTTGAGCCTGACTTGGCCATGCTGATCTTCATGCCGCTGGAGGAACGTTTGGGGGGAGCCAAGTCATTTTATCATCTGCTGCTTTCCTGTTCTGCGTTCAGTGTCAGACCCCTTTGGATAGGTCTACCAACGATACATACAGTCCTTTGTTTTTGATCCTGGCACTTCTCTTGGAGATGCCTGAGAACAAACACCATGTCTGTGATATACTCGTCACGAGAAAACGGTCCACATTGCACCCCCCCCCCCTCTAATAAATTTGTCACATGTATTTTTTGGTGCTTTAGAGTGTATACATCACGAAAAATCATGTTAACATAAAAAAATCTTGGGACGCACTGTCCCTTCTGGCTTAATTTTGAAGGGTACCCATCTCAGGTGACGCGGCTGCTTTTCGTCGGTCCGAAACGTTCCATAAGTTTGGTGATCACCTGTGTCTTTGTTATTTAAGCTACGAGAATTTCCTTTATGTATTTGTTGACAGTAATGCCTCTGCACGATAGGCAATAATCAGAACGATAATATATGCAATAAGGTGACCGCAGTAAAGCTACGTGTGTACCCACCGTATGTCACACGTTGCGAACTGTAAATTTGCCAAAGTTTTTGCAATAAACCATCTCTCCCGAAAACTGTGCAACTTATTTAGAACAAAGTACACCACAGTATCAAAGAACCAGTCTCTTGTAATTCTTTTGAGCTATGCCACATCACCATGGGCCTATGCTGATGCCCTCCGTTTGCGGGTTATCTCCCTGCCCCTATTTGGCTTCAAATCAAATTTAATTCTTTACAAATTCATATTGGACTTTTTAAAATTGAAAATAAAGTTAATTTGCACTTTCCAAGTGTGAGCGCATGTGTGTGTGTGTGTTTTGTGGTGTTTGTGTGTGTGTGTGTGTGTGTTGTGTGTGTGTGTGTGTGGTGTGTGTGTGTGTGTGATGATGATTGTTCTCAGATGCTGGCACTGGAAGGCATTTTGTTTCATGGCGACATCTGCCAGACTGTATTTAAATCAACCACAATCTCATCATTCTGAGTCGCTTCCCTCGGCACAAGTAGAAAGCGACTCTTCGTACGTAGGCTAGGGACAGCTTCTTCTTCGTCGTCGTCAGAGTCTGAAAAATCCACAAGGAAGTCAACCTTTATCTGCGGGCTGGATGACGCCTTCTCTTCTGCGGACCACACTGGTTCCAAGGTGCCATCAACGTCAATCCATCCATGTCCATTGCTTGCTGCTGGAACATCAGACATGGGTTCGAGAGCCCTCTTCCAATGACAACTTGATAGTTGTTCTGTTTGATGTGCTCTTAAAGAGTTTGTTTGCACGGAGGCATGCTTGCCATGTCAACGTTGTAGTTTGCGTTCAATGGTCATCTCCACATCTCTCCTTGAGTAGCTGGTGTCGGAAGTCTTTAGCCCCGGGTTTGAAACAATGTCTGCCGTACATGACACAGGTGAAAGTCTCAAGATCGGCTTTGACTTCTTCAGCCATGGCCCATGTACCTCCAAGGGGGGCCCAACTGTTTCCACAAATCTTGGATTCTGCTGAAGAACTTTGATGGGTTTAATTTTCCCAATGCCTTGAATGCATTTGTTCTGTCGCAGCCGGTGTAAGCATGAAGAGCCAGGTAGGTGGTGCAGTGCTGTTGCCCGTATGCTGTAGCGATGTCAGTGACGTTGATGAGCCATTGTTTGTTCCCCATTCCTGTGTCGAGCAGAATCCCCACGTCCTTCAGCTGCAGAGCGAAGTGCAGGAAAATGAAGAAAATGTCCGAGTCGGGACTCTTGACGCGGACGAAGCTGTATCCATTCGTTCAGCGTCCGCACAGTGGAGGACAACTTAACTCTGGAATCCGTCTCTTCTTGTATGGAATTAAGCGTTACGGTTGGCGCCTTGTTGTCGTCAGCTCATCTGCCGATTGCAGCAGGAAGGCTTCTCCCTCACATATCAGCATGACTTTTCTGTCCTTGAATTTTGGCGCATTCTCATCTTTGCTCCAAACGTCGAGTAATACTTGGCTGAGCTGCTTTTGTTTTCGTCGTTTTTCTTCTTTTTTTTTTTTTCTGCGTTACGCAGGCTGATACTCCTGCGGACACTCCCTGTATAGCCAGGCAGTGGAGTTTTGTGTGTATGACCCTTTTTTTATCCCGCCATTAAGGCAACCATACTCCATCTTCGGGGGAAGGTGCATGTATGTGTCACGTGTCATCCATACCAACGGCCAAACTGGCCTTCTCTTCCGAAAGTTGGGTGATGGGATTTTACGTGTGTGCAAGATGTTATGCGTGCGTTTCACACACGGAACCTCGGTTTATAGTCTCATTCGAAGGACTGTATAGGGAATGGAGTCGAAACCAATGTTAACTCCGAGGGAAAAATCCGTTTGACAGAAACGTTTTCCAGTCTGCAGGACGCTTGGTGCTTTCTCCTTTCATGATGATCTTATCGCCAGTGCTTCTCCTTTTCCTTTTCATTGCTTTGATTCAGTCCGTTTTGTACATGTCTGTACTGAACTACACCACACCCGTTCCCTTTGGCAGCACGTCAGTATCTTCTGGCGGATCTGCTGAAACTGGAGGGAAGCTGTTGCAAAACAGTGAACACTGCATTGCCATCGATCACAACCAGCGTCGCGTCATGCGGAGGTAGAGCGGCATCTTCCATATTTTTGGTGAGGTAGTTAAACCCTTTTGCTTTGTCGGTCTTGGCAAGGAAACTGTCAGCAGTGGCAATACTGTTAGTACAGGAGTAAGTTGGTATGTCATCAACTATTTCAGATTGAGTTGAACACTGCTTCCTGTGCCTTCACAAGGACTTGAAAGGCAAGGTTCCCTTGTTGTTTGTACTCCACAACCTTCTTCTTTGAAGTCTTCATGTGGACGGTTTTTTCATGGATGCCATCGTTTTCAGGTTTAGCCGCTTGACTGGTTCAAAGAAATTGTCATTTGCCATCAGTCTCTGCGTGAATGAACGCCTCCTTCACGGGCGTTACCAGCCTTTTCTGCCTCAACACATATGCTGAATGCCGGCTGGGACAGATGCTTCAGATGACAGGGCGATGTGTTTGACCAAGGCTTCCTCACAGAAAGGGTCGATAAAAACTTATGACTGCATCCTGAGTCTTCATGACGTTGCTTTCGCTCTTCAGTATATCAGAAGGACGCAAGTATCGGTATTTTTACTGCCAACCTCATCACATTGTGCATGCCAGCCATGTCGAGATCAAGTACTTTGACCTTCATGGGTTGTCCTGACCCATCTTTGGTAGGCCTCCTGGTTCGACAGCAGTCTCGTGAGACCAGCGCCACCTCCCCAGCTCCCCCTCTGCTTTTGGCGTGCTTCATGAACGTTTCTTCCATGGTCTTGTCCACTCCCACAGCGATTGCCAGGAATGAAGGACCTTGCTACGTTGAGAGCACCTCTCTGCAGCATCTCCTTGGCTCCAGGATGTGACAAGTCAATGTTTGCCAAGAAGACCGAGAAGAAGGTCAGGTAGTGTGCGTAGTTTTGTCCACCGAAACTGAAGAAGAGGTCTGGCATTTGGGACATCGTTTGTGCGTACAGCAGGAAGTCGTTGATTCTGACAGCCTCAAGGAGCGCTAGGACAAGCTATACATGATCGTTGTACGACAACCAAAATTTGCAGTTGGTCCAAAGGCTCCTTCTCTGACTCTGTCTCTGAAACTGTTCGTACTCTGCCATGAAACTGAAGATAGCTTCATCTTGCTGAAGCTCAGTCAACGTCTCTTTGGAGGAAAACATGAGGATGTCTGGAGTTTGATCATGCTGTCTTCTGACAGTGTCGGAAATGACGTGTCTTCATCTCTGATTTTAAGATACCTTTCCAGCAGCAAGCGTTCTAGACTCTCAAGCATTGTCTTATGGCAGAACAATGCTTGCTCATATGTTTCCAGACAGCACCCCTTGCCAGAACCAGAAGAGATCAGACCTGCCTTCAGAAGGATATCTCCGAACCCAGAACCTCCAGCTTTCCCCAAGCACCTTGAGGTTTCGCACAGGCAAGGTGGAAAGCACCGATCAGAATAATATGCTTCTTGTACGGTCAGGTTGGTTCCCGACGATCGGGTAGGCTTTCATACAAACCCCCAAAATCAAACGTTAGTGATAACGTACTCGTGTCCAACCACTCTCGTGGCCTTCTCTGCAAGTCGCAAGCATTCCTGGACTGTCTTGTACTCGGTGATTGGGTGATGGATCACAGGGTAGTAGTCTAATGTCGTCTTCTTTGCCGGGTTCTGCCCACACTGTGAAATGAAGCCAGCCCACGCTGGTATTTCCTGATCTGACATGCTGCTGTATTTCCAGAGAAGAATCCCGTGGAGGTTTGAACTTTGTACTTTCTTAAGAGTATCTTCACCTCCACCAACGGTCCAGTGCCTAATTGCAAAAGGTGGGCTTTTCCGCTGGTTTACGAAGCATTCTGGGAATCCTCTTGTGTCAAATGCAGAGATTGCAGAAGAGAAGCTGTTTTGAGAAGAGTTGCTTTCTACTTGTGCGAGGGAAGCGACTCAAAATAATCAGATTGTTGTTGATTTAAGTACAGTCTGGCAGATTGTCGCCATGAAACAGAATACCTTCCAATGCCAGCATCTGAGAACAATCATCATCAATGACACCACACACACACACACACACACAACACACACACAAAACACACACACGCACGCACGCACGCACGCACCGCACGCACGCACGCACGCACGCACGCACGCACGCACGCACGCGCGCGCGCCCGCCCGCCCGCCGCACACACGCACGCATGTCCCCCCCCCCACACACAAATGCGCTCATACTTGGAAAATGCAAATTAACTTTATTTTTTAATAAAAAGTCCAATATGAATTTTGTAAAGAATTAAAATTTGCGTTGAAGCCAGATAGGGGGTAGGGAAGATAACTCGGCAACAGAGGGCATCAGCATGGCCCATGGTGATGTGGCATAGCTCAAAAGAATTACAAGAGGCTGTTCTTTGATACTGTGGTGTACTTTGTTTCTAATAAGTTGCACAGTTTTCGGAGGAGAGATGGTTTATTGCAACACTTTGGCAAATTTACAGTTCGCAACGTGTGACATACGGTGGGTACACACGTAGCTTTACTGCGGTCACCTTATTGCATATATTTATCGTTCTGATTATTGCCTATGTGCAGAGGGCATTACTGTCAACAAATACATAAAGGAAATTCTCGTAGCTTAAATAACAAAGGGCACAGGTGATACCAAACGTATGGAACGTTTTTGACCGACGAAAAGCAGCCGCGTCACCTGAGATGGGGTACCCTTCAAAATTAATGCCAGAAGGGACAGTTCGTCCCAAGACTTTTTTTATGTTAACATGATTTTTCGTGATGTATATGTGACAAATTTATTAGGGGGGGGGGGTGGGGGGTGCAAGGTGGATCGTTTCTCGTGACGGACTAATACTCCA
>CM031625.1:34098465-34113465 GCA_018398815.1 Conus ventricosus
CCACCAGCGGGACTTATAATCGCAGGAGGTAGGCTTTTAGTCCAAGAGTTGGACACTTAGGTCTTCTGTAGGGAATCAACACTACGTAAAATCCCCTGCAGATTTCTCTCTGAAACTACATCGATGATCACTCACTAGTCGTTGGAAAAACCCAAGTTTTCCTTTTCAACCCCGAAAGTTGTAAAACATTTGGTCAATTCATTTCTTGACCCAAGTCAAGTGGCCGCACAATCTACTGTTCCACAGTTTGCACCTTCTGGTCTGCCATAAAGATCGAGAACACATCCGTCCTATGAAAACAAAATGAGCTTTCACCCGTCACGTGCCTCAGCGTCCATCGATCAACAATAAGGAAAGGTTAGGAACTAAAGGACCATCACATATGGTCTGCCATGGTGGCAACACTTCTGTATTTCAAAATCTTTCTTTTCTTTAAAAAAAAAAATTTCAGAATCTCCATCTGCACTCCTCAACATGAAAATTCACTTATATTTCAAATCCAATCCATTCATACGACATTCTATAAAATATGACAATAACACTCTTTTAGACATTAGGTATGATGTGAACACAAACAGCTAGACGACATCACACCACAACACAGCTTTATCTTACCCCCAAACACGACATCAATGTTTACCAGTGTGATTAATCTTACCCATCCATCATAATAACTTTCTATTTGTATTTGCCATTGATTATATTGTTCATTGTTTGATTCAACAATTGTGACTGCTGACAATTCCCATTTAGATTGTCGTCATATCTTAGCTGTCTTTTTGTCAAGTAAAACTTGCCAGTTGATTAAATTATTGTGTTGTTTCCTTTTTGGGCAAAATACCATGTTTACTGTCGTACTGTGAACAATTTTTTTGTGTTGTGTTAATCTAATTTCGAATGTTATTGTGGTCTGAAAAATCGGTTATTGAAATAAGAGCTAGCACCAAACGTATATGTGTCTTTGTGTTGGCACACAACTGCTTTGAAAATGTTTGTTTTACATCGACAATTCATATCAAAGAACGTTCCCCACCTCAAATTCCCCACTCCCCACCCCCCATTTCATTCCCTCTCTCCCCGAAAATGACCTGAAAATAAACTGAAACCTAGATGGGCACTGGGAGAGCAGTTTCAGTTTCATCAAGGAAGTGTCACTGCGTGCAGAGATGTCCATATACGCTACACGTTATTTCTAAGTTTCGAGACCACACACACTGCGCACGATTTACATCCGATGAATAAATGAATTAATGACTAAGAGGGAAGCATTGAAGACGAGGGTCTCATGGACACGACTTAGCAGATGTCTGACCTGCGCATTAGCCCAGTGCGCAGGTCACACCTTGGGCACCAACCTAACATTGTCTGCGCCACCGTCATCAATGTAGGTGTGTTTTGCATGAGGTGAGACAGCAGACTTACTCGCAGATGAAAGAGGAGAGCCCAGATCGGCTTTGTGATCGGCATGGTTCCATTCTGTCTTGTCGAGATCAGTTCTAGAATGTTTTACGTGATGCTGCCTACGAATGCAACATATTTACCCTGTAACCAGCACCTGCACCAAACTGTGGTGAGTTTCTTTATGGACCACGTTCAATCCTTCACTTTGTTTTGCTCACATAGGCTCGTTAGGGGTTTGGATTTGTTTTATTTCATTTTTTTTAAAACGTTGTATACTTTTGCCTCATGAGTCGTAGAGCCAGTCTTCGATCTACGCGTGGAAGAGAGAAGAGTATCCAAACCATTGCAACCATCTTGTTAGCTCTTGACCAGTTTTTTTTGGCGTCGATGCAAACAGCTTGGTTGGCAACAGTCTTACTGGTTTAGATTACTCTTTGTTGGAGGAACGGGATGGGGTGGGTATGGTATTACACAGTAAGTTTTCGGATGGATGCCAAAACAGCACAGTAACCGTAATGCTCATTTGTATGAATGCTTTCCTGTATCTTACAAGCTGTTCGAAATTGAAATTTCTCTGCCGAACGATCACTTACTCTTTGTTTCCTGTCTACTGCTGATGTTAGCAATCCCTGAATATGGGGCATGATGATAAGCTGAATGTGTTGACGTGAGTAATCTGCGAAGGCTGTGGCTGGGGTGGGGTGGGGGGGGGGGGGGGGGGGGGGGGGGGGGGGGGGGATACGTTTAGTGGGTCAGAATGTGTGTCTAGGTTGCCGTCGTTGCAAAAGGTGGAAGGGGAGAAAGGTAGAGGCATGGGGGGTGGGGGTGGGGGGGGGTGAGGTGGCTTAGTGGGAAAGAAGGTGCGTTTACTTGTATCATTTTAATAGGATGAAAGGTGTCACAGTGACCCACTGTTCATCTGTTATGTCTTACAGTTTCTTTCGATGTTATAGGTTTTGTTTCCTTTCCGATATTTTTTTTCCCTCTGTATAACCGTCTTGTCACTTAGGCTTCGTTTTTTTTCCTTTGTTCTTTTTGCTTCTTCAGGCATTTTTCAGTCACTCAAAATGGCCGTGTTACCGTGCTTCATTCCTTTGGATGTCTTCAGTCCGGAATCAGTGGTATCGGGTTACTTCCCCTGAGAAGATGATAGTTTTGACCACGTCTGTTGGTTCGCTGGTTGTCTCTTAACAGGATGACGCAAACTTTATTGAACCTGTTTAAACCCGGCTGCGTCAAAAGATGCAAAAAGACCCAGGGAGTACCCACATGCAACGTACACTTCTTTAATGCACAGTGCAAAAACAGGCAAGTGCATGTTTGACAAACAAGCCTTCTTCAAAATTCAGAAAGAGGGGGGATTAGTTACCGCCAAGGACATAGACAAACAAACTACGGGACAAGACACAATGCATTTCGATCTCTTGGGCCTTCCTCCTCAGGCAAAAAACAAATAACATTTAGGACAGTGAAAACGATTAACGAGAAACCACTTTTATCTTCTCATATTCGGCGCACGACCAAAATGGCCGCCGGACGGAAACGAGCCCTCAGTCAATCCGTTTTGAAACACGTCTTCATCAGACTATATCACACAGCAGTAATGAAAAACGTACAACCACTACTCCACTGACTGTCGTCAGCTGATGTTGATCTGGGGAGTATTGCTTTGTGCATGTTTGAAGCCAGTCGTTTCTAACGCCTGCAGAAGACTGTCCTGTTGTGTATTGTGGCGATTTGTAAGGTAATGTGTGGATGGAACTTTACAAAACAAGCGAGTTACAAAACAAGCGAGTTACAAAACAAGCGTAATATTCTCTCAGAACTGCCACTACAGTAACACTGAAATAGAACTGTAGGGTGTAATGACTACAGTAATGTTTGATGGAAGTATTGGCAGCGATAACTACAGTAACATGCTAGTAGAGCTATTCGAGCCAATGACTACATCACTATCACAGTAGAACTATGGAAAATAAGGACAAACAGTTAATGTTCAAATAGAAAAATTCATAACAATGACTACAGCAGCAGTACTGGCAACATTACTCACTACTTTTCCAACAATGCCATAGGAAATAACTGTAGTGTTGTCTAAGAAGACTTATAGGAAACAATGACTACAGCAATGTTCAAGTTGCACTACTCATAACAAAGACTACAGTACTGCTCAGACAGGACAGAAAACAGTGACCCCAACGGAATCAAACCTATGGAGAGGATATCGAAACTGATACCATGACAGCAGGGCATGAATTTAAGGGCCATAGGATTAGAGACTTTAAAAAAATGCTAATCGATGAGAATGAGGATGATGAACATGATGCTACGAATTTCCATTCCAGTCTGAGACTGCAGGACAGGGCTGTATTCTATGCTTACTTTTATACTATATCCCGGCGTCAACCAGGCCCGACAGACACAGACACCTGCAGTGTTGGTCAGGAAATTGAGCAACACTTTCAGAGACGCATCCATTCAGTGGATGAAACTCAACCGTGTGGTCCCAGTCTTCCCAACTGAGCCTTCAGCAAACTCAACTCTGGTAGGAGCCGGTCGGGGCAGAAAAATCCCACATGACTCTGATGGGAATCGAACCCACAATTTCTCCCAGCCGGGAGTCCGCGACGCTAACCACTTCGCCAGGGCGGCTGGTTACTACATGACTGTGTCATTGTTGTAGTAAGCAAGGTCATGGGAATGCGACAGGTTTGCAAGTCGTTTGATTTGTGTTGGAATGGTGTGTGTGTGTGTGTGTGTGTGTGTGTGTGTGTGTGTGTGTGTGTGTGTGTGTGTGTATGTGCGCGCGTGTGTGTATGTGTGTGTGTGTGTGTGTGTGTGTGTGTGTGTGGTGTGTGTGTTTTGTGTATGTGTGCGTGATGCGTGTGTGTGTGTGTGTGTGTGTGTGTGTGTGTGTGTGTGTGTGTGAGTGTGTGTGAGTGTGTGTGTGTGTGTGTGTGTGTGGTGTGTGTGTGTGCGTGTGAGTGTTTGTGTGTGTTGTAGTAGTACTTTAATTTAAACGTCTCTTCACCCTCAAGTGACATTAGACAAAAAAATAAGGGTAAATATATGCATGTGAGAGAATCTTTTAAGTGTTGAGTGTTTTTGAGTAAAATTAACATCAATGCCATACTTAAGTTTTGAATTCTACAAACACAACTGATCTCAACATTACCAGCAACTATCAAAGAAAAATACCAACAGAACTAGAATGCAAAGTTTCTGAAAACAACTTAGAAGGTCATTAACTATTTTCTGTAATGTTATCGGATCTCGAAGGTTGAACACAGTGCCTCCATTTTTGAGCATTTGAGCTTTGGTGGCAGGACAGTGCAGAAGCAGATGATTCGTAGAAATTTGACTCCCACAAACACAAATAATATCTTTACAAAATTTTGTTTTGAGAGCATTTAGACGAATCTTAAACATCAAAGACGTAATTGATCTGGATTTGATTTGACTTAAACTCTTAATTATTATATCCGAATGCATGTGGTCAAAAGCTTTTACACAATTATGTGAATATTGTATATCTAAGGTCTTCAACTTGTCAAGAAAATTATCCTTTGCTAACTTGTCAAAGTATTTATAATATTCATGTAGATCTAGCTTAACATTAAGTTTAATTGTCCCTGCAGCATTACGTGCTGCCACTCTTGGCTGCTTGATCTACCTGTTCATTAAAGACAATTCCACAGTGAGAGGGAATCCAATAAAAAGTAACACTGATATCTTTGCTTGCTAAGTGATGTATTAAGTGCTTGATTTTCCTGTCTCATTTCAACCCGTGCCTTGGTAGTTTGACCTTTGATGGCATATAAAAACTGATTTTGAATCCACACAAAATAATATTTTGCATGCATTTAAAGGTAACTCTTGAATGTGATGTAACGCCCTTAAAATGGCTATTAGTTCAGCAGTGAAAATGGAATAATGTCTGCCAATATTATAACGTTTTTAATGTTTTCAAGGAAGGAATAAAAATGCTGATCCTGCACTGCCATTTTCCATTACAGAGCCGTCTGTGTAAATCTTGATATAATCAGTATACTTGTTTTCAATGCTTATGTTTACTAAATTTTTCAAGATATTTGGAGATTGATTTTTGTTTAAATTTATATCATCAATATCAAAAGCAGGTTTAATATGCTCCCAGGGTGCTACTGGTGAAACAGGTGGCTTAGTGGCTATTTCTTTGTGTTTTAATTCTTTAGAATTGATTATATCGGTGGCATAGGAATTTGATTGATTGTAAAGAGTGTATTGCTTTAGCTCTTTTAGCAAAATCTTTTTTTGCGGAATCTAATCTAATTTCTTCCTTACAAAATGTATCAAAAGCAAAAGACTTTACTATAAATTTAGCGCAAGAATTTTTCCTATTGTCATCTAGGGAAAAAACACCCGCTTCGTTATAGGATCCTAGATTGGAAGCATGTATTGGTACCCCAAGTCCCAGTTTAACAGCTTTGCAGTCTATGCTTTGAAGTTTGGATAATAGGTGCTTGGGGGCATTAAAGAAAACTTCTTGGGCATACATTAAACGAGATGGGAAAAAGTGAGTTTGCAAGACATAAAAGTGCTTTAGTATCCTGACCCCAACGTTGTTTACTTATAATTTTGAGAAAATTTAATGCTTTTCGTGCTTTATCAAGTATATGATTTTATGTTGATTCCAGGTAAGTTTTGATGACAGATAAACCCCTAAAAACTTAACACTTTGCACAAACGTAAGGGCAATTCCATTATTGCTAAATATTGGCATTTTTTCTGGGTTATAACCTGAGTGAAAATGGGACCATGTTTTTTTTTTTCTAAGATAATGATAAACCATTTTCTTTCATAAAATTAGTGATTTTATCTAATTTCCCTTTTTGGTAAACTTTTTTGTATAGTTTAATGCTCTAGTGGGTGTATTGCGTTTCATTGTTCCCTTCACCCACATGTGTGTGTGTGTGTGTGTGTGAATGTGTGTGTGCGTTTTCATGTGCGTGTGTGTGTGCGCGTGTGTGTGTGTTCTATTTTTTATCTTGGCAGACGAGCATCGGGTTAGAAGAAAAAAAATCAAGTGATCTGCCTTGTTAATTTTTGCATTACTTTATGGAATGCTAGATGCAAGTACTTGTGTGCCCATTGAAGAAAAGAACTGAAAAAAAAACGAACAACACTAGAGTCCATTAAAGGAAAGGATTGAAGCAAAAAATACTTTCCAGTTGGTTTCCCATTGTTTTGACATATCTATAATTGCTTATCTCACTGCTGACTGTCATCTTATGACTTAGCAGATGTGATGTGTGTGTTGGTGGACTTGTCTGCGCCCGTGATGCCCCATGATGAAACTGAAGCGAGTATCTGCCTGTCTGCAGACATGTCTACGTCTGTGTAAACCCTTTTTAGACTGCAGTTTGGCAGGTGGCTTTCATCTGCTGCTGTTGCCATATGCGCATGTGCGTTTATTTTTCCCTTTTTTCGCCCGTTCCATATTGTTTCTCTGAGTGCGCATGCAAGCTGAATAGGCTCGCGTGCGCGTGCGTGTATCCCAAACGTCTGTACACGCGCGCGCGCGTATGTTGTGTGTGTGTGTTGTGTGTGTGTGTGTGTGTGTGTGTGGGTGGTGTGTGTGTGTGTTGCGTGCGTGCGTGCATGCGTGTGTGTGTGTGTGTGTGTGTGTGTGTGTGTGTGTGTGGTGTGTGTGTGTGCGCGTATGTGTGCATGTGCACGCGTGTGTGTTGTGTGTGTGTGTGTGTGTGTGTGGTGTGTGTGTGTGCATATGCATAATGCGTGTTTGTGTGTATGCGTGCGCATGTGTGTGTGTGTGGTGTGTGTGTGTGTGTGTGTGTGTGTGTGTGTGTGTGTGTGTGTATGTGGCTGAGACAGAGAGAGACAGACAGGAGAGAGAGAGACAGAGAGGGAGACAGACAGACAGATAGACAGACACATAGTGGAAGTCTATCGCTCAAATAGACAGAAGCACAAATACACAGAGGAGCACATGCATATAATCTCCCACTGCGTGGACCACATTGTTTTCCGTCATCGACCAACTGTGTGTGGAAATAGACTCCTTGCAGTACAGCAGGCCGGTGTCGTATATAATACTGTCGCTCATAAAATTGTGTCGCAGCGACAGTATTTCCCGGGAAATACTGCATTTTATGGACAGCTACAATATTCTATGGGACATTTTTCGTGAAAAGTTGTCGCGCGACATTTTTTCCAGCAATTATTGTCGCTGCAACAATATTTCACGTGAAATGCTATCGCTGCGATACAATTCCACGGCGACAGTATTATATACGACACCTCCAAAGCTCCTAATCAATAAAACTGAGCCAGGTGTTTTTCTTTTTCTGTTTCTGTTTCTTTTTTTTCTTAGACCGGAGCACATGGTTGTGTCTCGTGGTTTAATACGTCTTCTTCTTTTTACGTCGTGTGAACAAATACAGGTGCTCCTTGAAAGACAATGGTTTTAAGATTTCCTCCTTGGCAACTACTTCTTACAGACAGCGTTGATTTGGGCTGCACAGAAGATAATTAGGAGTTTATCCCAAAAGGAGCTGATTCAGATTCTAGAGTGTTGAAACGTCCTCTTGTTCATCGTCCTTTTTTTGTTTGTTAATGCGTCAACCCATTCGATTCATCCAGCGCTGTGAATTTTGATGCGACTGGTGCACACACAGTGCTGTATGCTTTCACCAAGCTGTTGAAGCCAAGAACTCGGCCACATTGAAACAAATCACTTCGTCAGCATCTGGAAATATGTGATTGGTCTTCAAGTCTCACGTGACCTTACATTGTAGAAGCGGTGATTCTCGTCCACATTGACACATCAGATCATTCCGCGACACGTGGACGATTTTCATTGGTCTTCAACTGCAACATATGTCGTTTTGATCAAACACAGATGACATCAGAACGGAGGATGGATTCTGATTGGCTCTCAAGGCTGGCGTGGGAGAGAGCTCCAGTGTATTTAACTGTGTGTCAACACCACACACCAGCTTCGAGTCTGAAGAGAACGGACAGGGCAGTTAGGAGACCGGCTCAACATACTTCACTACACGAATACAACTGAGGTAAAATTGTCGTTCTGTTCGTAAACTTCAGAAGGTAATTTATTTCGATAAAAGTTTTCATCATTCGAAAGTTCTTTTCTGAAAGTGGCTAGCATCTGTTATCTTTCTCAGCTGATCTTCTTCTTCCTCTCTCTTTCTCTTTCTCCTCCTCCTTTTTGTTTTTCTCCTTCTTCCTCCTCTTCTTTCGCGACCCACTCTGCCCCTTTCTCTCTTTGTCTCTCACACAACACGTGCACGTGCACATACACGCTTCTCTTTTCTCTCTGCCAGGTACTTTTTTATAATCTCTGTTGGGCCTTCTTTGCCAGTCCTATCTACCTTTCGGGTGACCTGCAGGGTTTGCTGACATGGTAGTGGGAAAAGACTTGGAATATAGAGTTTACAATAAAATAAAAAATGTATTTCCTATCAGGCGACCAGATTTTTAAAGTACATGTTCCACTATGATTTGTTTGTAATTGATATGCAGTCAGGACAGCATCCCTCCCCTATCTGTCCAGCCTCCTTTACCAGTCTTTTAATTTATAACCATGAAAAGACATAGGATACGAGAATACACCAGTTTAAATTCTCAGTGCTTTGCTGTGTAGTGGGCAATAAATGTGTGCATGTGTTTTGGGCCTTTCGAATGTTTTACAGAAAGACTTATAAATCTATAGAGGGAAGGATTGGGTTGACAGTATCTACACAGTGACAGATTTGTTCGGTACAGACATTTTAAAACGTCTTATTGCCTAGAATCGCATGTTCGTATATTGAAATTAAAAGTAATCGGTAAATACAATCTGCATTACTTAGTTTTGATCTTGCATTTCTAAAATTACTTACCAGCTTGTACGATATTTATTTCAAATGAATGTGAAATGCGTTTTATTTGCACAATTTGCTCAGAGAAGATAACACAGATTTTTGTTTATGTTGTATGTACTACATCACCTGAAAATGCTATTAATTCAACCATACTATCATAACTTAAGAACGAAAGTATTTCGATCTGTTGTCTAGAAACAAGGTGACTATTTTCTAAAGGGATGTGTTAATCTAGAATGCCTAAAACAGAAAATGACAGAAATCGTAGCACGTTAAACGCATGTATATTTTCATAATGATATTGATAAAAGTATTCAAATAATTGTCATTTTGTTTATATGCATTATGTTATGTAACATCTCCTTCAATGGGAGGCTTTACCTTAAAGCTGAACACTTTGTCAAATTAGCATAAATCTGAACACATTTTCATAATCTTAGTCTTAGTTTGTATTCGTATGTATATTCGATTTTGTATTCTCTCTCTCTCTCTCTCTCTCTCTCTCTCTCTCTCTCTCTCTCTCTTTAAAAAAAAAAAAAAAAAAAAAAAGAGAGAGAGAGAGAGAGAGAGAGAGAGAGAGAGAGAGAGAGAAAATACAAAAGGCATTTAAGGTATGCATTAACGAGGTTTCGATTTGGCATTTCTGAAATAGCGCAACATCGCTTACGTTACAAAACACATAGTAATGCTGACTTAAAATGTCCGCTCTGCAAAAATGAAAAAGAAGATGATGTTCATTTTGTCTTATGTTGTCCTGTTTTGAGTGACTTTAGAACACAGTATATACCTAGTAAATTTTATGCAGATCGAAATAAATTTAGACTTGCATTGCTTATGGCAACAGAGCATAAACAAACTGTGAAACAACTGTCCATTTATCTTTATAAAGCATTCAAGTTGCGTTCTGTTCTGGTTTCTTGATTAGATACTAAATATGTTGTTAATTATGCATTTGTGTATAGAAGTTATGTACCCCTTCATGAGGGGCAATGGCCTATACATGAATAAATTTTCCGTGTCCGTTTCCGTTTCCGTTTCTCTCTCTCTCTCTCTCTCTCTCTCTCTCTCTCTCTCTCTCTCTCTCTCTCTCTCTTCTCTCTCTTTTCTGTGTCCGTAACACATCGGTGAAGCAAGAACCTTAGCCTGTAACATTGCCACAGTTTTTGTCATTTTGTTTCCAGATTTTGACACATTTTTTCTGGCAGTGACTGTTTTTGCTGGTGGTGATCGTGTGTATGTGTGTGTGTGTGTGTGTGTGTGTGTGGGGGTGTGTTTTATACAGGTGGGGAATGGGGGGGGGGAGGTGACAAGGTTTTCCCCATAGGTTTGACCGTTGTTCCTTGCATTCACAGTTTTTCATCAAACAGTCAGCTTTTTCGGGGGGGGGGGGGGGGGGGGGGGGGGGGGGGGGATGAGGGCGGGGGCAGTTTTTCTACATCATGACGCTGGTTTTGAAAGCAGGTACAGATTTGGATACAGATTTCTTTCCAGGTGACCGCTTCTTCTTTAAATGCATACAGTTTTTCCTTCCAGGAGGTGACCTTTTCTGGGAAGAAAGTGATGATGGCATCGAAGCAGACTGCGATGGCTGCCTGGCTTCTGTGTGGTCTGTTTTGTCTTCTCTGGAGACACACAGAATCCACAGTTCATGGTAGGCCTTGTTTTGTTTCTGTTGCACTTCCAAACACGTCAGGCACTTTAGAGTTACATGTGTAAAGAAAGTGAGTCTATGCAATTGTTCTGCCTTCGTTGCCCTGTCACTCTCTGTGTGTCTCTGTCTCTACCTCTGTCTGTCTGTCTCTCTCTGTGTCTGTCTCTGTCTCTCCCTCTCTCTTTTTCTCTCTGCGTGCGTGCGTGTGTGCGTGTGTGTGTGTGTGTGTGTGTGGGGGGGGGGGGGGGGGGGCGCTTGCTTGCTTGCTTTACGTTATTATATAGTGACTATAAGTGATGCTCGACAATTAAAGAAAAAAGTGTATGTTGGGGTGGAGGATAGGTGAAGCGCGAGGGATGGGGTGTGGGTCATGTGTGTGTGTGTGTGTGTGTGTGTGTGTGTGTGTGTGTGTGTGTGTGTCTCCTCTCTCTCTTCTCCTCCTCTCTCTGCTCTCTTTATATATATATATATATATATAATGTGTGTGTGTGTGTGTGGTTGTGTGTGTGTGTGTGTGTGCGTGCGTGTGTTTTTATGTGTGTGTTTGTGTGTTTGTGTGTGTGTGTATGAGAGAGAGAGAGAGGAGAGGATGGAGTAGAGAGGGAAGAGGGAGAGAGAGAGAGAGAGAGAGAGAGAGAGAGAGAGAGAGCAGACAGACAGACAGACAGAGAGACAGAGAGGATCGTGTACATGCACTTGAAAATCACCCACATTCTGTTTGCCTTTCTCTCTCCTTCCAAGCAACCACAACGGACCGCTGTGGACGAGTGTGGAGTGTACAGCTACACCCCAATGATCTCCCTACACCATAGCCTGTGAGACTGGCACAATCAAGAATTTTGAGCTGACTGCGAGACATGGGGCTTGTGCTGGTATCAACGATTATGCCCGTGACATATGTAAGTCTGCCAGAAACGTTGATGTGCATATTCATTTATTTCTATGCATTGAACTGTTGGGAATTTAGCAACAGATAGCGCTAAATTCGAGTAATTGGTAATAGAATCTTCAGCTGTTTTGATTGGTCTGTGTGCCTGACTATCTCCTTGTATCTTATATTTGGATCGCCGTATTCCTGGAGTTTTGTTTTTCGTCTTAAAAACATAACTCTTGTGCTAGCCAGTAACTTCATCTTCTGCGTACGCAGGCTGATACTCATGCGGACACTCCCTGTAGAGACAGGCAAGTATCAAACCCATCTACCCAACAGAGGGAGTGGAGTTTTTTGTGTGTGACCGTTTTCTTTTATCCCGCCATTAAGGCAGCCATACTCCAGCTTCGGGGAAGGTGCACGCTATGTGTAACGTGTCATCCATACCAACGGCCAAACTGGCCTTCTCTTCCGAAAGTTGGTGATGGGATTTTACGTGTGTGCATGATGTTATGCGTGCGTTCACGCACGGAACCTCAGTTTATAGTCTCATTCGAAGGACTGTATGGGAAATGGAGTCAGAACCAATGTTAACTCCGAGGAAAACAAAAACCCCCCTGTACCGAAACGGCCCGGCGGAGATTCGAACCCGCAACCCCAGAATCACCAAGATTGCGAGTCCGGCGCTCTACCACCGAGCTATATCGGCCCCCTTGTTCGTGAGGCAAAGGATGTGGCAAAGGAAAGCCTCAGGATCAGAGCTATATAGCACTGCACACACAAACCTAAAGGCAGAAACTTGGATCAACCAAAATGAACTAGAGCGCCGGACTCGTGATCCTGAGGTTACGGGTTCGAATTTCGGTACAGGGGGATTTTCCCCTCGGAGTTAACCTTGGTTCTGACTCCATTCGCCACACAGTCCTTCGAATGAGACTATAAACCGAGGTTCCGTGTGTGAACGCACGCACAACATCTTGCACACACGTAAAATCCCATCACCCACTTTCGGAAGAGAAGGCCAGTTTGGCCGTTGGTATGGATGACACGTTACACATAGCATGCACCTTCCCGAAGTTGGAGTATGGCTGCCTTAATGGCGGGATAAAAGAAAACGGTCATACACACAAAAGTGTCAGAATCTTCAACTCGATGAAGGTGGACACTCAAAGAAAGAAGAAGAAGAACTGGTTGTTGAAAGCAAAGGGAGAAATTGGAGACATGATAACACCAGAGACGAAGACCAAACTGAGGCTGTGGACGCGGTGTCAGAATGAGCGGCGTGGGTGCACTGCCACTGAGGTGGTACAGAAGATGGCACAGAAAAAAATAAAGATCTGGGACCTTATCGTGGGCGAAGAAATTCTCGCACAGCTTCTCAGGAAAACACATCCTGAACCTGAGCCAGGAAGTGCCCTCTAAAATGAAATGTTTCATGTGGCCCCTGTCAGGGTTAGCTTCATCCTCGGACTGTAAATGACCTTCTGTACTTGAACGCTAACTTGATCAAACAGGGGAAATCAGATTACCCTTTGTATCTACATGCCAATAAACAAACAGTGGACTAAATCCTGAGATGCAAAAACACCACTAAGCCCCGGAAGATACACATGGAGGCACAATCAAGTGCTTGGAGAGACTGCTGAAGTTATTAGCACTGCCAGAGAGTAAAAAACAAACAAACAAAAGACTCAGCAGAGGTTCCAGCACCAGTGTTTACACGGCAAGTCATGGTCTGGCACGGTTGCTACATCTGAAACATGGAAGTGGACTTCACAGAAGGAATGGACGACTAGGAGCTCACTGCAGACCTTCCAGAGGGAAAACAAAACACAACAAAACTACAAGAAATGATCAACAAATGTTGCATAGGACTGACTTTAGCACTCTGCTAGAGTCCATGAAAACCCTGTTCAGAGATGTCCCACCTGACGTGATCTTTGAGTTCTGAGAGAGATTAACATTTTTCATCTGATTCAAGATTTTATGGAAGAAAGATTTTTAACGAAGTTTCTGGTGCGTTTTTAGAAGATGTATTTTAAAGAGATGTGTGAAAGGTGGGTTTATTTTGTGGATGACATGTGAGTTGATTTTAACGATGGTGACAGTACTGATATGACCCTTTGCGGTCGGCTGGGCTATAAGCAACATTTATCAAAACAAATGATTTTGATCGACTTCACTGTTCATCATGCAGAATGGAGGAAGTTCAGATCTACGAGACTGAGAAGTGCCTCACCTTAGCCAAGCAGTTTGAGCGAATCTGGCTTTCAAGCCAAAGTCCTGGCCGTGAGAGATTAAAGTGGTTGTAGATACATCTGCCCATGGTCTCAAGAAACAAATCCCGATATCTATGAGAAGAGGACCCAGACCCTTCAAAAGGCAAGGATAAAAGCGACTGACCGGATTTCTGGCTGAATCTGGTCCAAGTGAACTCCGGAAGGCATTTCCCAACTTGACCATTGATGTCTGACAGCTTAGTGGCTAAGACATCCATTACAAGCTGACCAGGCATTACCTGAAAATCAAATTAAGCGCAGAAAGTGAGGCTGGCTTGGCCATCCCCTCAGAAAACCGGCATCCAGCGTTGTCGCCATGCCTTGCGATGGAAACCCACAGGGAAGACGCAAGAGAGAGGCCAACCGCGCACCACCTGGAGAAGATCAACGGAGGCGGAGACAACTCGACTGGGCTATTCCGGGGGCCAGCTGGAAGTTCCGCCGGGACAGGCAGAGATGGAGAAGGCTCGTGGATGACCTATGCTCCATAGGAGCTAACGGGATTTAGGAGGATTAATCTAACATTTCAGCAGGCGTAGATTTGGATCCTGGCTGTGCCAAAAAGAAAAATAGAGTGACAGCAGAGGGGTCAAAGGTCGAAACATTTACACGAGGATGCTTCTTCTCGAAGACCTTGCTGTCCAGTTCTTCCTTGAGTTCCTATCCACTAGTTCAAGTCAAGACAGTACAAAAGAAAACCACACACACTCATACACACACATACACGCACCACACACTCACATGCAGCACGCACGCACGCACGAACACTGCACTCACGCACATGCGCGCGGCCATACACACAACACACACACACAACACACACACACACACACCACACACACACACACGCCACTAACTAACTATTTGGTTGTTTGACGTAAAGCATACTTTTATTTTAAAAACAGGGCCTATAGC
>CM031625.1:34118465-34140965 GCA_018398815.1 Conus ventricosus
CGGAATTTGCAGCGATCTTCTGTGAGTGTGCATTTCTTTGAATAAACTCAGCAAAGCTGTGTGCGTGTGAGTGAGTGAGTGAGTGAGTGTGTGTGTGTGGTGTGTGTGTGTGTGTGTGTGTGTGTGTGTGTGTGTGTGTGTGTGTGTGTGTGTGTGTGTGTGTGTGGTTGTGTTGTGTGTGGTGTGTGTGTGTGTGTGTGTGTGTGTGTGTGTGTGTGTGTGACTCGGTGTGCGTGAGCGAGTGTGTGTGTGCGTACGCGCGCGCGTGCGTGTGTGTGTGTGTGTGTGTGTGTGTGCACGTGGGCACACACACGCATACGCATCAATCAGCCAGTACAATAGTTAAAATCTCAGCTTTCAGAGCGTCATTGAAATGTAAGCACATATCATTAGTAACGAAAACGGACTTGGAACTGGACGAAAACCATGCAAGCTCGAACACACTGCCCTCTATACATGCAGACATAAGTATCCCATAAAGCCGACTCCTTGTTCTGTTTACGTGAAGACAGACAAGAACGTTGAACAATCAAAACTCCCGATCTGTGCTAAAAAAAAAATCACAGACTCAAACTTTGAACAGTGAAAACACCCTGTTTGTAGAGAGGAAGAAGACAGACTATAACACAGCCCAATCAAACTCCCTAAACCTAAACATGCAGACAGAGACTATGATGTTAAACGGTCAAGGTCCTAGCCGTGTACACATGAAGTTAGTTAGACTATAACGTTGAACAAACTCCCAGTCCTGTTCACATAAAGATAGACTATGGTGTTGAACAGACTCCTGCCTCGTACATATGAAGACGGACTGTAACGTGGAAAAACGTGTTACCCAATACAAATGAAGACGGAATATGTAATCATAACAATGATAAAAAAGATAATAATGATGAACATAATAATGATAATAATAATAATAAAGAGGACAATTTCTATGCCACCCCTCCTAACAACTACAGGGCGCTTTACAAGTTTTAACAAATCCACATCAAAAATACACGCAGACCACACACACACACACACACACAACACACACACACACAACACACACACACACACACACACACACACACACACACACGCACGCACGCACGCACGCACGCACGCATTCACACACTCTCTCTCTCACACACACACACACACACACACACACACACACACACACACACACACACACACACACACACACTCGCACACTCGCGCTGTGACACAATGTCGCATACATAAACACTCGCACTATTCAACACAGAGAACAGCTGGTTCGTACACGAGCAAAGTGTGCAAGTGACATATATAGCAATTCAGAAATATTTCAGGTGGTATTTTTAACTGGCGCTTAAACTGTAACTTCAAGTGCAGATTGAAAGTCGGGAAGGAAAGGGGGCAATTAGAGGGAAAAGGAGCGAATTCCGCGGGTTCGCCGCAAAAAAGAAAGGGTTTTCAAACCCGGCTGCTTTCGGTTATACGAGAAAAAACAAAAAATTCGGTCACATGGAAGAACGGAGGGGCTTGGGAAACACATTTCGAGGAGATCGGAGAGATAGCAAAAAACTCACGCTCTGCGTAAAAGAACACGACTAAACGTTCTACGGGAAACTCCTTACCCCCTGCACAAGACGAAAGACACAACGTTGAACAAACCCTAAGCTAACACAAAAAACAGTTACTCAGGGGCACAATGTCCCGCCGTGAACACATGAAAAACTGTCAGGGTAACAAACTTCCGCCGGGTACACATAAAGACAGACTGAACTTAAAACAAATCTCCTGACCTTATATACGAAACACTTGTCATTTTGAACAATCTCCCTGCCCTGCACATACAAGCCCGACGAATTGAACAATCCCCTACCCGTACCTAAATTGGGGACTGTAACGTTGAACAAGCCCCTACCCTGCACTCATAAAGGGGGGAAAACTGTAAGGTGAACAAGGGGGACTGAAGGTTAAACCAATCCCCTCCCGCACACATGAAGGGGACTGTAACGTTGAACAAACTCCCTACCCTGACACATAAATTTGGGACTGAAAGGGTTTTAAACAATCTCCCACCCGCACACATAATGGGACGTAAGGGAACAAACTCCCTACCCGCACACATAAATGGGGACGTAAGGTTTAACAAACTCCCTGCCCTGCCCCAATGAATGTGGACTGAACATTGAACAATCTCCATACCCTGCCCTGAATGTGGGCTGTAAGGTTGAACAATCTCCCTACCCTGCACACATGAATGGACGTAACGTTGAACAATCTCCCACCCGCATCATGAATTGGGCTGTGGGTTTGAACAACCCCCCCTACCCGCAACATAAGGGGGACTGTACTTGAACAAACTCCCTCCCTGCACACATAATGGACTGTAACGGGGAACAACCCCCTGACCGCACACATGAATTGGATGAAAGGGTTAAACAATCTCCCTACCCTGCCACATGAATGTGGTGTAACGTTGAACAATCTCCCTACCTCCCACCCCAAAAGTGGACTGAAGTGGAAAAAATTCCCTACCCTGCACACAGAAAGTGGACTGTAACGTGGAACAATCTCCCCCCCCTGCACACGAATTTGGAGTAACTTTGAACAAACCCCTCCCCCGCACCATAATGTGGATTAACTTTGAACAATCTCCCTACCCTGCACACATAAGGGGATGTAACGAAAACCCCTGCCCTGCACACATGAATTGGACTGAAAGGGTTTGAACAATCCCCCACCCTGCCTCATGAATGTGGACTGTAACGTTGAAAAAACTTCCTCCCCCTCCACATAATTGGACTGTAAGGTTGAAAATCCCCTACCCCACACATAAAGTGGCTGTAAGGTTAACAATCCCCCTCCCCGCACACATAATGTGACTGTTGGGTTTTGAACAATTCCCTTTCCCCGCACACATGAATGGGACTTTAGGTTAAAACAATCCCCCTACCCTGCACACATAAATTTGGGACGTAACGTGGAAAAATCCCCCTGCCCTGCAACATAATGTGGACTGAAGGGTTGAACAATCTCCCTACCCTGCACACATGAATGTGGACTGAAAGGGGAACAACTCCCCCCTCACACATGAATGTGGACTGTACGGGGAACAATCTCCCACCCTCACAATAAATTGGATAAACTGGACCAACTCCCGCCCTGCACACGAATGTGGACTGTAACGGGGAAATCTCCCTACCCTGCACACAGAAATGGGACTGTAAGGTTGAAAAATCCCCCCTCCCCCGTACACTAATGTGGACTGTAACTTTTGAACAACCCCCACCCTGCACACTGAATGGGACGTAATTTAAACAATCTCCCTACCCGCACACATGAATGGGGACGTAAGGTTGAAAAATCCCCCTACCCCAACAGAATGTGGACGTAACGGGAACAACCCCACCCGCACACATGAATGTGGCCCCTGTAAGTTAAAAAAACCCCCAACCCGCACACAGAATGTGGACTGAAAACGTTGAAAAACCCCTACCCGCACATATGAATGGGGCAAAACGTTGAACAATCTCCCCCCTGTACACAGAATTGGACTGAACGTTGAACAATCCCCTGCCCGTGCCCATAAGACAGAATAACAAAAAAAAATTCACGACCAGGACATATGTAACCTAAATTGTCCCTTACCAGAATCTTCCAGCAAAAATCGCAGCATCTCATCCAAAATTTTTTCTACTTACGATACGCTTAAAATTAACAATTTTGAGTCACTTTATTCATATCCCACCCAAAAATTTTTTCAACTAAATTTTCAAATTTACCAAGTTTGTGTGTGTTGCAATTGCGATTCAAGTTCAAAGGGAAACCCAAATATCTGTCGGACTCAAAACCTAGTCCTTCGAAGAGACTTACACTGATTCCGAGTGGAACGCACGCAGAACTCTTTTCGCACACGTAAAATCCCATCACCAACTTTCGGAAGAAAGGCCAGTTTGGCCGTTGGGATGGTGACACGTTACACATAGCAAAACACCCGCGTAGAAAAGGAAAGAATGAAGAAAGTAGGGAAATTGATGAACGATATTGACTGGGAGCACAAAAAACGAGGGGAAACCCAGCTGCACCTTCAGTCGGCACTACCCACGAGGGACCCATTGTTAAACGAGTGTGGATTGTTAAAACGCTAATCTTACCTAGCCGAGGAAAAAGGGGCCATATAAGATCATGATATTTGGAAAAAATAAGATAAACAATCAAAGATAATGACAACAATAATAATAACAACAACAAAAATAATAATAATGATAAAATAATGATGAAATAAAATGATAATAATGATAAAAAATAAAGAAATAAAAGATAAAAAAATAAAATAATAATAAAATAATAAAAAATAATAATAATAAAATAATAATGATAATAACAAAAAAAAAAAATGAAAAAAATAAATATGATAATAATAATATAATAAAAGAAAAATAATTTTAAAAATCCTAAGCCCAGTGCAGACAATTTTCCCGAAAAAGTGGCGAAACACCTTCCCAGCATGCAGAAAAAAAAAATTTAAAAAAAATTACTGTGCAACCACCCGTTTCCCTCACACTCTGGTGAAACACAACCAACAGGGTTTTTTCCAGCAACAAACACAATTACTTTCTCTTTTGGCCCCCTTTCCATTGTAACCTTTTTAGTGATCCTGGGGGATATTCCCTCGGAGTTAACATTTTGGTTCGACTCCATCCCCCCAAAAGTCCTTTTGAATGAACTATACCCAGGGTTTCCCTGGTAAGCACGAACAACATCTTGCACCACAAAATCCCATCACCAACTTTCGGAAGAAAAGGGCCCTTTGGCCGTTGGTATGGAAAACTTTCACAAGCGCACCTTCCCCCCCAAAATGGAGTATGGCTGCCTTAATACGGGGTTAAAAAAAAAGGGCATCACACAAAACTCCCTGCCTTCAAACAGCATGATGTTGCAGGAATCAGCCGCGTACCAAAGAAAAAAAGAAAAAAGATTTCTAAACAACACCTTTCTACTTAAGTGGAAGTCGGTCTGTCAAAAAACATCTTTAGAACAGCTTTGTGCGTCACCCAAACCTCTTTTTCCAAGCAAGGAAACCATTAGAAAACCTCCCGGGAAACCTCTTGCAAGAGTATTGCAAAATTGTTCTTTTCTAAAGTAGAAAAGTGAAGTCAAACCCCACATCTTACAGCAAATTCAGAAAAAAAACAACTTCCACCGCACCCCTTACGACATACGGATTTGGGGAGGGCCATTTTAAAATAAGCTACAAAACAAAAATTAAGGATCATTTCACAAACTTCATAACGTAAAATAAGAAAGTCAATGCGTTTAAGTTTGGCCAATTTAATTCCATTCTTTAGTGAAACTACACAATTTCCTCAATCTCGAGCAATCGTTTGGGGTTTTCATTTGATTAAAGTGGGTAGTACCAAATTTGATTTCCCAAAATCTTGAAATCACAAGACAGGCAACGATGCCCCAAAAGCTCAGAAAAACGTGTAACCACACTGTTTTTGGCCTCGAACAGCGAGTCCTCATCTTGACCAGGTTTTTGAAGATCCCTTGGAAGCGCCGCCACTCAGCCGCACATCTGAGAGGTTGGCATCCCCGGGAGGGGGGGCTCCTCACTTTGCGATCCAGCTCACCCAGAGGTTTTCAAACGGGTTTGGGTCGGGACTGCAGCGACCACTCCATTTTGTTACCCAACTGCGCAGGAAGTCGTGACCACCCTTCCCTTGGGGGGGAGCGTTTTTCATCCTGGTAGACACCTCAGTCCCACCGCAGTGAGGCACAGCCAGCGGGCGAAGGGTCCATCCCGGTATCGGGTGCCGTCAGGGTTCCCACATACACAAGGTGTTCTGTGGTGAAGGCTGAAACCCCCCCCCGACCATTTCAGAACCTCCACCAAAAACCACCTTTTCTTGACATGGCGTCAATAAAACGTTTCCGGGCGCCTCCCGACCCCAGCGGCCCTCGTTGTGGGGAAGGGTGGGAAACGTATTCATCACTGAAAAGGACCCGGACCATTTTGACGTGTCCCCCCCACTGACTCGCAGAAGGCCGGCGGGCCCCCCAGGGGTGGAGTTAAGCTGGGGACTGCTGGGCGACAGAACGGAGATAAACCCAAGGCGGTTCCGTAGGTCTGCTGGGTATGTTGAGTTTAGCCACCCTAACGCCTTTGAATATGCGAAGAGGCTGTTCTTGTCGCAGGGCTTGTGTTCAAAGAAGACGCACGGGGGGTTTTTCTTCTTCGGGCGACCAACGCCTTTCATGGGCAATCCCAGGGCGTGAAGCGTGAATCGTCGACAAAGACCGAGATGGACACAAAGTCCCTGGGGCCCCCTCGCTTGGGAACACCACTTGGAACCAGCAAAACCGCCCCTAACCAACTCGCTTAATTTTTGTCGTGGGGGCATTTTCAATTAGGCCTACTATGGGGGAATGTCTTCTTATAAAGCCAGCGAGCGACAGCAGTCACACATAAACAGCAGTGCTTGCACGTGCATAATGGTTTTTTTTCCATCTGGCAAGTGCAATGTGTTCAGGCAGAACGGTCCAAAACAAGGTCATTTTTCGCAAGTTTCCCGCTTTTCTGGTGCGGCCCAGCTCAGTAGTAGAGAATCCCGTGCAATTTTCGCACTAACACAACATCGCCCACTTACAGCTGAACAAGAATTCATGACAATTTGGCTGGACTAAGAAATAAATAACAGTAGCGAACTGAGTTTATTACGCACCTGTTTTCACATACCGATCCTTAACTTTTTGTGCGTAGTAAGATAACAGTGAAAAACAAGCAAACAAACAACAAAACAAAACTAAACAAAACCCCACCCTATAATCCATTGGCGGTTCAAGAAAGTTACTTTATAAATTAGCCCATATAAAGAAAGAGATATGCCCTCCCTTAGATCAAGTTTTTCCCTTACTTCGCTCACATCGTCCGCTGAGTCTCGCATACGAAGCTGACAATTTCGAGTTCGTCAGTATTCCGTATTCACACACACACACACACACACACACACACACACACACACACACACACACACACACACACACACACACACACACACACATATATATATAAATGGAAAAGGAAAAGTAGCTTAAAAAATTCATTTGATTATTATCACACACACACACACACACACACACACACACACACACACACACACACACACACACACACAAATGGAAAAGGAAAAGTGGCTTTTTTTTTTTTCGAAATTCATTTATTTATTATCACACACAGACAGACAGAACAGAGAACAGGAAAACCTTCATTCTGGGCCACTTTTTTTCGCCCTCAACCAGTTTTCGGGCGAAAGTGGCCCAGAATAAAGGTTTTCCTGTTCTCTGACAAGTAAGACTTCAATAACCAAAAAATAACGATTATCTACAAACAAACATACTGTGTAGGGTTATCCGCTTTCAAAACTAATTTACAAAACTTTTCAGATTTCAGTTTTTGTTTAATCCTGTGTTTTTTCCTGGTCATTTTCAATAACATCATTTCACGCAACATTCATCAAATGAGTCTCTGTCTTTCATGTGAAATAGAACTACAGTCTTTAACTGTTCTCTAAAGTCTTTTAAAACCGAGTTATATTTTCTGGCATAAAATCCACACACTTATCCCAGCATGTCTTCCGCTGAAAGCTAGTTTCGACAAAGTGTTTCTCTTTTTAACTATGTCTCTTTCTGCCGAACAGTCATCTATAATAAATAGTGTCTGCGTTCCTTCAAACAGTCTATAAACTGTTCTAAACACTCACTCAGTTTATTGCTAGATCAACTAAATATATGTCATCATCTGTCCATATAAACCTTCTATCATGATATGCTTTGTTCCATTTAAGTGTTGGACAGAAAACCACAATATGATTAAAATTATAACGATAAACTGTTTGTAACAGGTCGAGGATAAATATTGTTTTTCCACAACCAGTCTGCCCACAAATCAATGAGCAATGAGGAGTTTTTGTCATAAAGTTTAACTGCTCCATATTTTTATAACAGAACTTAATCTAATCCAGTTATTATTTTTATCATACTCTCTGTCAAAACTGTTCAGTATAATAAACCCCTATAAGGCCTAAATGTGTAAGATTAATCCAATTCAGTTCTGTAAGATTGTTTCTATTTAAGTTAAACAGTGATTTTGTTGCTTGTTGTTATAACCTTAATATCCTCCCCATTGTGAAGAACGACGATGGTAACGTTAAGGCGTTTAAACGTCTAAGTTTTGCAGCTAATATTAATTCCTTTTATAAGGTCATCACTAACGCCCACAACCCCATCCCTCTCCACATCTTTAAAGACAGAAATTTCAAATATTATTGTGAACGTGTCTCCTAATTTTCTGCTTGGAAAGAACTGTAATTTTGTAGAAGCTTTTTTTACAACTGTTTCTTTTCTGCGGAGATGTACTGTTTTTTCCCATACGGCGTTATTTCAATTTCTTTCCGACTATTGTCGTCCGGCATAAGACTTACATGTAAAGGCCAGAGTTGAATGCTTTTCTGAAACTTTTTTGACGGCTAAAATATGTAAATGGGCTTATGAATTCAAATTTTATGTCCCATTCTAAATATGGTTCTAAGTGCCATTTGAGGTCAGGTTTTCGAACTATTTTAAATTCATACTGGCCAACATTATTTGCCTCTAGATTGCGCAGTTGTTTCTAGTTTAGGAAACTTTTGCTGTCGCCAACCTCTTTGCGTTTATAATCACCATCTTTAGTGTACTCAAAACCATACAAAGCGCCTATCTCACCGTTCTGTTCAAAGTCCGCAACGTCTGCAAGGTCTTTTAATTCTAAAGTTATACACCTCACAGGAGCTAATGTAACTCCCGATTCTTCTGGCCCACGCGACATTATTTTTTAGTAGCGTATTATTTATTTCTAAAACAATGTGTAGGTTATCGCATTTTACAACTTTTCCTGCTTGTCTTTGATTTTTAATATTAAATGATCCGACCCTCCCACAAACTAATCTTTTAAACTGTAAATTAGGGAATTGTATAATTTCATAATCGCAATATGCAGCTTTCCCTGATGGAAGAGCTCTTAAAACAGTTGAGGGCCTTCCGTCATATAAGTTTTCATCAGTGCTCAGCTCATCCAAATGAACATAGAGTAATGAATGTAATGCAAGATCGAGCGGACTTTCCCCCTCATAAGTAGTTTTTGTTGTGTAACTCTAAATCTATAATTGTTAGCTGTAAAGCCTAACATTTTAGCTAGCTCTTTATCAAAATAGTAACCTCCTTCTTCTTCAGGCTTGAATGTTAACATTGTTTTTAGATTTGCATTGTTAAGTTTGAGAGTAATGTCAAAGTTACTCATTGCTTCTTTTAGCGAGCAAAACCCGTAAAAACCATCAGGTATTGTTAACTCGCTAACTTTGGCCCCTGTTTTGTCAACTTTTAGAACCGTATTATTCTTCCTGTTTCACTTATATTAAACCATACGACTTTGTAAAATATTTCATGAAGTGCAACCATTTTGGCTCCGCATTTGTTATCAATAGCATGTTCTAAAAACGAAGGACGGTCTTGGGTTGTTATTGTTACAAACATTTTTTTAAACGAAATAAAAATGAGTGCATTCAAATATACTGGTGCAAAATATTCTGTTGGGCCGCACTACAATCTTAAAAATATAGCAACTGATACTCTTGACATTGCTGTGACCCAGACTGCCTCTTTTCATAAAAAGGTGAGTACTCCATTGAAGAGCTATCTTAACCCCCCTATTGAAAACGACCGCATTAAGAAAGCGTGGTTTAGTCATCCGATGCAGTTTTATCAGAACCAGTTAAACTTTGCTGTGTTTTGCGCATCAACTGGGTGTGGAGTGTCGTATGCTGATCATTTAAATCACCATGATCCTTTGGTGAGGTCAGTGTACAGATTTCATTTCTATTACACCTTCAGGCGCATTTTGACTGAATTGCAAGCGCCATTGCCAAATGACAAACCGTTTAATCCACTCACCAACATAATAGACATGAAGGCTTTTGAAAGGATCTGTAACGAATTTAATATTAACATCAAGACAGGCTTTAGACAAAAGTTGGATCATAATCATGGCCTAGGCGACCTTTATTTTCGGGGCACGCACAGAAAGTATAACTATGACTGGCATCCTCCTTTCAAATCTTTCTTTTTTGGCACAACTGTTGAGCCCGGGTCCCTACAGCAAGAGCATAAAACAGCATGGACAACATTTATCTTAGACACTTCTAAGGGCCTAACTAGGGCGGGAATAGAACGAATAAACGACTCTATTCGTACTTACGTTTGGTGTTTGCTAGGGGCGCAAGCACAGGCAAGATCAAGCATAACTGATCCTTCTACTGGCTTTGACGCGCAAAAACAATACTTAGCAAATTTAGAGGACGCCATTAATTCTACAGTTGATTTACCTTCAAGTATTGAAAGATACCAAAATGTTTTACAATACGCAAGATCGAAAGTAGACTTTGCTGTTGGCGCTGGTTTATACATGCTGCCTTCTGACCTCAGACTCCAGATAGGTACAATAATAAACTATAATAATGAAATTCTTATAGCGGGCAATGAACAGAAGGTTGGGAAAAACGACATAAATTCTGAGCCAGTAATATTACAAACAATAAAAGAACACCCAAGATTAAGTCATCTAATTCCCGAAGTCCAAACCCCCAAAGTCATTGAAGACTCAGCAAAGCTCGCGGACTCTGTTCGCGATGACCATGAATATGAAAAGACAGCGCTTGTTCTTGGATTAACTGGCATAGGATTACTTGGTCTTTATCTTACTAAATAGTAACCCAACTATTACAAGAACTAATGCCCATAAGTGCTCGGCCATAAAGCCAACTACTTTGCTTGCAGTAGACAAAAGCCAGCTGACAATACTCCCCAATATTCCTGGTAAAGCGTCCACGGCTTTACCACTAATTTTTTAATAAGCCCGCAAGATGATCAAGCTGTTTTTTTACCCATGATTTATCAGGCGGAGATGGAGGCGATGGCGGCGGAGGTAATGAACTTTGGCCTCCACCGCCGCCTGTAATAGCCAACACTATTTGTGCTTATTGCAAATCCTAAGGCTGTTATAACGCTTGCTAATGTGACTCCCTGCTCTCTAAACAGTGTTCGTATTCGTTCTGCTAGCGTCGTGTCTTCATATAAAATTTTTCGATAGTTTCTCTTATTCTGTTCACTTGAGTTCGTAATTGGTCTCGGTTAGTAGTCGTTACTTCTAGGCTTGCTGATCTCTCTTGTTCAAGATCTTTTAGTCTTTGGTTATTCTTTCTTTAATATCAGGCCCTAAGTTGGCGTCATCAGCCTCAACGAGTTTTTCTTTTTCTCTTTTTATATGCTCATCTAGTTCTCCTATTTTTGCTAAATTGTTTGTTAATTTCGCCTTTGATGGTTCTTAAAGTACGATCAAGGGCTAATAATTCTCGCATGGGTAGCGGTGAGTCGTGTATAGTCTTTAATGCTGTTTCTCTGAAAAACTGGTTTCTGCTTCTATTACATTTATTATTCATCTGCCGATTGATTTAATCTTTAAGTTCCATGTTTTGTATTTGGTTATCTGTCGGAGTTCTTGCAGGGTGTTTTGAAGTTTAGCAACTGCATCCCTATTTAATTTTGGTCTAGCAATGCCAAGGCGATTTTGTACGCTAGCAGGAGTCTATTTCAAAATTGAACCCACGGCTAAAAGCTTTGATGGGTCTTTTTTAGTTGTAAGCTGAACAAGTTCTCCTTGATCGTTTTTCACAAACAAATGGTTATCTTTTACTTCAAATCATTAAGGTCTATAAATTCGGGAGGTTCTTGGCCTAAACTTTGGGACAATGATTTGGCCTTACTTCTGTTAATTTACGCCGCAATGATAGCGCTGAGCGATGCTGTGTCAAAGGATCATTCACTCATGTCGTCTCCAGGGTCAAAAACATCATAATCTTCTTCGCCTTCAATTCCTGCCATGTTTTTAAATAATTAACTTTTTATTTTGCTTCATAAAAATGGCACAAGCACATGGTTCGATTCTTGACCCGTATAGAAGACTGAAAGAGCCCTCAGGCGTGAAGGGAAATAAGCGAATATTACTGTTCCAAAAAATCCATCTACTATTGATGCGGATCAAATTCTTACTGTCAAATTTCCAGACCTAGGAGCGGATGAAGTGATTGTGCCAGGCTCTGCCACGTCTTACTTTCAAAATAGAACTCGCTTCAACAACAGACCCAAACAGGACAGTTGTACAGAATCTGGGGCGGGCAATCGTTAAGAAAATTTCTATAAAACGTTTAGGGCAAGAAATATTTTCTTTACACAATGCAGACATATTTTAACCTATTCTGATCTATGGCTAACCGGGGAATGAAAGGCTGATCTTGCGTTTCAAGGAATTGAAAATGAAGAAGCGCTAAAACAAGAATAGGCGCCGCAGATATTAAAGACGGCAAAAAGTATGTAGCTGTAAATTTGCGTATGGAAATCGCTTTTCCATTCCCTTAGATTTTGAGTTGTTAAAAGCGCATGCACCATACTTTCAAGAGCATTAAAAGACAGATTGTCATATGAACTAACTTTTAATGAATACAAACGGGTTATCAAATCATCAGACACCGAAGCAAAGTACAGCATTTCTGACATCTCGTTAGAGTTTGACGTTGTTAGCAACCCTAATTTAGCAAAGCTGATTAAGGAACAATATCAGTCAAAATTAGCAATATATTACGAAAGAGTGATTCATCATACAACATATCCCAGAAGCAGGGGAGACGCTATATGGAATTTTAGTTTAGCACCGCAGCAATATCGCTTAAAGGGATTTTATTGCTGTGTGAAGATGAAGAACCGTTCAAAAGAGCAAGTGAAAAGTTTTTTTAAACCTAAAATAACGAAAGTGCAATGTACAATTGACGGTAGTCCTAACCAAATCTACGCTAGCGGGCTTAGACCTTATCATCATTTTGACGAAAAAAGAAAATTGTTTGGGGTGGGAGGGTAGAAATCCAACAGCAGACCTAGTGTCTAAAGATTTACATCTTCACAATGTTAGGCTTGATGATTATTTAACAACAAAATACGGTTTATGGATTGACCTAAGTCAACAGAGGATAAAGTTGTATGGAAGCGGAGAAAAGTGAGAGCTAATAAACATTCAAATTGATAAAGAAAAGAAGCCGATAAACCGCTAATGTACATTGTTTTATTATATGATGCGCAGCTGAATATTCAAAAAACAGTTTACAATATTATTATACTAAATTATTTTTCATTTTATAAAAAGCATGTCTGTTAAGGTTTTATCCAAATGTGCCTACAGCACCGGAGATGCCAGAAAGAGATAGTAGAAAACCCTAGCAAAAAACCTTCAGATTAACAAACATTACAAAAAAAGCAACAAAAACTAGAGCAGGCCCTTTCAAAATACAGCAAAACCAAACGAAGGTATTCTGCGCCTTTAATGCTGTTACATATTTTTAATACTGGAACATCGACTATAAGCGCTCTATCAGCGGGAACGATGTTGGTCTCTTAGCAACGGGCATAGCGCACCGCAGTTTTACCTCTAGGAGGTTTGTCTTTAGCTCTCGGCCTGTGTTCATTACTGTAAGTGCGGCTGGCAAAAATTAAAAACTAAACTCCAAAGCACCCCAGCTATGTTCAACTAATAACGGCTAAACTTAGCTCTTTTCAAACGACAATAAATAAAGCGCTGTTTGACTCAACATCACGGAGAAGAATTTAATCGTTTACAGGGCCCATTTTGATGACTACAAAAGACAAAAGTTTGATCTTCAAAGAAAGGCGGGGCAAGTTTTTCTCAACAGCCAGACGCCGAGCAGATAAAAAAGGAAGCTTAAAAAAAAATAAACGAAACATTAAACTCTGTTCTAAACACTCACATTAACAACACCAAAAGGTGTTTAATACTTTAGTTTATGAGTCCAAGCGCAAAGACCGTTGAATTGATTCTGATTAAGCCGTTGTATTTTTTTTTAATTTAAATAAATATGTTGGCTTTGAAAAGAAAGACAGCATGGCTAAGATATATGAAGGACAAACGAATTGTTTGAAGGGAATGCTCGAGAGAGAGCGTTTATCAAGAGCACTGAATGATATTGATTTAGAAGTCATTGACCCAACAAACGTACAGGCAAGTGTTGTTCATGCTATTTCTCAAGTTCCAGGCAAACTAACAATAGACCCGCCAGTTAAAGTAATGTTAGCTGTTTTAATCGACTATGTAACAATAAATGAAGAAAATCTAGAAGTCTGGGTCTCAACTAAACAGCAGACTATTCTTTCTCATAATGACTTAACACCCGTGGGCAGACGAACTGCTTGCACAGTTTGACGCTGCCGCTGAAGAAGCTAAAATGAGAGGCTCTGGTTGGTCAGAGGGCGAAGTCTTAGAGATTAGATTAAAACAGGCTAAATATGCACCGATTGTAGGCAAGGCTTACATTCCGCTACCTCGGGAGTTGGTTTTAAAGAGAGCAGTTTAAAACATAAAAAATTCAGACAACAAATGTTTCATGTGGTGTGTTCTTGCAAGGCTGCATCATGTCCGCGAACACGCAGAGAGAGTGACTAACTATCGGCAATACGCCAAAGATCTTAACTTCAATGGAATATCCTTTCCTGTTAGTGTAGACCAAATTGATCAGTTTGAAGAACAAAACAACCCAAAACTGTTAATGTATACACATGGGATGAGGAAAACAAATTTGGTGCCAATTAAAGTGTCCAAGAACAGTCCAACAATGGGCGAACCAGCCAAAAGTCATGTGGACTTACTCCTAATGTCTTCGCCAACAGGGCTACCGCATTACACATTGATACGAACAATGAGTAGACTAATGCAGCATACTTCAAAAGATCATGGCAAACAAGAATTCTGTAGAAAATGTTTAACAAGAATGCCATCTGTTCAAGCTGCGAGCGAACATAAGAAACATTGTAAAAGTTCTGTAGACTGTAATACAGAACTAACTACGCCCCCTCCTGGATCTAAAGTTAGTTTTAAGAACTGGAAATGGCTGCAAACAAGTCCATATGTTGTTTACGCAGACTTCGAATCACTCATTGTTCCTTATGAAGGGCCAGCGCCACAAAAACTTCGAAAAACAGTCTTAATGAGTAATCATCAGATTTGTTCATTTGCCTCATTGTTGTCAGTCGGATGGCGCCCATTCAGCGCCAGAATTGTATAGAGGCCCAGATGCTGCAGAATACTTCTTAGAACGCATGCAGAAAGTGCGTAATGATTGTTCTAATAATCTGAATTTATCTGAAATCATGATGACGCCTGAAGCCCAATAACATTATGACTCAGCCACTCACTGTTGGATTTGTGGTTTAGGCCTCTCATCAGACGCAGCGAATCCAACAGTAAGAGACCATGATCACATTAGTGGAAAGTTCAGAGGAGCAGCGCACAGTAAATGCAATCTCAACTAAAAGTTTTGAACCAAAGACATGGAAGCTGCCCATCTTCTTTCATAACTTGCGAGTTACGACTCCCATCTTATAATGAAAGCAGTGGACGATGCCTTCAGGGTGTCATGCATTGCACAGTCATCAGAAAAGTACATGTGTTTCACTTTAAATAACATGTCTTTTTATGACTCTATGCAGCACATGATGGGTTCATTAGAGTCGCTGGCTATGTCCTTAAAGTCCTGCCCAATAACGGAAGAATATTTTGACCCAACTCTCGTTAGAAAGGGCGTTTACCCTTATGAGTACATGAAACAGTTGGGAAAGGTTTGATGAAGACACACTTCCTCCTAAAGGCGCGTTCTTTTCTAGTCTCAGAGGAAAGGACATTAGTGATTCTGATTACCAGCAAGCTCAAGATGCGTGGCAGAAGTTAGATTGTAAAACGATGGAGACTATCATGATTCATATTTAAGGGCAGATGTATGTTTGTTGCGGACGTCTTTGAAAATTACAGAAAGACCTGCATGAAACATTATAGCCTGGATCCCGCGCATTACATTTCTGCGCCCGGATGAGCTGGGACGCTTTCTTAAAGTTTACTGGAGTACAGATTGATTTATTGTCAGATTACCAATGATTCAGATGATTGAAAACGATTGCGTGGAGGAATTAGTATGGCGTCGCATCATTACTGTAAAGCAAACAACAAATACTTGGACGACTATGATCCGAGTAAAAGGTCTAACTATCTCATGTATTTAGATGCAAACAATCTGTATGGATGGGCTATGGCGCAATCGCTTCCATTACGTAACTTTAAAATGTACACAGGCGGCGATCCGAATAATATTCAAAAGGCATTAAAGTGGTTGGCCAGTTTAACGCCTGATCAACAGCGTGGTTTCATTCTAGAAGTTGACTTAGAATATCCTCATGAACTCCATGACCTGCATAATGACTATCCATTAGCAGCAGAAAGTCTAAAGATGGATCCAAGAGAACCACCTAAACTTGTGCCTAATCTTCGAGGCAAAAAAAATTATGTCTGTCATTACAGACTCTACAATTTTATTTAAGACATGGTTGAAGTTGACAGCAGTTCATCGCATAATTGCTTTGATCAAGAACAGTTCATGAAACCATACATCATGAAGAACACTGATCTCAGAACTAAATCCACAGATGTTCAGAAAAAGACTTTTTCAAGTTGATGAACAACAGCTGTGTTTGGAAAGACTATGGAGAATCCCCACAAACGTAAAGATGTCAGATTAGTCACCAAAGAGAACGAAGCAATTAAGCTGACTTCAAAACCTAATTATCAGGACTTTAGAAGATTTCATGATCAGCTTTTTGGCATAATGAATGAAAAAAAAAAAGTCAAATTAGACAAACCTGTATTTATTGGGTTTACTGTTTTAGAATTATCAAACTTTTGATGTTAGAGTTTCTTTATGACTACTTTAAACCTTCGTATCCAGAGTCCAGAGTACTTTACACAGATACAGATAGTTTTGTTATAGATATCCCTACTGACGACATCTATAAAGACATGGAAACCGAAGTAGCTAAAGGGCATGCGGGGTGGTATGATACATCTGATTACCCTAAAGATTCGCCTTTACATTCAATTACTAACAAGAAGGTTTTAGGAAAGATGAAGGATGAATTATCCGGAGGGTGATTAAGGAGTTTATTGGTTTAAGGTCGAAAATGTACAGTATTTCAAGCCAGGAGAAAATCATTAAGAAAGCAAAGGGAATATCTCGCAGCGTTGTGCAGTCAAACATATCACATGACAACTACAAAGAAGCATTGTTTGGCAATAAGACTTTTCATCATGACAACGTAAAACTGCGATCTAATCTACATGAAATCAACACAACAGTTTGTAACAAAGAAGTCATTAGATAGAACAAACACAAAACGGGTGTTTTGTTAATCCGGAGTTTTCATATGCAATCGGGCACGGGAGGACCGCATAAACAGGGGGTTTTATATTTTTCATCAACTTTTATTAAAAGATCAATCATAGCTTCACCAATCATTTAAATTTTTTCTCATGTTTGCTTACGAGTTCGAATTTTTTTTTATTATTTCAAGAAATTTTTTTTCCCCAATTTGGGGTTTGAGTTGTAGGTGATCTGATGATTTAGCATGCATTGATTAATCCTCGAAAATGTTCGTTAATAGCTTTAAACACCCTGAAATGATTCCCGTATCATTTTCAAGGTCCTTCCTTTACCTTTCCCTTTTTTTCGTTCTGCGTTTCCCCTTCTGGCCTTCCTTTTTAAACCAAAATATGTTTACGTAAATTAATTAAAGGGGAAAACTGTGTCTGGCGGAATTATCTGCAGTTCTCTTTCACAAAAGATCTTTGAGAGCTGGTTTTTTGTGTGTCAGTTTCTCGTAAATAATACACGGGGGATTCATCTTACAATTCTTTTTATTTCATATGGGTCAACACTCCAAACTGGATGGGTTGCCCTGATGCGAGGTCCCCTTTCCCTGCTTCTCCCGGTAAATAAAGGAAACCTTACTTTCAAACCAAACGGTAATAGTTGCTGGGTGACTGGAGTCTTCAGCAACATTATTGTTTTTTTTTTGATTGCTTGTACGGGTTTTACCCTTTAAATTCTCATTATTCATTGCGCGCAAAACTGGGGGCAGTCTTCTAACCCATTCTGTGTTGCGAGAGTTGTCAATAAAGCTCTCTGTGATACTGGTAGGAGAAAAGTCTTCGGCTAACTGTTTGTTAAAGTTTTCAACTAAAGCCTGTGATCTGTGAATTTCCCGGAATGCCTCTTTTAATGTAACTCTAATGTTTTAACAATAATTGATTCACTTGGCCTTTAAATTCTTTTCCATCATCAACTTGAATCATGCGAGGGTAAGTTAGCGGGCCTCGCTGGTAATATTAGTTGTATAGCAACAGCAACAGCAGAAGCACCTTTTGATTTTTAATGGTTCCGCACTTTGAAACTTGAAGCCATGTCAATGACGGGTGAGTGCGTACTTAAATCTTTTTTCGTCTAATCCTATCAAGGTAAAATAGAAGATCCAATTGATGGTGTCGTTCGGTGTTGTATTCACAAAGTGGGGTCTCTGTATTCGCTGGGGGCAGGTAAATAAATTTGCCAAATCGCTTGTTAGATAACCATTCCTTTTGCTGTTTGTTCACTGACTCCTGCCGTTTGGGCTTAGTTTTTGTATTGCTGTATACCCTCCAATATCCTTTGGGCGAATAATAGATTTTGTTCATTTTTTTTTTCAGCCAATATTATGTGCAACAAAATACCGACGGTCATACCAAAGGCAATAAACGCGATTTCTTGCATCTTTTGTTTTTCTGATGGTTGATAAAAGTCACTGAATTTTGGTGGGGGCAATGCCTGGACTGGTTTGCCTGTTACCAGATAATATTTTTTTAAATTGCTTAAATCAACATCTTTAAATATGTAAGCTGCATGCCCCTGTTTTTTCAGTGTGTCATTAATAAAATCTAACTGCTCAAGTCTCTGCTTTTCATAGGCGCTTGTGCAGCTGCTAGTTCCTCCTAGCTTTGTTATGTCTTTTTCTCTCGCCCGTCATCCCGCAGTTTACTAAATGCGAAATTACTTCCGCCTAAAAGCAAGCGCATTCACCACAGCGCCCCCTATAAATCATTACGAGTGAAGCCATTTTTTATAAATGTATTTTTTTTTTACATATTTATACTGTCGGAATTATTCCTTGCTTGACTAGAAATTCTTTCGTGGCAACCGAAGCTGCAATGATAGCAATTAGCTTTGCTGAATCCTCAAAGTCTAGTTTGCCAAGATCTGCGGGTTTTAAAATCTTAACAAGCTTTTACCAAGCATTGAGTATCCCTCCCAACTTAGGCCTCCAAAAACAGCAGAATGGTACACAAGGTGGTAACAGTTTTTCGGGCTCATTTAAAAAAAAAAAATAATTATAATTAATATAAAAAACATGAACACGATGATCACTACAGCTACAAGGCACCTAAACCTTTCCTGAACTTATGAATGACCAAGTTGATGATCAAGCTATTAATGCCCAAAAAGAGAGGCTGTATTCTTTGGCAGCATGTGGGAAAACAAAACATTCCTCGAACTGAATTCAGCATAGAACAGATTCAACAGATGTCGTCACAAGACATTATAAAGTATCATAACAGGTATGAAGCGCAGCTGGGGTCTAGAAGGTGAAAAGTTGGGGCAAAGGGTTTTTTAGTTTGTACACTAAACTAGTCAGTAGATTTGCTCCCATTGATTCTGAACAAGATTTTACTTATGATTTAACGCAAGATCCAGTTTTAACAAAGTCATTAGAGTCCCCTAGGGTGTGATTTAATACTATAGATTTGGAACATTGTTATCGCCATTAATCATGGTTTAAATAACTTTTAATCAATAGATTTTGTTTCCCTTCAAACTGAACGACTGGAAAATCAATCAAACCAGAATCAGGTGGAGAAAGTAACCAAGCCAGAAAATCAGCAGAATCAGAAAACATTGAACCAGGGGGAGACCAGTGAAAAGCATCCTCATCCTGGGCGTGTTAAAGCAGGAAAAAAATTACAGAGTGGAACAGACAAAAAAAATTAATGTTACAGAAAAATGACTCATCATGAAAATAACACCGCCAACGCCAGAACAAGTTGATTCAATGCCAGCTATAAAAACTCCATGTGATACAAGGGCCCCAAAGTCTTCATGGAATATTGAACTTAAAACTGTTGGCCATTTTTGGCCCCATTCCCTGCGTTGGGGCAGTTATTACGGCTATAAAAATATATACACAAGGCAACAAAAACAAAAGAAGTTAAAAAAATCTGAACCACAAAATACAGAGAAAGCCAACTGCACGCCAAAACCGCCAATAACAAAGCATCTTTTTGATCCTTTTATAATGCAATAATATTTTAAGACTTATTTTTAAATTTTTAATAAAAATAAAATCATGGCGTATTATAAAAGGGAAAAGTCAATAAATAAAGACATGGAGTCTATAAAAGACATTTCCATAGACCAGAATTGTAATCAATGCGGTTGCTTAGGATGTAAGACCTTCATTAAGATCAAATGCAGAGAACGCTGAGCAAGACATCCTCAACGATGACGCTTTTTTTGAGGCGTGTGTGTACTATATTAGACATCGCTATTTAAGATAAAAACAAAAGATTGTATTTTTTTGAAAATTTATAAGAACTGAATAAGAACTTGGTTGTACTTAAAGGATGACTTAATAAAGAACTTATCAAGAACTTGATCAAAAACTTATTAAGAACTTAATTAAGAACTTGATCAAGACTTATTAAAAACTTGGCTGTGGGGGGGGTGGGGGGTGGGTGAGTGGTGGTGGGGGGAAGTGGGGTAGGGGTGTGCATGCGTGGGTAGGACAAAACAAACAACAAACACAAACACCCAAAAAGACAGTCCAGGGGGGGCGGAGGGACGTGCGTGCGTGGGGTAGGCCAAAACACACAAACACCAACAAACAAACAAGAAGTGGAACTACCAGGCTGGTCCCCGCGCGCAACCTCAATCAAACCCCAAATGAACACATAGGGTCGTTTGGCCTAGTTTGCCGCTGAGCTTTTCTGGTGCTGCCCCGCTTTGTAGTCAAGCGATCACATAGGGTCGTTGACCTAGTTTCCACCCAGCTTTGGGAGGTGCTGACCCTCATTGGCGGCAAGCGATCACATAGGGTTGTTTGGCCTAGTTTGCTCTGCTCCCCTTTTCTCAACCAGCTTGCAACTGGCTTTGGCAGAGTTACAGCAATTACTGCTGTAGCCGAGCTTTTAAAGGCGGCCCCTAATCGCCAGTATAAAATTACATCCGTCATTGTATATTTGGAGCATTTATAGAAGATAGTGCTGGCCACACACTACTCCTCTCCATACTGGTAGATGACAAGGTCTGCCTAGCCCTATCTATTTTGCCAGAACCCCCGAAAATCGCCATCCCAGTTGCATAAGTTTAATAATGGTTTGGCGTTTTTCTACACAGTTCATTTATACTGATTCCTAGCTTGTGGAATTTAGGATAGTTAAAAAAAACACGCAGAAAGTTGAATGAGTTTTCCTAGCATACGAATCAGACATGTTCACCTGCTCTTAAGAAATAAACGCCATGTTTGATGCGTTTTTTGTTTTTTAAACATGACTTGGGCTGTCTCAAGCCAACGCCCAACAATCAACGCGTAATGGATTGTTTTGCTTTGGCCGGCTTTCAACAATGCAGCGCCATTTAATTAAATAAGGAACCATCTCATCGATAGTCAAACACATATTGAAACTGGCTATATTTGTTCAGCAATATTGCCTTCGACGTTTTCATTTCCTTGAACCAACAAACCTTTAAGATAGTCGTCCATTTCCAAAGCAGTCGGGTTTCCCCTTTTTTTTTTTTCTGTTCCTTCTAGGAAAGCAATCTTCTTTTCGGTTTCGGCGTAACGAACATGCTTCACCTCGTTCTTTTTCAAAAAAATACTCTGACATGCAAGTATGGTAAAACTTGTGTGTTCAAAGGCGAGAGCCTGCTCTCAGTAAACCGGTAGCCATTTTTAGAATAACACACAAGCCCAATACACAGCGCAATAAAACGACCCTACTAGTCCAGAAGTCAGTAGAAGAATGATAAAACCGGTGTTGGAAACTGGGCATGTGAGCGCTTTGACAGCGCCCTCACGCGGCAGAGAAGCTTCGAGAAAGCTGATGAAATATAATTTTAATGCGCAGGCCCGGCGTGAGGGGGTGGGGTGAGGGAGGGGCGGGCGGCATATTGATTTTGGCCTCTCAGTTTTGTCAGCAGGCGTGAGGCGCGCGCCCCGCGCGTGTAGAGTGTCTGTCTGTGCCCATGTGTGGTGTTTTTGTGTTGTGTGTGTGTGTGGTGTGTGGTGCGTGCGCGCGAAAACGCGTACGTGCGTGCGTGTGTGTGGTTCGTTCGTTTCGAACTTCTGTTTAACGTCTTTCACTTGATGATATTAGACGTGTGTGTGTGTGTGTGTGTGTGTGTGTGTGTGTGTGTGTGTGTGTGTGTGTGTGTGTGTGAGTGTGTCTGGGGTGTGCGC
>CM031625.1:34145965-34153465 GCA_018398815.1 Conus ventricosus
GGAAGCACACAGCTTCGAGTCTCGATCGCACAGACAGGACAAGTGGAGATTTTTTGCTTGTTACTCTTCACTACGCCGATACAACTGAGGTAAAGGTGCCATTGTAATTTGAAGCTTCAGATGCTAATTTATTTAGATTAAAAAACAACAACTCTCGTCTATGCACTTGCTTACGTCGCTCAACGCAACTGCTGAAACAAGAAGAAGAAGAACCAAGTAACCAAAGCAGTGTCTGTACAGTAAGAGTTGGAGGCAATAAACAGCGACCAAATATAGCACCTGCTTTGACCATCTACCGAGACGCGAGCATCTATTACCTGGAACAGGAATGAGAAGAGAACGAAAACGTCACTTGAACCTGTCTGTCTGTCTGTCCCACTGTCTGTCCCTCTGTCTGTCTCTTTGCTAGCATGTCTGTCTGACCTGACTCTCCCATCTCTCTCTCTCTCTCTCTGCCACTACCTCCTCTCTCCTTCTGACTCGCTGTCTTTTTCCCATTCTCTCTCTTCCTTCCAACTGTTCTCAATTTTCCTTCCTCTCCGCTCCATCCATCTTTCTCTTTCTGCCTCCTTTTCTCTCTATCTCCCCTCTATCTTCCTCTATTTTCCCATCTTTCTCTTCCTAGGGCTCCATCGTTCCCCCTATCTCTCTATCTGATCTTCTTCCCCCTCTCTCTAACCCCCCCCTCCCCTCCGCCACCCTCTCTCTCTCGCTCGCTGGCTCTCTCTCTCTCTCTCCTCTCTCTCTCTCTCTCTCTCTCTCCTCTCCACGTCCTTCTCTGTCTTCTAGGTTAGCACTCTAGTGGACTCGGTTTCAAAATTTGTAACATCATCACAGTTTGTACCCTTATTTCCCCCCCGCCCAGACAGTAACTGGTTTGTATTTTTTCACACGATGACAGGGTTTTCTCTGTTTGCCCTCCGTTTTGAGTTCGTCTTTTACAGGTGTTGATTTTGCTTCTTTTTGTGTAGATTAAGACATTTTTTTTTCCAGATGGTGACTTTTTCACACGCACTGACACGCTTTTCCCCCCAGATGATGACAGTTTCTTCCAGTAGCTTTTCCCATTGTGCTGATGGCTTTTTTTTTAATTTTTAGGTGCTACTAGTTTGTGTTTAATACCATGACAAATTTCTCTCAGATGGTGACAATTCCATCCAGGTGGTCATAATTTTCAAGGCGATGAGAGATTTCCCCCTGAATGATAGCATTTTCTTTCCAGGTGCTGATAATTTCAGGTTTGATGTTTTATATGTTTTCTGTAGGTGGTAGAAGTATTTCAGAATATAATGTTATCATTTAGGGTGGTGACTTTTTTTTTTAATGGTGACAGTTTTCTCCAGGATGGCGGCGTTCTTTCAGTTGGTTGCTGTTTTTGTTTTTCAGGTGGTGACAGTATTTCGCGTGTGGTGACAGTTTCTCCCATATTGGTGACTTTTTGCAAGTGGTGGCAAGTTTTTCGTAACTGCTGACAATTTTGATTTCTGGTATTGATAGTGTCTTGATTCAATGGCAGTGTTTTCCCAGGTGGTGACATTCTTTTATTCTTGTTAGGAACACAGTGACGATGGCGTTCAATCAGACTCTATGATGGGGTACCTGGCTCCTATCGTTTTTCATTTTGTTTTCAGGAACACAGTGACGATGGCGTTCAGTCAGACTTTGTGGGTGCCTGGCTCCTATCGTTCTTCATTTTGTTTTCAGGAACACAGTGACGATGGCGTTCAGTCAGACTTTGTGGGGTGCCTGGCTCCTATCGTTTTTTTTTTTTTTCAGGAACACAGTGACGATGGCGTTCAGTCAGACTTTGTGGGGTGCCTGGCTCCTGTGCAGTCTGTCCTGTCTTCTCTGGGGACAAACAGAATCTGCAGTGACGGGTGGGTGCTTGTTTTCATTATTCATCTGGAATGTCCATAAGCAAATTTTGGTGTTTGGTATTTTTCCGCAATTACAATGGTAAGATAACCGAACTTTGCAGAACACTAAATTATTGAAGACGTATGCTTCTGTCTTCTGCATATATATATATATATATATATATATATAATTATATATATATATATATATATATATATATATATATATACATCCTGAAGATAGCCACCCAGCTTGAAACAAATTTGTAGAGTATTTTAATATTCCTTTTTAATACTTATTTTAACATATGTTGCTCCCCAAGGGGTTGAGCGCTTTTAGAATCGTTTTAGGCTGTGCAACTACATTGATATATATATATATATATATATATATATAATATATATATATATATATATATATATATAATATACATGTCTCTCTCTCTCTCTCTCTCTCTCTCTCTCTCTCTCTCTCTCTCTCTCTCGACAAATAGTAAACGCAATGAATCTGTCAGGAGAGGCAGCACTATTTTCAGTAACAGAGCCGGCATTTTCTGAACAATGAAAATTGTGAACCTTACGTTTTGCATGCTTAAAACGATCAAAAAGATACGAAGTTCAAGTGTAAAAAGAAACATTCTGCCATTCTAAATTCTGCCAAGATCAGAAAATGTAAACTAATTGGTACCAATCTGAGGTTGATATATGAACAAAGACCATATGTGGAGAAACTTTGCAGAAAATATCAAAGTAAGAAAACGTGACAAAATCATTGATTCTAAAGCCTAGTATTGCAAAGCAACTGTATTTCTTTCTCCAACATAAAACATCTTTTAAGAAGCCTGTCAAAATCAAAAACAGAAAACAAAGAAATGTATGGTGCTACCAAAACGAAAGAAACCTAGTGCTGATCATGAGAAGAACCCACAATGGACACATGGAGTAGGACATCATGGACGTTGGGTCAAAATAAGGTATCATATGTTATGTCAAAGTTGGTTGATGACACTCATTTTGATTAGGTTGCGTCCTGTGTCACAGTGTCTGACAGAAGTGAGTTACTGGCATCACACACGCTAGTTTCAGCCAAGTGCAGGAATGCTACAGCCACGTTTTGCATCAAACACAATACTCATTGTCCGCTCTAGATATTTTTATCACATCATTTTGATGTAACCCTGATGCTTCTAACATTTCTTTTAAATATCCAATACAGTCACATTCCACGAAACACTAAAACATAGCCTCACGATGTCATGAAGAATAATGGCATACACTTTCTGATAACATACATTTCAAGGATGTACCAGCTCACACATTACAATGAATATAGTATTAAAAAGCTAGACAGCTGGTTCAAGGCATGGTACATACTTTTTCTCAGCTGTGTGAAGACTTTTCAAAAATTCTTTCTTTGCGTGTTTCTCTGTCGATAAGACCAATTTGTGTGGACCAAACTTGTTTGTGTTCATAATGCCATTTTTGAAATGAGCCATAAATCCATCACTATTAGGACTTTTATTATTTTTGTTTATTCCAAGCACTCGCGGCTTCATCCGAGTTAATCTGCCCTCTGACGTTTGCATCTTCATCCGAAATCAAAACATACATATTATGTACCGTCATGTGAATGACACGATCTGGTTTCTCACTTTCTTCCACACTAGATCAATAGAAATCTTTCTTTACGGTGTCCCTATTGTTTCTGTCAAATGTCAGTTCATTAGCCCCTACTCTGTCAAATGTCAGTTCATTAGCCCCTACTCTGTCAAATGTCAGTTCATTAGCCCCTACTCTGTCAAATGTCAGTTCATTAGCCCCTACTCTGTCAAATGTCAGTTCATTAGCCCCTACTCTGTCAAATGTCAGTTCATTAGCCCCTACTCTGTCAAATGTCAGTTCATTAGCCCCTACTCTGTCAAATGTCAGTTCATTAGCCCCTACTCTGTCAAATGTCAGTTCATTAGCCCCTACTCTGTCAAATGTCAGTTCATTAGCCCCTACTCTGTCAAATGTCAGTTCATTAGCCCCTACTCTGTCAAATGTCAGTTCATTAGCCCCTACTCTGTCAAATGTCAGTTCATTAGCCCCTACTAATTATGCTGTAAATTGGCTGGCTTTTATCTAATCTTGCATTGTCCAATTATCTGAACGGTCACAGTTCACTGGAACAAGCAAGTCGGGCTTTAGAAAGCATGATTAGGAAAGGGGATCTAGTCGCAAAGCGAGGTGCCTGCAGGCGGAAATCTAAACAAATTTGAAATGTAACCGCCAAGAAAACGTAGACAAACGAATCACAAGACAAAACACGACGCGTTTCGACCTCAGTTGGTAGAGCGCCGGCCTGACTCGTAATCTTGGTGATCTTGGGGTTGCGGGTTCGAACCTCCGCCGGGGCGTTTCGGTGCAGGGGGATTTTTCCCTCGGAGTTAACATTGGTTCTGACTCCATTTCCCATACAGTCCTTCGAATGAGACTATAAACCGAGGTTCCGTGTGTGAACGCACGCACACTTTCGGAAGAGAAGGCCAGTTTGGCCGTTGGTATGGATGACACGTTACACATAGCATGCACCCTGCGTGAGAAATGGAAAGAATAAAGGAAGTAAGGAAAATGAGTGATCGATATTGAACGATACTGACTGGATGACACGGGAAACGACTGAATGAAGCGCCAGCTGGCAGCTCTTCAGTCGGCACTACCCAGGTAGGCAGCCCGTTGTGTAAACGAGTGTTGATTGTTAAGCGCTTAGAGCTTGGCCTCTAGCCGAGAATAGGCGCTATATAAGTATTCATTATTATTATTATTATTATTAGGTCTTCTTCAGGCAAGGTACAAAACACTCGGACAACGAAAATGAACGAGCAATCACTTATCTTCATTCCCTTCAGCGCAAGATATGCATTTTCATTCGACACCCATCTCGCGCTGAAGTGAATGAAGATAATGACTGCTCGTTCATTTTCGTTGTCCTGAGCGTTTCGTATCTTGCCTGAAGAAGACCTAAGAGGTCGAAACGCGTCGTGTTTTGTCTTGTGGATACGTTTGTCTACGTTTTCTAGGCGGTTCGTTATTAATAACAATTAAAATATGATTAGGAAGACAGCTCCAGAGAAAAAAAAGAATATGTTTTACATCAGTTCATTAAGCATTCTGTCAGTGGAATCTTGAGGGGTGTAGGTGATCATATCACTTTGATAGAAGCTTTCATGAATGACAGCTGTCACCTGTTACCATTTGGAGACCAGTTTACTATTTGTTTAATGGCTGTCAGAATCAGACTGTATTGGATTTCTTCTTCCTCTTCTTTTCGCTCTCCTTTGTTTCTCTGCTGAAGCTCAGAGATACACCCTTCAATTTTTTTTAATCAATGTTTGTATTGTTGCTATCCAACCAGACATTTTATTACTATTTTTTTTTATATTGGGCAAGAGCAGACTAAGTTTGTTCTAACGACAACTTGATTAATCATCATTAAACTTAAACAAGGATTTGTCGAATTGCTTTTTTTTGTTTTGGATTAGGTTAAAAAAAAAGATTTTCTCTCACTTTCAGTCCAGTTTTTGTGTAACGTTTATTTGCATTAATAGATATCTATCTATCTATCTATATGTACACACACACACACCACACACACACACACACACACACACACACACACACACACACACACATATATATAGAGGTCTAATCTATCATACGTCTTTGCTCTATGTTGTTTTCTGATTTTAGCCATAATTTATAAGAAACAAAATCTCCCAAACAACAGGAAGTCTTTTTATTTTTTATCATTTACGTGTGTGCATATGCGTGCATGCGTGCGTGCGCGCGCGTGTGTGTATGTGTGCGTGGTGCATGCGTGCCTGTGTGCGTGCGTGCGTGTGTGCATGTGTGTGTGTGTGTGTGTGTGTGTGTGGGTGTGCGTGCGTGCGTGCGTGCGTGCGTGCGTGCGTGTGTGTGTGTGTGTGTGTGTGTGTGTGTGTGTGTGTGTGTGGTATGTTGTGTGTGCGTGCGTGTGTGTGTGCGCCGCGGTGCACTGCAAGAGAGAGAGAGAGAAGAGAGAGAGGAGAGAGAGAGAGAGAGAGAGAGAGATGGGAAAGGTACTTTTGAGTCTAGATAGACACCGTCAATAAACCATCTACTTTTTTTGTTTCTCCCGAACCAGTCACCTCCTACAGGTGCGGCTACAGCTGGACGTGACACTCGACCGCAGTGATCTTCCTTACACCGTGGCGTGTGAGACTGGCACCATTTCAAAATTCGAGCAGTCAGCCAGGCCGGGGACTGTGCTGGTCAAACGGAATATATCAATGGCGATTGTAAGTCGGCTGGGAACTGTTATTCGAAATTTCGTTCGTTTTATTTGTAAAACTCACAAGGTAAACAATGGAAGTCCCATGTAATCACCCAGTTTAAGTTGTTCCCATTTGTGTATATTGTGTGCTCTGCGACCATGATAAACTTAAGAAACGTGTGGTCAACCATGACGAATGATGATCCCATGCAGGGAGATATTACTTAACTGTGGTCGTTGTGTGTTGTTTGTCCGTGGAGACGACGAAGACCATAATAGTCATCCTGGGATCAGGGGTGAGTGCGTAGATGGCTGGTCAGCGACAGATCTATCGCAGTAGGACCAGGGGATGGTGGCGCAGCTGGAGACTGTTGACACGGGTCTTCCTGATCATCCTGCGCTGCTCAGCTGCAGCGATTCTGTTACTTTCACAGGTCTCTGCACCTTTGCGGACAACTGATCGCCACCCGTCTCTGTCCTGGGCAGTCTGCTCCCATGTTGTGTGGCTGATGTTGAGGCTTTCAGGGAAGATTTGAGGCTGTCTTTGAAACGTTTCTTCTGGCCTCCATGAGAGCGTTTTCCTTGTTGTAGTTCGCCAAACAATAGTTTCTTTGGCAGCCGATGGTCTGGCATGCGAACTACGTGACCTGCCCAGCGAAGCTTTGACTGCATGAGGATGGTGAAGATGCTAGGCAGCCCAGCACAAGTGAGGACTTCAGTGTCCGGAATCTTATCTTGCCACTCAATGCCCACGAGTCTTGATGTGCTGTGACGAACGCTTTCAGCGCTATTGTCAATCCAACACAACATCGACATTTTTCTTAGCGAATTCGAGCATTCACAGTTATTACTTTTTCATGATATTAAAAGACATCTCAATGACATCAAATGTTAGAAACAACGACACATATTAAGCAGCATTCAATCACGTTCAGATGATTCAACGCATTTTATCAAGCAGAGGAAGAGGCAGAGATACAGACAAACGTTACATAGAACAAAGACTGCATAGAAACAGATTTTCCCTAAATAGCAACGTAAAACAATATAAATTTATCACCAATCGAATCAAGCTAGTAAAGTAGCATTAAAGCCACAAATTGATCTGTCTTTTAGCTGCAGATAAATAGTTTATTCTTGTTTCAGCAATAGCAGATTTTCAAACCGCCCCTCTACCCTCCCCCCAAAAAAGACCCCCCCCCAACCAAACCAAACCACCCCCCCCAAAAAAAAAAAAAAAAACCCAACAAAACAAAACAAAAAAACCAAAAACAAAACAAACAACAACAAACAACAACAACAAAAACCATCATAAGTGGATTTTTTACATTTTTTTTGGTATTATTGCCA
>CM031625.1:34163465-34203465 GCA_018398815.1 Conus ventricosus
GTTTAAAGACCACCCAAAGGAACCCCCAAACCCTTGGGGGAAACTCCTCATGTGAGTTAGCCGAAAAATAAAAACAGGGGCATTTCAAAACTGGATAAATTTAGTCGTCATTCACAGCCACCCCAAGTAATAAACGAACTCCACAGTAAATACAAAAAATTTTAAAATCAGTAACAAAAGCAGTTGCTTTGCAACCCCCCCCCCCCCCCCCCCCCCCCAGAAATTTTATAATGTGTAAAGACTTGTTCTAAACATCCAAAATGGCCCTTTCTAAAACATGGAAAGAAAATTTTAAAAAAATCAAGGGTAATTCCATCCCCCCTCAGCTGCCCCTGCATGTTGATGATAAAAATTTATAGAACTACAAAGAAAAGGCTAATTATTAGCAGAAACTTTCGCTTCAGTGAGTTCCCGGGGCTGGGTGTTTTTTCAGTTGGCAAAATTTGTAGAAAAAAAGGGTTTGAGGATAAATTTCCAAAAAATTGAGGGAGTTAAACAGAAAGTAACACTTTATTTTTTTAAAACATAAATTTAACAAGCATGAACTCCCGGTTTTGCCCCTTACGCGTTTTTAAAGCCAGGTAAAATATCCATGGTTCGTCCCCATTTCCCAAAAAATGTTTAAACATTTTCGTGGGGAGTTGTTATCAAAGTTGTTGGAGTTTTTTCAGATTTGTTGGAAAAGCTGGAATTTCCCTTAAAATTGGATAAAAAGCTACTGTCATCCCAATCCTTAAACAAGGAAAATCTAAAATTATTCCCTCTAGTTTCCGATCTATTTCTTAACACCTCATATTGGAAAACGTTTTGAAAGAATTATGAAAAATAGAATAGAACGTTTCCTTGAAAAAAAGGAGTCTTGCCTTTATTCCAGGCTGGTTTTAGGAAAGGTGAGTCACAGACCACATTGTCCACATATCCTCAAATGTGAAAAAAGCTCTTGCCAAGCGTCATTCGACCCTTGCAACGTTTTTTGATGTTCATAGAGCCTATGACTCAGTATGGCATTCTACATTGTTGTTACAAAGCACACGAAGTGGGAATACGAGGTCGTTTTTCCAATTTCTAAAAGCTTTCTTATCGGACAGAACTATCCAAGTCAATGTACATGGAGCTTTATCAACTTCTAGGACTATCAACATGGGTGTTCCCCAAGGAAGTGTAATCGCTCCAACACTTTCTCGTTTTCTCAGGTTAATACAAAAGGTGCCACATTAGCTCTGTATGCAGATGATGTTGCTCTGTGGAGAAATGTAAACTGCAATTTTTCAAAACAACAAACCAAAAGAAAGAAAATCATTGAACAGTATCAGGAAATAGTTGACAATATTTTTCATTACATGAAATCAAATGGGTTCGGTTTATCTGCTCACAAAACAGTTTTTGTTGTCTTTACAAAGAAAACAATTGCGTTTGAAGGCAGAAAGCTGTCTCTATAAGGGTTGTAATAATTCAATATACCCAAGCAAACAAGTTTCTCGGTGTAATCTTCCACTATAAACTTTTTTTGGAGTAAACATATTAATTACCTTGTAGAAAAGACTAGGAAAAAATGGGTTTATTACGTGTTCTTCTGCAAAACCTCTGATTAACTGGGGATCTAATCTCGTCTATGTCGCCTCAGGGCTAGTTTGTTCAATTCTGTTGTATGGCCAAATTTTTTTTTTACGGCTGGAAAGACAGATTTACACAAGTAACCAGTATTGACTCGTTAGCTTTTAAAATTGCATTAGGACTTCCCGATGGGCTTCAATGATTTGACTTACAAGGAGGCTGGTGTGTTACCCTTAAGTTGCGCCTGTAATTTTACAGTGAGAGCTAGAACCATCCCAAATTCAGTAATGACTGAACTGGATGGAAGTACGTAATTTTTTTTTCATTAGAGTTTATGGCTGAAAAAGAGCAGATCAGTGACATCATGAGTGATTATTATGATATTTATATAAATCGACCAACTGTGGTCTTAAAGTAGTCCCCTATCTGGTTGTTGAGGAGGACTGCGCTGCTGGCGGTGTTATACAGCGCCTGGATGGTTTGGACGAGACCCTCCCTATGCCAATCTTTCTGAGCACCTGCCACAGACCCTTGTGCCACACCCTGTCAAACGCTTTCCTAAAGTCAATGAAGTTGTGGAACAGGTCTCTCTGATGTTGCAGATGTTTCTCCATCAGTATCCGGCAGGTGAAGATCTGTTCTACTGTGCTTCTGCCTGCCCTGAATCCAGCTTGTTCTTCCGCCAGGTGTTCTTCCGCCTCTTTCTTCAGTCGATTCAAGATGACTCTGAGCATGATTTTACTGGTGTGGCTAATGAGACTTATTGTTCTGTAGTTCTGGCATTGGCGCTGTATAACACCGCCAGCAGCGCAGTCCTCCTCAACAACCAGATAGGGGACTACTTTAAGACCACAGTTGGAGTCCGTCAAGGCTGCCTGCTATCTCCCGTACTGTTCAATCTTTTCCTGGAAAACATCATGCGTGAAACCCTCCATGACTTCCACTCCACTGTCTCCATCGGAGGAAGAACCATCAATAAATCTGAGGTTCGCAGATGACATCGACCTGATGGGAGGCAGCAACAAAGAACTACAAGACCTGACAAAGAGACTGGAAGAAAGGGCAGGTGCATATGGAATGGAAGTGAGCACAGAAAAAAGCAAAGTCCTGGTCAACAGCACACCAACACCCATGCTGAAATCTACATGAACGGACAACAGCTTGAAGAAGTGGGCGCTTTCAAATTACCTTGGCGCCACTCTCACCAAAGACGGTCGCTCTACAACAGAAATCAAGACCAGACTAGCGATCGCAACAGCAGCAATGGCAAAGCTAAACAAGATCTGGAAGAGCAGGGAGATCAGCTTTCCTACAAAGATGAAGCTGTACAAGTCCCTGGTGCTGTCCATCCTGCTGTATGGCTGCGAAAGCTGGACCATGACAGCAGAGACCACCAAGAGAATCCAGACGTTTGAAACTAAATGCTTCAGGCCCTTGCTCGGGATCTCTTGGCAAGACCGGAAGACAAACGACCTTGTGAGGAGCCAAATAACATCACTTGCAGGCCCCCAAGAACCCCTCTTGGCAACAGTCAAGAAGAGGAAGCTGTCGTGGTTCGGGCATGTCATACGCCACAATTCACTGCCCAAAACAGTCATCCAGGGCACGCTGGAAGGCGGCAGACGAAGGGGACGACAAGCCAAATGCTGGATGGACAACATCAAAGAATGGACCAGGATGGATGGCCCTACGCTGATGCGACAGGCAGAGGACAGGGCCGGATGGCGGTGCCTGGCTTCGAGAGTGTCTCTCATCTCTCCTCTACGCCATCATGGGCAAGAGAATGATGATGATGATGATAAAATCGACCTATTTCTGAGGAAGAAATACCTTTACCATTTTCAAAGGTGTAAAATAGCAAAGCAGCTGGTCCAGACGGAATTACTGTGTGAACTTACAAAAAATTACAACAGGCATGCGTTTTGGTAGGTTTTTTAAAAAACACTGAAAATTTTTTCCCCAAAGCCTAAAATAGCTACATAGGGGGGGCCCCCCCTTTTTTTTCTTTTTTGTTTAAAAATTTTTGGATTTTCTTGTTTAACAACGTTTGGAAATTACATGAATTTTTTTTTCTTTTTTTTTGGTCAAGGTTTTTTTTCCCAGGGAAACCTATTCAAATAGTGTAAGGCTTTAATTTTACAGATTTTTAAAAACTTAAGGTCGAAACCTGTTTGAAAACTTGCTTTTAAATTTTAAAATTTACTAACGGGTCACTTTCTCCACCTACGCCCAACACCCACCTCTTTACAAATTTAAAAAAATCCAAACCACCCCCCCTTTTCTTTTTTGTTTCCCCAACCCCAAAAAAAATTTCAATCTCCCTCCCCCCCCCCCCCCCCCCCCCCCCCCTCAAACGCTACCCCATTTTAAAAGAAATTTAAAAATGAAAAATTCACCTAAAACCCCCCCCTTTCCCCCCCTTTCCCCCCCCCCTTTCCCCCCTTCTGTTTTTCTCCTTTCCCCCCCCTCCTTTTTTTTTAAAAAAAAACCTTTTTGTTTTTTCCCCCCCCCTTTTTTTTTTTTTCCCCCTTTTTTTACCTTTTTTTTTTTTTTTAAAATTAAATGTAATTTTTTTAAACATTTTTTTTACTTGTTCTTTTATTTTATTTATTAATTTGATCTTAAAATTTTTATTTTATCAATTTGTTTTTTTCCTTTTGCCCCTAGCTTTTTTTCTTTACTATTCCTTTTTCGTAAATCTCTGCGTACTACTTCGCTCGCGATTCGACTATATTGTCGGCAACTACGAGAACCTCTCCCTCTCCATCGCTCACCTCCCCTTCTCTACTACTCCCCACCCCCTATCCATCGTCCGAACACTGTCTGTTCACGCACCATATGCACAGCTGTGATTATGCCATATACTAGCCAGCGCTTGGCTAATTAGCATTCGTTTCTACAGAGGTGTGCATAAATTTATCTTACATTGAGTTTGATCCAAAGCAAATGCAGTTTCATGGTTTGTGATTGGACAAATCCAACGATTTGGGGGAGGGCATTGACAGACAATTCTCCTCCTCTCATTGCCTTAGTGACAGCCTCTGTCAAGGGAATAATCTGAATACACAGTTTAGCGTGTAAAAATAGGGACATGACCTCTTACCCTTCACTGTTCTGAAGACCAGCTGTAGATCAGATCTTTGCTGGAATGAAGCATCGCCTATTGGGATGTGTGCCCGACGAACCTTTCTCGCAAGTCAAATGATGGTAACAGCCTGATCAGCAACGACGTAAAGCATGAATTTAACCAAAATAAACGAGGACAAATCCGTGGACCAAACAGACCGCAACTAATGCCTGAAATTTACCCCCCCCCCCCCCCAGCCGACGTTTCAGAGTGGCCTCGATGATCCTTTGGCATTGTACGCAAGTGGATGTCCCCGATGTCCAAAATTACAACGAATAAAAGTGTTTGATTTGTTTTAGTTTAATGTTCTTTTCACGCTGCGGATATTAAACTGGGAATAGAGACGCACAAGAATGTGTGATGTGTGGTGTGTTGTGTGTGTGTGTGTGTGTGTGTGTGTGTGTTTTGCCACAAAAGAGGAGTAGGTACAAATAAACTGAGGCATTGGCATGGAGTGGGACAGAAATTAACAGACAAGAGATATTTATAAACCATACAATAAACAGAAGTGTGTGGGGGGTTGGGTGTTGTGTGTGTGTGTGTGTGTGTGTGTGAGTGTGTGCGCGACGCGCGCGCAAAATTTTTAAAAAGATTCAATTTCTCATTATTTAAACAAGTGCTTTGGTTTGTGTGTGCTTAGGAAAAACATTAAAGTAGGAACGGCTTTTTGCCCAAAAGGGGGATACAATTCATTATTATGCCCATCGCTCCCGGTGGAGCATAGGCCATCGACGACCCTTCGCCATCGCACTCTGTTCTGGGTGTTCTGGTCATTCCAGTCCAGTTTGTCCCTTGTTGTTTCAGCTCCGCCTCAGTGGCTCGCCTCCAGCTGTTGCGAGCTCGGCCTTCTCTCCTCTTTCCCTGCGGGTTCCAAGTCAGGTCAGTGTGGTGCTGGATGCTGGCTTCCTGAGGGTGTGTCCGATCCAGTCCACTTCCTTCGCAGTATCTGCTTGGCCCCTGGTTCCTGTCCGCACGCTCCACAGATCTTCGTTTCGATCTTGTCCTGCCATCAGATTTTGTAGATGCGCCTCAGACAGTGTTTAAGAATGTCTGAATCTTTTGTTGCATTGTCTGTGTTGTCCGCCACGTCTCGCATCTGTAGAGCAGAATTGATTTCACATTGGAATTGAAGATGCGGAGTTTTGTTCTTATGCTGATTCCTCCAGATGCCCAGATGTTCTTGAGTATGACGAAAGCTGCTCTTGCCTTGCCGATTCTGGCTGTGACGTCTCGGTCCGTACCTCCCTGTTGTCAACCACGCTTCCCAGGTAAACGAAAGACTCCACCTCCCTGATGGGCTCTCCATCGACTGTGACTGGTGTGTTGCAGTGGTGTTGATTTTCATCAGCTCGGTCTTCTTCCTGTAGATCTTGAGCCATGTCCCGGCTGATGTGGTCTCCAGGCGAGTGGTCTTGTCCTGCATCTGGCTGTGGCTGTGTGACAGGAGCGCCAGGCTGTGTGATAGGAGCGCTGTGTGATAGGAGCGCCAGGTCGTCAGCAAAGACGAGGTCGTCGAGCTGAGTCCAGAGTGTCCACTGTATACCGTTGTTCCTGCCTGTTGTAGTGGTCTTCATGATCCAGTCAATGACCAGGAGGAAGAGGAACGGCGACAGCAGGCACCCCTGCCGAACTCCAGTCTTCACCTCGAAACTTTCAGACAACTGGCCGGCGTGGGCAATCCTGCAGTTCATGTCCAGGCAGGTGCACCGGATGAGGGAGATGATCTTCTCGGGACTCCGTAGTGCCTCAGCAGCTTCCACAGTCTCTCTGTCCACACTGTCGAAGGCCTTCTCATAATCTATGAGGTTGATATAGAGGGGGGAGTTCCACTCCAGCGACTGTCCCACAATGATACGCAGGCTGGTGATCTGGTTGCACATGATTTGTTCCGCCGGAAGCCTGCCTGCTGGTCTCGGAGCTTGGGGTCGACAGCCTCTTTCATCCTCTCCAGTAGAACCCTGTTAAGAACCTTGCCTGGCGTTGACAGGAGCATGATCCCTCAGTAGTTGCTGCAGTCCCTAAGGTCTCCTTTCTTTGGCAGCTTGATGATGATTCCTTCTTTCCACTGGGCTGATACCTCCTCCTTCTCCCAGATCTTGGCGGAAGAGGCTGTATAGCATGTTGACAGCTGTCTCTGTGTCTGCTTTGATGGCTTCTGCTGGTATCTCGTCCGGCCCTGCAGCCTCCCATTTTTCAGAGTCGTGATGGCCTTCTTGATCTCTGCCTTCTAGGGTTTGACGCAGCTGATGGGCAGTTCTGTCTCTGGGGTGGGATGTCTGGTGGTGCATCAGGGGCGGGGCGGTTCAGCAGCTCCCTGAAGTGTTCTGCCCATCGTTTCAGCTGTTCCTCGGTTGTTGTCAGTGGGTTTCCGTTCTTGTCCTTCACTGGCTTGTCTGTCTGCTGGAACTTGCCTGTCAGCTTCTTGGTCACCAGGTACAGGTCCTTCAGGTTCCCCTGTCCGGCTGCTGCCTCTGCTTGGCTGGCCAGGTCGTCAAAGTAGTCCCTCTTGTCTCTTCTTGATGCTCCTCTTTACTTCTCTGTTCGCTGCTGTGTGCTCTTCCTGTGTCTTTGCCTTACCTGCTCTTGTTCGGCTCGTGTTCAGCGTAGTTTTCATCTCTCTCCTTGTTTCCAGCTTGTGGATGGTGTCGGCAGAGATCCATTCATTGTGTTGGGTCTCTTCTTGCCAAGGATCTCTTCACATGTGTCATGCCAGAGCTTCTTGCAGTGTTCCCACTGTGTCTCGATGTCCGTCTCACCGTCTTCTATCAGCTCTTGTAGCGGCTGGAACCTGTTGGAAAGGCTGATCTGGAATGCTGCCCAGTGTGTCCCTGTTTCTGAGCAGTCCGACATTGTACCTTGTCCGTGTGTTGTTGGCGTTGGTGAATCTCTTGAGGCGAAGTCTCACTGTTGTTAAAAGAAGGTGGTGGTCTGATGACACGTCAGCACCTCTCATCACTCGTACATCCCGCCATGATCTCCTGAACTTGCGGCTAATGCAATGTGGTCAATCTGGTTCTCTGTGACGTGATTCGGGATCTCCATGTGGCCTTGTGGATGCGCTTGTGTGGGAAGATGCTTCCTCCTACCACCAGCTGGTTCAGGGCGCACAGGTCTGCAAAGCGCTCACCATTCTCGTTCATCTGTCCCAGTCCGTGTGTCCCCATGATGTCCTCGTAGCCTGTGTTGTCCATTCCAGTCTTGATGTTGAAATCTCCCATCAGTATGGTTATGTCCTTTGCTCCTCTTCTGTCTATCAATGTCTGTAGTTGCTGGTATAATTCATCTTTCTTCTCTTCTTCCGCATCATTGGTGGGAAAATAGCACTGGATGATGTTCAGCCTGATGTCATTCTCTTCGTGGTAAACTTGGCTGTGATGATGCGGGAGTTGACAGGTTCCCATCCGATGAGTGCCCCCTGTGCCTCCGGTGCTAGCATCAGGGCCACATCTTCAGTGTGGGGGCTCCATCTTCTGTGTGTCCTGAGTACAGCAGCTGTTCTCCAGATGAAAGTCTCAGCTGTCCTGACTGTAGCCACCTTGTCTCACTCAGTCCTAGCACTCCGATCTTGTAGTTTTTTTTTTTTTATCTCTCTCGCAACTTGGATGTTTTTTCCCGTCTGATACATCGTCCTGATGTTCCATGTGACTACTCTCGTTGTTGTCCTGGGTGTTAGAAGGGAGTCAGCCCTTGCAGCTTCCTTTCGGCTTTCACTGCACCGCGTCATAAGTCTCCGGGATGGAGACCCTTCCTTGCCCAGGTGAATGTTTTGGTTCGTTGTCGTCGATGCTTCTGTAACTGGTCTTTTACAGGTTGGGTTGTTAGCCCTACGCAAACCCTTTTATCCTCGGGGAAAGGTGGTCCTTCCTTAGTCGCCTCTTACGATATGCATGGCAGGGCAGTGGGTCTATTCTATGCCCAACCCACAGGGCGAGAAGGGGATACAATAGCCGTAAATTTGAGACACATATCGTTTTGGTCTAAAAAAAATGTCAGGAAAGGTTAGTTTTGAAAATATCACAAAATAAACCTTTAGTTCCGTCAATCAATAATGAAAAGTACTACTTCATCGTAGAAAGTGCATTTGTTCCATGGTAATGCAGGTGATAAAATGACTTAAAAATGTAATTACAAGGAAAATTAAGGAGTTCTGTCTACAAAACGCATTTCTAGGAGATTTCAGTTGTGTACTTTAATACGAATCGAGTTGTATGATATCAGGACAACCCAACATGAGTCTGAATGAAAACGATTTGAATAAAGTAACGAAATCGTTAGAATTGATCGAGGCGTGGCATTCATTTCACAAAGATGAAAAGGAACAACACTGGAGTATAAATAGTTTGTTTGCAGCCCGACGTTTTGATTATTGTCCTGTTTCAGAGGGAATTATGCACTCGTGTGTTTTTGTGAACTGTTGGCTGTTCCTTACTTCAGTCATGAGGGAGTATGTTTTGAGTTTAATGCTCATGAATTAAAGTGTGGTTCAGTGTACAGGAAGTAACTGCCACTCAAAAAACTAAAAACTCAAATTTCGTGCCAAAAAAAAGTGAACAGCCTACTCGGAAACTGCTAGATAAGTTCGTTAATGAAAACATTTGTAATGGAGACAAACTTGAATCACGTAAAGTTAACATCAGAAACTTCTGCGCCGAGACTAGAAAAACTGTCTTGCAAAAAGGATTTCAAGCTTTAAAAGATATATACGCCTATAAAGAAAAGGTATTGTACAAAACAGCAAGCATACGGGAATTGCGACCAAAACAGAAATTAGAAATATGCACACGCACAAAGCAAAGTGGCCCAAGTAAGACTGAGAACAAATGCTACACCTCTCTCAGTGGACCCTGCAACATCAAACCAGTCTGTGTGTCCCTCTTCCATTGACTCACACCCCGGGTGCCCTTCACAATGCCTCACATGTATTGATCATAGTGAACATGCTGCTGATGACAGTGACAATGACAGGTCAGGTGTACATCTCCATCATCATTTGTGCCAACCCCATTGTATTTGTGGTCAACTCCCAAAAAGTCAGTCCAGCTGGATGCTGCTCGTCGCAGTATGAACATCTCAGTGACCAACGCCTGTGGCTGGTTCCTGGTGGCAGTTCTGGTGCTGCTGCTGCCCACACAGCGGTCCATGCCTGATGAAATCCGTTCTGCTGTAACAGCCTTTGTCCTGCCTGTCAACATGGCGCTGAATCCGGCCCTGCACGTGATGAACGTGGCCCTGGAACAACGCAGACATAGCCTACACAGACACGGCGTGTACTGCAACGTCTGGATAGCAGGGTGAAGGTCATGTAGAGTCACGATAGACAAAGAACAGCCCGGGTTGTGCATGAAAAAATAAAACATAGCAGTTGAGTAACATGGAGAAGCCATGCAGCTGAACATACCATGTAAGCCCTTGGCCCTTGTTGCCGTCCATTCTCCATTCAAATGTATTTTCTTGCACCATTAGATCGTACATTCTCTCGTATTTGAAGCGGCAAATAGTTGTTCCATGATTTGTTGCCACATGCCGTTAGGTGTTACGTGGGCGTACTATACATTCAGGGAACATAAAATAACGACCTTTGTGCTTCAGTGGCTTATGAGTTGACTTCAAGGGTGACAGCCCTGATATGGCCCTTTGCGGTCGGCTGGGCTGTAAGCAACATTATCTTATTGGCAAAATTTAGAAAGAGAGGGGGTCAGTTACCGCAAAGGACACGGAAAAATATAGCACAGGAAAAGACAACGCATTTCGAACTTTGGGTCTTCTTCAGGCGAAAACAAATAACATTTAGGACAGTGAAAACAAGAACGATAAACCACTTATCTTGTGATGATCGCCACGCGTTCAAAATGCCACCAGACGGTAACGGAAAAATGCCACCAGACGGTAACGGAGCCACCCAGGAGAAGATCATGGGAGAGGAATAGTTGAGGAGGTGGGTGTGTGTGTGTGTGTGTGTGTGTGTGTGTGTGTGTGTGTGTGGTGTGTGTGTGCGTGTGAAACAATGGGGTTTGTAGCTTGTTTTGTAGAATAGTATGATACATTAGTGACTGTAGTGAATAAAGGTGGTTTGATAATGGTGCTTAGTGATGAAGAAATTAAGAAAAAAAAGCATCAATCAATCAATAAATAAACGACTTTAATGGGTGGTGATGATGATGATAGTTATTGGGGGTGTGGGTAATGGAATAAAGTTAGGTTTAGGTTTTAGATAAACAAAATAAAATGAAACAAATAAAAATAATAAGAAAATAGTAATAGTTACAAAATAAGAAAAAAAAATAGAGTAGAATAAAAATAATAAATGGAGGGTGGCTGCACCTTTTGTATGAAGTGGGCAGTGAGGGGTATGGTGGTGGTGTGTATGTATGTGTATATGTATGTGTGCGTGTGTTGGTGGAAGATATAGCCGACTGGTGTGAAGTCATGGGTATGCATATTTGTGTTACTGTTGGATGTTGATGCCTTGAGGCCTTAGCGTACCAAGTTTGGCAATTGAGATGGGTCTCCCGTATTGTGTTGCCAGAGTGCCAAGACTTTCACATGTTGATGTTGTGTTGGGGGTGGTTGAAATGTAAGGCAACGGGTTTGGGTCGGTGATGGTGGATGTCAGCCAGGTGTTCAAAGATGCGAGTCTCAAGTGTGCGGTATGTTTCACCTTTATGGAGACTGCCACACAGCTGGCAGTAGATAGCGTATACACTGTTGCGGCTCTGACAGAGAATGTGCGTTTAATAGTGAAGGAGTCTTTGGGGCCCTGTAGGATGGTGTTGGTTTGGTGAGGGGCAGATTTTGCAATTAGGTTTGGAGCGGGGATGAGTGCCTGGTGGTGTAGGTGTGGAGATTCTGTTCAATTTGGACTGCACGAGAAGATCGTTTAGGTTTTTATCACGTTTGAACGTGATCATGGTCTGGTATGGAAGGTGGGTTTGTACAATGTGCCGATTGGATTGAGAATCCTGCAGATGGGGAGGGTAAGTGGGTGGAAGAGGAGGTAGGTGGCGGTCTTTTATCTCCTTTGAATGCTGGGTTTCCGAGAGCAGATGTTCTGGATATGACTGTGGTGTGGCCGAGGGCTTCATTAATGATGAAACTGGGGTATCCATGGTTTGTGAAAAATTCTGACATTTTGGCTGCTTCTATAGTGAAGTCTTCTTCGCTGGAGCAAAGTCTGTGAAGACGGAGAAAATTTGTGAGTATGGAATGCTGTCTTTAGTGTATGGCTTGGTGGACGATGTGTAGTCTAGGTATGCATGTGTATCAGTGGGTTTGTAGAAAATGGAAGTTTTGAGTAGGCCATCTTCGAGGGAGATGGTGATGTTTAGGAAGTTGACCGACAGTGAAATGGTGTAGGTAAGTTGGATGGATGGGTGGAAGGTCTAGACAAAGTTGAGGAAGTTGAGGAGATCTTGTTTGGGCATGGATATGGCTCTCAGTCCATCATCAATGCACCTTTTGTATAATTCAGGTGTAGGACCCGTGTAGGTGGTTAGTAGGCATGTTCCAAGTGTCCCATGAAGAGAAAGGCGTAGGATGGTCCCATTTGGTGCCCATAGCAACACCACTAATTTTTGAGAATGTGTGATTGTTGAATTGAAAGGTTTTGAAGGTGAGGACTAATTCTGCAAGTCTGACCAGTGTAGTGGTGGGAGGGTGTTGATGGTTGGGGGTGCCGATTGTCGAGGAAGAATTGAGGGCCTTCAGTCCTAGGCGTGGGGACGGAGGTGAGAGTGACACCACGTCAAGTGTAAGAGGAGGCGGGGTTGAAAACTGGGGTCTGTTTTTGCATGAGTTGATCTTAAGGGAGTTTTGGGGTTGTGTCTTTGGGTATGGGGGGGAGGCCTTTTGCTAGGGTTAAGTATGTAAAAGTGTTCTGTGGGGGTGCAAGCAGAAAAAAATTGGGTCTCCGGGGGGTTTTTTTGTTTTGTGTTTTTTTGGGAACCCAGATAGAAGGGGGTTTCTGTTTGGGGGCTGTCAGGATCAGGGTTTGGCTTGGTGGTGGGTTTTTTGGGGTTTGATTTTTCTTTGATTGGTTTCCCGTTTAGTTTCTGGTGTTGTGGGGGGGTGTTGGGAGTGGTTTTGTAAAAATTTGGGTTTGTCGGCAGTTTGTTTTCTTTCCCTTCGTTATCCCACGGGTTTTTTTTTTTTTTTCCCGGGACCCCAAACTGCACCCCCTTTCTGCTGGCTTGGGGACTATTTTCTTGTCGTTTTTTTAATGATTTCAGGGCTTTCTGTTGTTTTTGGTAAAAGGTTTCAATGTCGGACGGGTTTTGGGGATTTGTTTTGGGACGTCTTTCGGGCTTTTTTTAAAAAATTTTGGAATTCTCTTCGTTTTTTTTTGTTGCAGGGTGGTTGGGGGTTGGGGGCTTTTAAAACCGTCAAAGGTGAAAATGTCAGATTTCCCGGGGTTTGGGGGAGGGTCGGGGTTTATGTTTCGAGTTTTTCCCTTAAAGAAAAAATTTTCCAAAAGAATTTTTTCCACTTTCAAGGTGGTTTTTTGGTACTTGTTGGTTGGTGGGGGGGAATTTGGGGATGAATTTAAATTTCCTTTTCCCAGGACTTTTCTTTCACCCGGCAGAGGGGGAAAGATTCTCGGGGATCCCATTTGACAGGGTGGGGGGTGTTAAATCAGATGTGGTAGGGGGGGTCAGGTTTGTGGGTTGTGGAGACTGGGGGTTTCGGGGCGAATTTTTGGGGTTTTGTTTGTTTTGCAATTTGTAAACAGTTTGTCTTTTTTTGGTTTGTTGCAGTGGTTGTAAAAGGTTTGGGTTGTGTGTATGGTGGGCTGTTAAAGTTTGGAGGCAGAGGCTATGGGCATGATAATTGTGGTTTGTTTTTTTCAAAATGTTGGAAAAGGGTTTGGGGGAGAGAGTTTTCGGGGTTTGATCTGAGGGGTTTTTATATTTTCCCAAAGGGATTTTTCGTTGGTTTGGGAAGAGATTCTTGGTGGGGGGGAAATGTGGGGAGTGGGTTGTGGGGGTTTGGAAATTGGGGGGTTTTGGGAAAGTGAGAACCCCTGAGGAATGATGGGTAGTTTTAAAGGGCATTGTTTAAGAAAGCTGAAATGGGACGTTGATTTGGGTTTTTTTCAAAAACTGTTTTTTGGGGTTTTACCCTAGTGGGAACGGTTGGAGGTGGGGGGGCGGGAATCTAAAATGGACTTGAAAACCCGGGCCCATTGAAAGGGGGAAAAAAAAATTTTGGGTTTGGTTGACATTGTGTTGTGGATTTAAAGTTGTTTTTGGGGAGGTAGTGGGGAAAAGAAGAGTTGGGGAATAAAGAATCCCGAATGGGGATTGCAAGGGGCGTGGGCTAGGAGTGGATGTGAAGCTAAAGGGGGAATGAGGGAAAATTGACAATGAAAATGAAAATGAAAATAAAAAATCTGTAAAAAAATTGAAGGGTTAATGAGAATGGAAATGGCTTCAGCTTTTTCACAAATCCCACTTTAGAGAAAAAAATTTGGACGTAAAAATAAAAACACGCCCAAGGGGTTTTATCAGTCTTTACCCATAAAATTTGAGTTTCAAAAAAGGGTTGCTGAGGGTGGAAATTGAAGAAAAATTTTAGGGGAGAGAGGGGGGGTTTTGTTCCCGCCAAGGAATGGGAAAATATAGCACGGAAAACCCCCAATGCTTTTTGGGCCCCTTTTGGGGTTTTTTTCAGGCGAAAAAAAAAACTTTTAGGACGTTTAAAAAACAAAAAGCCCGGGGAAACCACTTATTTTGGTTTTGGTCCCCAGGGGTTTAAAAGGGCCCCCGGCAAAAATTGGGGCCCCAGGGGGGGTTTCCCATGGGAAAAGGAAATAGGGGGGGGGGAAAGGGGGGTAAATTAGAGAGTTGTGAAACAGGGGGGTTTGTACCCTTTTTTTGTAAAATTATTTATGAATATTTTTGTGACGGTGGGAAAAATAAAGGTGGATAGAAAACAGTGCTTAGTAATGAAAAATTTTAAAAAAAAATCTCAATCAATAAAAAAAATTAAAAACGATTTTAAATGGATATTTGAGGGTGATGATAGTAGTTATCTGTGGGTGGGTTGTTTGTGGGGGGGGGGGGTTTTTGCTAAAAAAAGTTAGGTGAGGTTTTTAAAAAAAAAAAATGAAAAAAAAAAAAAATTTAAAGAAAATTTAAAAATTTTTAATAAAAATTGTTAAAAAACAAAATATTTTTAAAATTTAAAAAATAAAATTTAAGATGAAATAAAAAAATAAATGGAGGGGTGGCTGCAACTCTGTTTGGGGGGTTTTGGTGGGGGGTATGGTGGTGGGGGTTGTATGTATGTGTATATGTAGGGTGGGGTGTGTGTTTGGGTGGAAGAATTGCCTAAACGGGTGTTGAAGTGATGGGTATGAAATATTTGTGTTATTTGTTTGGAGGTTGATGCTTGGGGTTTGTAGCGTAACAAGTTTGGCAATGGGGAGGGGGTTTCCCGTTTTGGTCCCAGGTGCCAAGTTTTTCACATGGTTGTTGTTGTTTGGGGGAGTGGTTGAAATGTAAGGAAAAGGGTTTTGGGGTTCGGTGGGGGGCGGATGTAGCCGGGGTGTTCAGAGATGGGGGGTCTCAAGGTTGTGGGGTGTTTCCCTATTTTTGATTTTTGCCACAGGTGTCATTTTCATTTTTGTGGGAAAAACCTTGGTAACCTGCAGAGATCCTCCCATTTGTTTTTTTAAATTAAGTGTGGAAAAAACTTTAAACGGGGTTTTTTTTCTTAAAATGAGGGGGGGCAGGGAGCCCAAATTACCATTTTTTCCGCGGTCCGGGGGAAAAGGAAACAACCAAGTTCGAAAAAATCGGTATATGACCAGGAGTTATATGTTAGTGGGGTTTCCCCCCCTATTGGGGATGTTTCCCCCTTGGAAAATATAAGCTTGCTGAAGGCTCATTTTGGGGAAGATTTATTTTTTTTTTCCCCCAAATTCCCCCAACCTAACCCAACATACTGTTGTTAGGCAGATTCATTACCCCTGCAGATATGAAGGGTTTCTCCCCCCCTATTTTTTTTTTAAATTTTTTACGACTTTAACCCCCCCAAGGGCCTTTGTTTAATTTTTTTCCCAATTTTTATTTTTGAGCCCCTTTGCAACACCAAGCTCCCCTCTGAATTTGCAGGGAAGGTTCTTTTTATTTTTCCTTGGAAATTTATTTTTTTTGTTTTGTTTTTTTTTTTAGTCCTTTTGGTTTTTTTTATTCAAAAATCCCTACACGGTTTTTAAAGGGAATCTTTTTTTTTATTTTTCTTTTCAAAAGAAAAGTGGTGCCCCAAATTTCCCCTTTTTCCCCATAAAAACCTTTTGTTCTTTAGAGGGACCGGGTTTTTTTTAAAATTCCCCCAAAATTTCCCCCCGGGTATTAAAGCTTTTGTCCTTTGGTGATGCATTTTTTTGTTTTTTCCCCCCTAAAAGGGAGGGGGAAAATTTCCATTTCCGGGAAATGGGGAAAAAACCCCCCCAATTTCCCAAATTCGGAAAAAGACGGGGTTTTTTAAAATTTAGTTGTGTTCCCTCCCCAAGGGGAGGATTTTCCCTTGGAAATAAAGGTTGGCGGCAATTTTGGGAAAAGGGGTTTATTTTTATTTTTAATTACCCCCAAAGCACATTGTTTTTGGGCCCAGTTTTTTAATGAGAATTAAGGGTTTTTCTCCCCTTTTTTTCCTTCAATCCAAAAAAACAAAACCACTTGTTAACCCCCGGATTTCTTCCTATTTAAAACCCCACCATTTCCCTTTAAGGGCCAAAACCACCCCCCCCCGGAAAAAAAATTTTCCCCAATTTTTACCCAAAAAAAAAAAACCCCCCCCCCAAAAACAACCCCCAAAAAACCCCTTCCAAAAAAAAAACCATTTTTCCCCCATTTTTTCCCCCCCAAACCCCCCCCTTTGGGGGGAAAAACCCCCCAAAAACCCAACTCCCCATTTTTCCCCCCCCCCCCCAATTTTTTCCCCCATCTTTTTCCCCGGAAAACTAAAAGGCGAGGAGAAAATTTTTTTTCCACCCCGCGGCACTGGGAGCCCCATTTTTCAAAATTTTGGGGGGTTTGACAGGATTTTTTGGGGTTAGGTGAGTTTCCTCCCTTTGGGGGAGGGGCCTTTTTTTTTCCCCCCAATTTGGGAAAATTTAAAAGTTTGGGGAAAAGGTTCATTTTGAAAAGAAATTTAATTTTATTTTCCCCCATCCCCCCACTAAAAGCCTTTACTGGTTTTTGGGCAAAAATCTCTGCCACGGAGGTATGAATGCGTTTTTCCCCCCCTATTTCTTCAATCTAAGACATAAAAAGCAAGCTTTTTTTTTAAATTAAATATTTTTTATATATTTATTTTTGAGAGAGAGAGGAGGGGAGAGGGAGGAGAGAGGGGAAATGAGAGAGGAGAGAGAGAGAGAGAAAATTTTAGTACTGGAATCAGGGGGTTATTTTAAAAATAGTGTCAATCACGTGGGAGCAAACCTTTGGGGGTATTAAAAAAAAAGGAAAAACCCAAGCAAAAACCCCTACAACCCTGTTTCGCGCGTGCGGTGGGGCGGGTGTAAACCCCTGACACCCTGACGACCGCACAGCGGGGAAAACAGGCTTTTTGGTGTTTTAAGCTTTGGTTTTAACTTGTTTTTAATACAAACAAATTTATATATATATAGGCAAAATTCATTACCACTGCAGTTATGAATGCTTTTCCCCCTTTTCTTAAATTTAAAGGACAAAAGGGAGCAAGCTTTGTTTTTAAATTCAATATTTTTTTGCGTCATTGAAACCCAAAGCTGCTCGGGTAAGTTGCTGGAACGGTGCCCCGGTATTTTATCCTTGGAATTTTTTGTTTGTTGTTTTTTATATTTATATTATTATATATTAATTTATATATATATATGAGTGTGGGGGAAAATTTATTTTATATTTTATACCCCAATATTTTATAAAATTAATATATATTTATATTATTTATATATTTATATTTAGAGGGAGAGAGAGGAAAAGAGAGAGAGGAGGGAGAGGAGGGAGAGGGGGGAGAGAGAGAGAGAGAGGGAGAGCTCCATGCCCGCCAAAAAACACCCCTTGAAGAACAATCAGAATTGAAATGTTTTTTTACTGTAAATTAGGGTTGAAGAAAGGAGAGTAGTTTAAAAAGGTTTTCATATCTGATTATAATTTAGCGGGGAAACCCAAATTACCTATTTTTTTAAATTTTAACTCTGGGGGTTTTTTAAAGCGGGGCCCATGTTTTTTTTGGGGGTTTCGGGCTACAATGTTAACTACCGATTTTTAACCCAAATTAGATTTTTTAAAGTTTAGATGCCTTTTTGGATTACCACGTTGGCAAGGGATGGTTTTTAAAATTTTAAATTTACAAATTTTTCAGGGTAAAATACAAGTTTTTTTTTTACCCAGGGGGCGCTCAGAAAAAGGGCCCACAGCTTAAAATAGTTAAAACGCTACTGTGTTGAATTTTATTCAAACTTTTGTATGTTGGTTTTTAAACCCAAAATGATGAAAACCCCATGGGAAAGCTGGAGTCACACCCCCCTCTGTGTTTTTTGCCCATGAAAATGGTGTTGTTTCTTTCCGTCAGGGATTTTTTCCCAAACCCTTTTTTCCTTTAACTTACATGCAATTCGCCCTGTCCTTTTTCCTCTCTTTTCCCTTTTACCTTCTATCTCCATTTCCCTCCCCCCCCCCACCCCCCGGTACCCTCCCCCCGCAAATTTTTTTTGGTCCGTTCCCTCAATAAATTGTTTAGTCCTTCATCTTCTTTCTTTTCCTTTCGTTTTTTTTTTTTTTTAAAAAATTTTTTTTAAAAAAATGTACCCAAACCCCAAAATAGTGATTCCCTTTTTAAAGTTGAATTTTTTGGGCAATGTCTTTTGATAGTTCCCAAGGCTTAGGAAAAACTTTAAACCCAAAAAGCTCTTTTATTTTGGGGGTGTGTGCCTTGGTTTTTCTAAATTTTTCTTGAACTTTAAAAATCCCCCCCAGATGTTAGCAAAAACAACAAAAAACAACAACAACAAAAAAAAAACCCCAAAAAAAAAAAATGAAGGAAAATATGCAAAGGTTTTTGTTGAGGTAATTTTTTGATAAAAAGAAAGGTTTTTCCCGTTTGGACTAAAGTTTAGGATACTTTGTTTTTTGTTCCGGGGTGTGTTGGGTGTGATCCCGGGTTTGGCCCGTGGTGGTCCCTCATTATGGAACGCGTTAACGGGGATTTTTTTGGGGTTTTCCCCCGGGGGGTCCCTGGCCCGGGGGGGGGGGGGGGTTCGGGCGCCCGTCGGTTTCCAGGTTGACGGGTTTTTCCCCTGTTATGTTAAAAAGCCGCTGGGGAAACCAGAAGGCAATTAATACTTTGTTGATTTTAAAAACCACAGGGCCCAATTCCACACCAAAATCCCCAAACCACAAAACCACAAAACACATGCGCCCTTATTTTCATACTTTAAAACACAAAACAACCAATCCCACACACTTTAAATAACCCACACACTCATGCGGGTATGCATAAACACACACACCACACACAACACAAACACACAAACACACATCACACACCCCCACAGGCCGCCGCCTGCGCGCGGGGCGCACCACCACCACCCCACCCCACACCACACAAAAAACACACACACACCACACACTTTAGAGCAATGCACACATGGGACGCGCACGGGCCCTTTTCTCGTACACCCCCACTTATGCACATACAAACCCCACCCCCCCACACCCCCCCACCCAAACCCCCACACACACGAGAAGAGAGAGGAGAGAGAGAGAGAGAGAGAAAACGGAGGGAGAGAGCGAGGGGGAGAGGAGAGAGAGATTTGGTTCCCAAAGGGCTCGAACCCTAAACGGTGCTATCACAATGACCCGGGCTTCCCGTTGGGGTTTTTAATAAAAACTTGTATCCCCCCCACCCACCCCCCCCCATCACACCAAAACACAAAACCCCCCACCCCACTCACCAACACACACCAAAACACAACACACACCACGCACATACGATAATTTACTTCCCCCCTTTACCCACCCCCCACCATCACCCCTTTCCCGGGACCTTATCCCCAGACTTACTGGCATCCAAACCCCCTCCCCAGGTATAAGCCATTGTGAAAGGGGTTTGGGGCTTCACCAGGCCAAAGGTTGGGTTTTTTTGGGTCGAAGGGGCTATCAGAACCTCCTCGGGAGCCCACCGTTGCCCCTCCCCCCTGCACTTCTGTCTGGGAAAGAAACACGGCGGTTTTGAAGTGGAAACCCCCACCCCCCCAAAAACAAAAGGGAAACACGCCTGTTACGTCATCATAGAAAATGCAATCAGTCAATATACCAGGCCCGTAAAATTTTAAACGAAAAGAAAATGGGAAACAGTAAAGGCGTTTCGCGGGGTCAGGGGCCTTGTTGGGGTATTTCCCTGCTGCCCTGGGTATGTTCTGATTGGGGGTTGTGTTGTTCTGGATTTTCACTGTTCTGCCCATGTGTTGTATTGCCTGTATTGTAATACCAAAAAGTTTGAAAGGGAGTGAAAAAATACATGAAAAAAGTCGACCCCTACTTTGTTTTAATTGTGCTCCCTGACATTAGAACAGGGAAAAAAATTTAAAACATGAAAAAAAACAACTTTGAAATGAATCGGGGTAATAACCCTTATATTTTTGGGTTTCGAAGTATAAACCCCCCGCGTCGTTAACTTTGATGCTGTTGGGAAAAAAGAGAGAGAGAGAGAGAGGGGAAGGGAGGAAAAAGGAAAAGGGGAAAAGGGGGATAGAGAGAGAAGGGGGAGAGAGGGGAGAGAGAGGGAAAAATCGAAATCTTTTAAAGAGGGTGAATAGATAGCTGGAAGGGTTTTTTTCCATTTTTTCCCCCCCAAAATGACAAAAAACCAAAAGGAAAAAATTTACGTCGATTTGACCCAAAAATTAAAAACCAGAAAAAAAGAAAAACAAAAATTTTTTTTTAAATTTTTTTTTTAAAAATAGAAAATAGGCATATTAAAGAGGGAAAAGAGGGGAGGGTGAGGGGGGGATGAATGGGGGATGGAAAGGGAGAGAGAGAGAGAGAGAGGGGAGGAGGGAAAAAATGAACCAGCCCCATGTGTATTGTTTTTTGCAAACGCAAGAACCCTACAGCCAGAGAGACGAAAAAAGCGAAACCCCCAGTTTAAACAGAGTCGAGTTTTTTACAAAACGTAAAAACGGACACAAGGAAAAAACCCCGTGTGTGGTGTGTGTGTGTGTGTGTGTTTTGTGTGTGTGTGTGGGGTGAGAGAGAAGGGGGAGAGTAGTTTGGGGGGCGAGAGAGGAGGAAAAGGAAAAGAGAGTGAGGGGGAGAGAGAGAGAGGAGAGGGGAGAGAGAGGGGAAGCGGGGCTCAGAATGACAGAAAGGATTGGATCTCCATATCTTTAAAGCCAAAGTTTTGTGTTTTTTTGGGAACTTTTTTAAAACTGTAGTCCAAAAAAATTTTTTAAAAAAAAAGGGGCATTAGTTCCCGTTACGGAATAACCCAAACAACAACAAAAAAAGCCGAAGCAATTTTGACCCCTTGGGTTTTTCTTTAGGGAAAAGCAAACAACAAAAGGTCCGAAAACCCCAAAAAGCGGGAACCCTCCCTCTTCTCATTTCGGCTCAAAATAGGGGGTTGTTGCATGCAGCAAATTTCATAGAAAATTTAAATGAACACAAAATTTAAAGACCAAATTTCTTTGTAGACCACTGTTTTCACGAAAAAAAATTCAGTTTTTTCCAACGCAGCCCTCAGCCCCGGCGTTGTGCTCAAACCATCAATTGGGGTTTCCCTTTGCGCACGCAACCCGGTATGGGGGGGATCCTGGCGGGGCTAGGTTACTGAAGCTGCGTCCCCAATTGTACGACGTGTGGTTGAGATGAGGGAAGGAAAAAGGATTTTTAAGGGACGATGGGGTGGGTTTTTTTGGGGTCACGGAAAACCCCCGGGGGGTTTCCCTTCCCTTTCCCCGTACCCCCCATCTCTCTCTCCCCCCTCTCTCTCTCCCCTCACACACCAACACACACCACCCCACCCCAGGAGAGAGAGAGAGATGAGAAAGAGAGAGGGAGAAGAAGGGAGGAGAGAGCGGAAGGAGAGGAGAGAGGGGAGAGAGAGGGAGAGAGAAGGGGGGGAAGGGGGAGGGGGGAGGGGGGGAAGGGGGAGGGGGAGAGGGGGAGCGAGAGAGGGGGAAGGGGGGAGGGGAGAGAGGGGAGAGGGAGGGGGGAAGAGAGGGGAAAAGGGGAGGGCCGGGGGGAGGGGAGGAGAGGGGGAAAAAGGGGAAGAGGGGGGAAGGGGGGGAGGTGGGGGAAGGGGGATGGAGAAGGGGAGAGGAGAGGGGGGGAGAGGGGGGGAGAGAACGGGGGAAAGGGCAAAGGGGAGGGGGAGTAAGAGGGGGAGAGGGGGAAGGAAAAGGGGGAGAGAGAAAAGGGGTTGGGGGAGACGGGGGGAGTGAGGAAAAGGGGGGAGGGGGAGGGGAGAGAGGGATTTAAGAAAAGAGGAAAAAAAGGCAAATAAAAAATAATTAAAAGGGGGAAGGGGGAAAAAGGAGAAGACGGGGGAGGGAGGAAAAAGGAAAAGGGGAAAGGGTTGGGGGGGGAAAAGAAAAAAGGGGGTTAGAAGGGGGAAATTTAAAAAGGATGGCAAAGATCAAAAGTTTGAGAAGAGGAACCCCAAAATTAATTTTTTTTTTTTTTGCCCTCTCCCTTTTTTTTCCCAATAATTTCCCAAGGGGCCGCTCTTTTTAAAAGGAAGGGGAAATTGTTTGTGTTAAAATAAAAGTCAGTGAATTTTCCCCCCGGGTTTAAGGGTAAAATAAAAAATTGCCTAACTTTTTAAATGAATATTATAAAATTATTGGAAAAAAATTTTTTAAAAAAAAAGTTTTTTTGGTAAGGGGGGTTATTTTTGGGGGTTTTTCCACCCCCCCAAAAAAAAATTAAAAACCCCCCCCCCCCCCCCCCCCCCAAAAAAAAATTTTTTTTGTTTACTCTTTTTCTCTCATGGGTTTTATTTGTAGTGGGACCGGGAAGGGGGGAAAAGGGTTTTTTGGGGGAACCTTCAAATTTTAACCCCTTTTTTTTTATTGTTGTTTTTCTTTTTAATAAAATTAAGCAAACAAAATATTTTTACAAATTTAAAATTTATTTAAAATTTTTTTTCCCCTTAAAAATCTTTTGTGGCCTTTTTTGGTCGGGAGGGGGTTGTTGTTGGCCGTGCCAAAAAAAAAAAAGGAGATTTTAGAAAGAGAAAAAAGGAAGGGGGGGAGAAGGCCCCCGGGGGGGAAAGGGGGTTTTTTTCAGCCCTTTGTGTTAAAATTTACTTTGTAGTGAGAGAGTTTTTCCCCCAGGGATTTTTTGGGGTTTTTTTGGGGACCCTTCCCAAATTTTTTTCCGGGTTTTTTTTTGGCCCTGTTTGCCCCAAAACCCAAAAATACAAGCGGTTTTACTAAAGTTCCCCCCGTTCCCAAAACAAATTTTCCCCGGGGGCCTTTTGTTTTCCCGGTATTAAAAAAAGGGAGGGGTATTTAAAAAAATAAAAAATTTGGCCTTTTTTGGGAATTTCCGCCGAATGGGAAGCCCTTTCTTTCCCCTTTGTATTAAATTTTCTTCTTGGGTCCCCTGTTCAAGTTTAAAAAAAGCCTTTATTTGGGGTTTTTTTGCCCCGCCCAGGTTACCCAAAATTTTTAGTTTTTGGGTTTGGTGTTTCGGCGGGCCAATAGTTTGGAAATTCCCTTCTTTTAAAACCCGCGGTGGCCCCGGGCCCTTCTGGGGGAAGTAAAGTGGGGTGGCCCTTTTCCCTGAACCCCAATTGTTATTGGGCAGTTTGGGGGGGTTGTAATTTTTCCCTCGTTATGTTGGTAAAAAAAGGCCCCAAACTGGAAAAAAAACCCCAAATTTCTTCGGGCCCCAACGAATTTTCTCCCTTTTTGGGGTTTGGGTATGATATATGTTATGTGTGTGTGTGTGTGTGTTTTTTTTTTACCCACGAACACACACACATACGGGAGAGAGAGAGAGAGAGAGAGAGAGGAGAGAGAGAGAGAGAGAGAGAGAGAGAGAGAGAGAGAGAGAGAGGATAATGTTCCTACAGCATTGTGTTCATCTCACATCATTGTAGTGAGAGACTGGCGCAGGGTATGGGGGTTTGGGGGTTGGGGGACCTTCAAATCTTTACCCATTCTCTTTTTATTTTGTGTTGCTATAATAACCAGTGATTCAGCACACACAGCCAATAAATACGGGTAAGCTGGATCCTTCACTCAACGTTCCTCCCGCATCTAAAATCATTATGTGAACCTCATGGTCGCGGTTTTTGTTGCCGTGATATTAAAAAAAAAAGTTGATGATGTATTAAAGAGAATAAAGCGAACTTGGCAGTTTTGATGTAAGTTGCCGCCTGAGTGAATTGCATTTCTTATCAGCCATTGTGATAAAGCGGTTAGCGTTGCTGACTGCCAGATGAATGTCATGAGTTCAATTCCCACCAGAGCCATTTATTTGTGGGATTTTTTCTGCCCCGACCAGCTCCTACCCAAAGTTGAGTTTGCGTTTGGCTGTTTGCAAGACAAGGACTACAATGCGTCTCTGATAGTAATGCTCCAGTTCCTGACCAACACTGCAGGTGCCTGTATTCTCGAGCCTGATTGACATCGGGGGGTATTTTATGAAAGTAGGCATAGGCCCTGTCATGAACTCTCAGACCAGAATGGAAGCAGTGGCTTCATCTGTATTATAACTCATCGTCACTGTTCAGCTAAAAAAAATGCCTCAAATTCTGTGGCCCTTCATGCCTTGCTCTCATGGTGACCTCAATTTCGATTGCCTCTCCACGTCTGTGGTCTTGGTGTGATTCTGTCGAGGCCACTAGTATTGGCAAATTCATTCTTTGGATGGCCGCGGTGGCGCCCTCTGGAGGGAGAGCTAACTCGTGCTGGCTCCATGACTAAGTGATTATTGTCGTCAGTAGGGGCATAGTAGGTAGTTCCTGCGTATGTTGGATCAGAACAGGCTCCACTGAACACAACTGAAGTGACTCGGCAGCAGCGCAGTGTCTCTTCCTATGAGTTGCTTCATGGCAACTTGACACTGACTGCTCCCAATGGACTGCTGCTGCTGGGGCTGTGGCGGGTCAGGGGGGAAGGGAGGGTGGGAGGGGGCTGTGGATGTGGACGAGGAATCAGAGTGAGCGGTGTGGGTGCAATGCCACTGATGGCACAGAAGATGGGACAACAAAACGAATCTTTTCTTTTCAAAATCTAGATAAGAGGCAAACAATAAATAAGCCCGTTTCTAAGTGAACACAGTCAATGTGCTCTAATTAAAAAATATACGTCTCCTATTTGGAATAAATAATGTCAAGCCAGCATTTATGAAACGTAACACTACAATCCAAAGTCCGTAGGTAAAACATACATGTCACAATAATCTTTCTAATCACCTCTGCGCTCTAACTAAAGAAGCAGAAGAAGAAGAAGAAGAAGAAGAAGAAGAAGAAGAAGGAGGAGGAGGAGGAGGAGAAGAAGAAGAAGAAGAAGAAGAAGAGCAATGCGATCTGGTGGGAAAGTATCGACTAAATTTTGCTCCAAATTTTAATAAGTAAGCCCATGCCAACATTAAAAAAAAAGGTTTTGAACAGCATTGTATCAGGTGACTAAAACAGGATGATTACACAGAGTATATTTACTTATGTGAGTCTGCTATGTACGATCTATCCTATGGACGCTAAGAACTAACCGACACCTACCCTCCACCGCAGATTCTGTGCGTCCCCAGAGAAGACAGAACAGACCAAACAGGAGCCAGGAGGCCATCATAGTCTGCTTCGACGCCATTTTAAGCTTCTTTCAGTCAAAACAATGACAATACCTGAAAACAAATGTCATCCAATGGAAATACTTTCATTTTTTGGAGAAAAAAAAACCAAAAAAAAAACCGAAAAATAAAACTGTGACCACCTGCTAAAACTTGAGCGTGAATTGTCAATACTGTAAAACAAAATCTGTGTGCCACCCAGGGAAAACAAAATCATGCGACCATATGAAAAGAACTGACCCCCATCCCGGTCATCTTCTTGGAGTAAAAAAGTTCCCAGAACTAGAAAAAAACAACATATTATCACAAACTACAGACGTTGTTAAGTAATTAAGCATTAAAAACTTCAAGAAGAGAATATAGAACGTCACCTTTACCTCAGTTGTTATCGTGCAGTGAAAAATAGTGAGCAAGCCTCCTGCCAGTCCCGCCTGTACGACTTTGCCAAAGTCTGGTGCGTGTTCTGTGACGTTGACACCAGTATATACACTGGTCCCCTCTCCCATGCCACTCATGGGAGCCAATCAGAATTCCTCCTTTGTTCTGACGTCATTTTGCGTTTTGTCAAGTTTGATGGAGATATATGACACTTATACATAATGAAAAACATCCATCTATTTGTTCAGAAATGATCTATTTCATCGCCGTGGATGTTGCTGAATAAGCATGTGAAGTTAATGGGGTCACGTCATACTTTTAGATCAGTCATATGCTTCCGTATGCTGGGAAGGTATCTATCTGGAAATGGCAGATGTTTTGCAGCTTTTCATTATTTGGCACGTGGCGAAACACATATAACGTTGCCAGTCCTTGACGGATTAGGGGGCCAGCAACAACAACAAAAGACCAAGAGATAAACACACACACGCACGCACGCACGCACGCACGCGCGCGCACGCACGCACGCACGCACGCACGCACGCACGCACACACGCACGCACGCACGCACGCACACACACAACACACACACACACACACACACACACACACACACACACACACACACACAACACACACGTGTGTGTGTGTGTGTGTGTGTGTGTGTGTGTGTTCATCTCTTGGTCTTTTTCTTCTCTCTGACCTCCTTCATCTCTATGTTCCGTCCCGCAACTTACGCTCATTCACCGATTCTCGTCTGCTTCGGCTTCCCTCTGCTCGCCTGAAAACTTCAGGCCAACGATCTTTCTCTTACCTGGCACCCGCTCTGTGGAATGGTCTTCCTTCTTCTCTGCGTAACACGGACTCTTTAAAGACTTTAAAAACCTCCCTAAAGACGCATCTTTCCCCCGGACTGATCAACGATATCCACTTATCTCTGTGCGCGAGTCTGCCTGTTTTGATGCGCTCGTGTGTCTGTCTGCGTGTGTGTGTGTTTTATTTTTTCGCGCGCGCGCGCGGGGTGCGTGCGTGCGTGCGTGCGTGCGAGCGAGCGAGCGAGCGTGTGTGTGTGTGTGTGTGTGTGTGTGTGTGTGTGTGTGTGTGTGTGTGTGTGTGTGTGTGTGTGTGTGTGTGCGTGCGCGCGTGTATGTGTGTGTGTGTGTGTGTGTGTGTGTGTGTGTGTGTGTGTGTGCGTGTGCGTGCGTGTCTTGTGTATGTACTTTGAGTTAGAATTAGTATTTTATCATGTTTTTCTGTAATATGCACTTTGGGCTCTCGCGAGGTACAGCACTCTATAAATATCCTTTTACATTACATAACATTACATTACATTACATTACATTATACAACGACATGCTCAAGAAGTACTTCAATGGCTTCTCAATGTAGTTCTCTACCAAGGAGTACACAACAGATTGGATCAACTTGGAGGTGGGCATTGCAATGGGCTGTGCAATTTCCCCAATACTGTTCGTGTTGGCAATGGAAGTCATCTTGAAAGCAGCAACAAGCAACGCAAGACAAACAGACCTTGGCGATGGATACAGTATGCCCCCTCTCAAGGCCTTCATGGATGACACTACAGTGATTTCATCCAGTGAAGACGAGACACGTCATGTGCTGGAGAGGCTGGACGACATAGTTGCCTCATCCAGAATGAAGTTTAAGCCAAAGAAATCACGGAGTCTCTCACTGAGGAAAGGAAACGAGGCCGAATCTGTGGTCTTCAGAGTTGCCATCCAGGCCATTCCAACAGTCACAGAAGAGCCAGTCAAGAGCCTTGGAAGATGGTATGATGATACGCTGAAAGACACACAAAGAGCAAAAGAAACCAAACAGACGTTGTAAGAAGGCTTGGAGACCATTGAGCAGTGTGGGCTCCCTGGCAAATACAAGGTCTGGTGTCTGCAGTTCATGCTGATACCAAAGCTCCTGTGGCCTCTGATGATATACGACATCTGTACCAGCATAGTGGAGGCAATGGAAGCCAAAATCAACAAGTTCACAAGAAAATGGCTTGGTGTCCCACCCTGTCTGACTGACATAGCGCTGTACTGTCGCCAAGCAAAGCTGAAACTACCACTGAAATCCATCCTGGAGGAATACAAAGCAGGGAAGATCAGACTTCAAAGCATGCTGGAAGACTCAGGAGACAAGGTGGTAGAAGCAATCAAGCCCCAGCTGAAGACAGGCAGAAAATGGAGAGTTCAAGAGGCGATGGATTCTGCAAAAGAAAGTCTCAAGATCAGAGAAATAACAGGACACACACAGACCAACAGACAAGGACTGGGGGTGACCAAAACTGAATGGTGGTCAAAGGCCAAAAGAAAAGCCAAAAGAGACATGATGATTCAGGAGATGAGAAAAGAAGAAGACCAAAGAAGACTCCCAAAAAGCAGTCCAGCAGAGCCCGCAAGGGCAATGGACAACGTGGGAGAATGCACTCCAAAGAAGTCTCACTTGGAATGACATTTGGCACATGGCCCCTCTCAGGATCAGCTTCATTCTCAGATCTGTATATGACCTTCTGCCCTCAAATGCAAACCTGGTAAAGTGGAGAAAAACAGACGATCCTGCATGCCCCCTCTGCCATGGAAAACAAACAGTGGAGCATGTCCCAAGCTCATGTAAAGTAGCCCTGGCTCAAGGAAGGTACACATGGAGGCACAACCAAGTGCTCAAGAGATTGTACAAGTAGTCTGGGCTAGTAACAAACACCACAAAAGGGAAAATCAGGACTCCAAAAGCACCCGCAACATTCTTCACGGCAGGAGGCAGCAAATCATGGCCAAGAACAACAGTGCCACTCGGAACATGCAGGCAGAGTCTGCTGGACGGGGCAGATGACTGGGCATGCACTGCAGACCTTCCAGAATGGAAGAGTCACCCAGAGATCATCAGCAAGAGTGGCATGAGACCAGACATAGTAGTCCACTCTCAGTCAACCAAGCAGCTGATCATGATCGAGCTCACGGTGCCATTTTGAGAACAGAATGGGGGCAGCTCAAATCTACAAGACTGAAAAGTATGCTGATCTGGCAAAACAGCCTGAGGAGAGAAGGCTATCAGGTCAAAGTCCTCACTGCAGAAATTGGAGCCAGGGGGTTTGTAGGAACGTCTGCATATAGCCTCATGAAACAGCTCTCAGTTGCAGGGAGGGAAAAAACCAGAGCCCTGAAAGCAATGGCAGAAGCGGCAGAGAGGTGTTCAAGCTGGATCTGGTCAAGGAGGAACAAAGTGAACTTCATAAGGCTTAAATTTCCTACAAATATCAGGTGTCCCTGTGGCTCAGTGGTTAGAGTGCGAGTCATTAAGTGGAAAATGAGCATGTCCAGAAGGTCATGGGTTCGAATCCCAGCCATGGCTCGTCCCAAGATGGCGAAAAAAAGGGGCAGCAGAGGGACATCCGGAGTCATGAACCGGGGGTTTCCAACCCCCCTAAGCGTCAGGAAAAGGGGCCCAAACACTTGCTTGAAGGGGCTTCTCTTCTGAGGGCTCTCTGCCCAAGCTCTCCACATTTCTTTCTACTACTACAAGAGAGAGAGGAGAGAGAGAAGAGAGAAGAGAGATGGAAGGGGAAGGGGGCGAGAGTGAGGAGGGGGGGATAAAAGGGGCTGAGTAACACACGTGCAACCTATGTAATACACAGCATCGCACCTGTTTTCCAAATATCACGCCACTGTCAAGCAGACGAGGGGGGGGCCTCTTCTTCCCTTTTGTGCTTTGTGATGAAAACACCCCCACGAAAACGTTTTATGCCCCGTGACCAAGGTTAAGGGGGTTCACAGAACCCGGGGTGCCACTGTGTTGAGGGTTTGGGCAAAGTTTTGTTTCTTTCGTAAATCTTTGTTTGGCCCAAAGTTCATTTATTTAAATACCTCACCTACACCATGGCCTTTCCCCCGGACATTTGCCACCGCAGTACCCTTCAGACGTAACATCCGCAACATTGCTTGTCCCCAAGACAGGTGTCACCTGTTCCTTTAGCTCGCTTCAGGCATTCGCCAATCGTTTTTTGGTCTTTCCCCCCCTTTCCCCGAAAAACCCCAAAAATACTTCCCCCCCAGAAACTCCCGGGAGTACTTCTGAGCCCGCGCTAGAATGACTCCCGGAGTACTTCTGGGACAGTACCCCCCTTTGTCCCAGAAGTACTCCCCCCCCCCCCCCTGTTGACAACTTTGCAAATAAATGTTTTTTTCTGTTACTATCTTATAACGGCGATTCATTTAGACAAGGGAGTACTTTTGGTACCAGTCCCAAACTGTACTCCCGGGAGTAACTTTGGCGCGGCTCCAGATTCCCCCCCACCCCGAAGCTGAGAGAGTACTTTTGGGCTCAGCCCAGACTTACTCCCGGGAGTAAAACTGGGCCCTTTTAGCGGACCCAGAAGTACTCCCGGGGAGTACTTCTGTAGCAGGTGAGAAGTGTTTCTGGGACCAGGCCCAACAGTACCCCCCCCCTTTCATATCTTCTGTATTAAAGAGCTTAGGGATGTTGTTTCTCATTTATAAAGACTTATGTGGATATTGTTTCAGAATCAACATTGAAATACAGTCTGAATCAACTTTAGGGGAGTACTTCTGGGCCGGTCCCACCGTTACTGAATCTGTGGTTACCAGGTGAGAGCCTTTCATGTGGTGTTGTATGAAGGCTAGCAGAGCTTGTGGCCCATTCACCCCCAGTGTCTTTGGAGAACTTGTTCTTCTCCAGGCCGCTGTTTTGTTTGCTGCCAGAGTTCTTCATTTGAGGTCTGAGAAGGGTCTACGTGTCCATCTTGTTGTCTGTGTTGTGTTATTATCGGCAAATATTCCATTTTAACTCCTAGGTAAGGCAAATTTCAACAGATAACTCCATGTTGAAGTCTCCGATGAGTCAAATCCGTGGGCGTTTTTTTTATTTTGATGTCTTTGCAAAGTAAGTTTCTATTGGTGATTCCTTTTGTGAGATCTATGTAAGGTCATGTCTACAGGTGATTTGATTTTAAAGTCTCCGAGTAGGGTCAATGCACACACGATATACAGTTTTTAGATATACATGAACGGCAATATCCACGCGTCTTCAGTTTTAAGACAGTTTTGTGGGTAAATTGCAGTTACAAGTACTTGGCCTTTGATAATGAAACGTTTACTCTAATTTCTTATATTTCATGTGGTATATTCTGGAAAACCAATTTTCAGTATTTTGTATCTTGTTTGCTTCAAAGTTAATGCTTTGTATTTTTTTGTGCTTTGTTTATTATAATGAATGGTACGTCAGTTCTTGGTTTTCGGCATATCTGCATGGCCTTAGAATTATAAACTTTTGCATTGAAATGCATTTAGGCCAGATAATCATTTCCAACAATTTACTGACATTTCTTCCAGAGCAGAGCTGTATCATGAGTCATTTGTTTAGATAATGTGCATCTCTTTCTGCAGAAGATTGTATGGTGATACTTGGAACAGCGGTATGTCTGCTTTTAAAGGCTGATAATTCTGTACAAAAAAAATTATGAGCATGAGGAGAAAAGTGGCATTGGGGTCTAATACCACAGGAGGCAGGAAAAGATTCAGAAAACCACTGTCCATGGCTTAATCTCATAAAGGTATTTTTTGTACATGGCTTCATTTTTAGATCAGTTCCAAAACTGAACACACACGCACGCGCGAGTACGCGCGCGCGCGCACACGCACGCACGCACGCACGCACGCACGCACGCACGCACGCACACACACACACACATACACACACACACACACACACACACACACCCCACACGCATGCACGCACGCACGCACACACACACATACACATACACACACGCACGCACACGTACACACACACACACACACACACACACACACACACACACACACACACACACACACACACACACGTGCGAGCACGCACGCACGCACGCGCACACACGTATACACAAGAACAAAAATAAATACAAACAAATCGTACGATAATTCCTTTGAATTTGAACTTAGAGCTTTGTTGTTGTTGACTGCTTTTTAACATTCCGCTGTGTATGCCTCATTTCTATTGTTAATGGCATAATTCAGTTATCTGATGACAAAAGCAACATGTCTACTTCTGGTAAAGCGCACCATATAACCGTTTATCTAGTTGTTAATCACTTTGCCTGGTTTCCCCGAAGATGGAGTATGGCTGCCTTAATGGCGGGATAAAAAAAAGGGTCATACACACAAAACTCCACTGCCTGGCTATACAGGGAGTGTCCGCAGGAGTACCAGCCTGCGTACGCAGAAAGAAAGAAAGAAAACTTTGCCTGGTCTCTCTGCTGTTTGCTTGGGATCTTAGGCTTTCAAAGGGAGGCAACTGCGGGCGGAAGCGGGAAATTTCTTGTAATTTTCTTTGTCTTTTATGACCAGATTCAGTCAGTCGTATTGGTGGTCTTTACCTGTGCAGATGTTCTCTGTCTATATGTTTAACCTTTGTGAATTCATACGATCATTCCTTTTGTATGTGAGAGAGTGTTCGCGAATGAAAGGACTCGACCTGCGATTCTGTATTCATTTTAGATATGTTTGTTGGTTTTTTGTTTGTTTGTTTTTTGTTTGCTGTCCCATCTTCCACGCCACCTCTTGGCACCCATGTTGCTGATTCCTGCGCGCCCCATCTGCAGCTACACCCTGACCCGCCCCGCCACAGCCTTGGCACCGGCAATTCACAGGAAGCACGCTTTGTCAAGTGATCATGAGGCAACCCACCGGAAGAGACACCGCACCACGGCTGAGTCCCTTTTGCTGGTGTCAAGCAGTCTCTGTTTTAATCCAACGCACTTAGGACACCACCTGCTAAGATGCCTCATGACGACAATGACTTCCTGGTCTTGGAACCAGAATGAGCGAGCTCTCTTTTCTTGGAGGTGTCATCACACTCATCCAGCAAACGTCCCCCATGAACTTTCCCGTACTGCTGATCCCAAAGGTACAGACCCAAGGACAGAGACGTGAGGAGATGATCAAACCCTGGGTTACTCTGGTACCAGGACATGAAGGGCCAAAGAATTTGAGATACTGCGTTAAGGCTGATTGATGAGGATGAGGGTGATGAAGATGATGCTGTAGCTTTCCATCCGGGTCTGAGACTGCAAGAAAGGGCCGTGCCCAGCGCTTACTTTCATGATGTTTCGCAGCGTCAGCCAGGCCCGAGAAATACAGACACCTGCATTTTAGTCAGGAAATTTGAGCAGCACTCCTAGAGATGCACCCGTTACGTGGATTGAAAACGAACATATACCAAAAGCGAACCGCTTGGCAACGTTGATCTGCTAATCAGTATACAAAGCCAGAAAAGTGATGGTGTAAACATTGATAACATGTTGTCATAATATCATCACCATATTGTCTGTAGACCTTAAGAGCTCTCTTGGCATTGAAGTCTGACATTGAGACCGAGTCTCTCTCTCTCTCTCTCTCTCTGTCTGTCTTTCCACACACACACACACACACACACGCACACACACACACACACACACACACACACACACACACACACACACACACACACACACACAGAGCAGACTTGTAACACAGAGCTGTGCACGCATTCAAAGCACTGTGATGCGAGCCTATACATAGGGTCACCAGCCTTGTAACGATTTCAGAAATGTTCTCTCCAAGCAAACAGTGTGGGCACAGAAAAGCTCCCTTCGTCGATAACACCAGCTGGCATGATACTAGTAGGTCCACAGGTGTGATGCACTGTCTGTACATCGGGCTGACGTGTTACGTGCCTACCCCCCTCCCCCACCCCCACTCCTCGTTCATCCAGGCCCTTCTTCCGTTTATGCCTTTTATTTTGTGTAAGTTCCTTTTCTCTCTCTCTCTGTCTCTCTCTCTCTCTCCAACTCCCTCTCTCTCTCTGTGTCTTGTCTTGTCTTGTCTTATCTTGTCTTGTCTGTCTGAAAACTAACGTCAACATTAAACAATAAACAGGTGGGGTAACTCTTGCTCCCATAAGAAAACCTAACTCAGAGTAACTGAGACGAACAATCCAATAGTGGGGGAAAATATTGCGATGGTTCCCTCATGCAGTTAGTGAAGATTTTTCAGATCTATAATATATTTTCTTAATTTCATGTTCCCATTTTCCTCATCTTCACCCCCCCCCCCCACTTCCTTAAGTTCAAATCTTTGCCAAGTCATTACTGTGATGACGGAGGGGCTGTTGGCCTGCGCTTGTTCCCCCCCCCCCCCCCCCCCCCCCCACCCCCACTATTAGGTTGTTCGTCTTTGTATTTGTCTGACTTTATTCAAGTTTAATAGGCTGTTCCATTCTTAAATAAAAGTTACTCTGAGTTAGGTTTTCTTATGGGAGCAAGAGCTACCCTACTTGTTTATTGTTTATTGTTTACTGTTCCCTGCCTCATTTCATTTCCAATAACGTCAACATGTTATTTTGTGACGAAACATTAAACAAGCGATGCATTGACTTTCATACACGAAACAAAGCATAAGGAAAGCTACATTCATAAGGGGAAGAAGAAGGATATACAAGACGGAACAAGAACAAAGGGAAAGCGGGTGGGGAAGGATGATGATGATGGGGGAAATGAAAGTATTAGTCTTTAAAAAAAAAAAAGAGGAAAGGACTGAGTGAAATTATATCCAAAGAGGAGACAGAAGCAGACCTCAGTGTTGCTGAAAACGACCCAAGACATAAACAAAACATAGGACAAGATACATAGTGCTCCCTAGCATGGATCATCACGCTGGCTGCAATCTGGCCAACATGATGTTGTGCATTTTTTGCCTGTGGTGTGTCACGTCTGAAGAGGGCACGGTTATGGAAGACATATTTGTCTGTTGTACATTGTGTATGAAATAAAGAGTTTACTTTGTGTGTTACTTTGCGTGCTCATTTGTAACTTCTTTCAGCTTGTTTTGCAGTAACATGCTGTACACAGGAGATTGTCAAAAGCAATGTCTACACTCTTTTTTTCTCCCCTCACTTTGAATCACATGCGCATGTACATACACATATACATACATGCACACATTCATTCATATAAACACACACACACACACACACACACACACACACACACACTCACACACACACACACACACACACACACACACACACACACAACACACACACACACACACACACATCTATCTATCTAATACAGAAAATACAGAAAATACAGAATACAGATACAGAAAATTATCTTTGAATTCATCGAGATAATATGTGAATAGTAAACTCCAGACGTAAGTTTTTCAGATTAGAATCATCGGTTTATATTGATGAATTTCAGGGTTGCTGGTAATCTGGTATATAAATCTCCACCAGAGTTAACAGTAAGAACAATGACAACAACAGCTATGATAACAGGTACGGCTACAACAACAACTACAATAACAGCAGCAGCAACAACTATACAGAAAATTCCTTATATATTGTATTGGTCTAGGAAACAGTAATACATGAGTGCATCTATGGCAGTTACTTTGAATGTGTCTCTCTTATTATATTGATCTAGGGAACGGCAATGCATGAGTGCATCTATATATGGCAGTTACTTTGAATGTGTCTCTCTTATTATATTGGTCTAGGGAACGGAAATGCATGACTGCATCTATATATGGCAGTTACTTTGAATGTGTCTCTCTTATTATATTGGTCTAGGGAACGGCAATGCATGAATGCATCTATATATGGCAGTTACTTTGAATGTGTCTCTCTTAGGGAACGGCAATGCATGAGTGCATCTATGGCAGTTACTTTGAATGTGTCTCTCTCATTATATTGGTCTGGGGAACGGCAATGCATGAGTGCATCTATGGCAGTTACTTTGAATGTGTCTCTCTTATTATATTGGTCTAGGGAACGGCAATGCATGAGTGCATCTATGGCAGTTACTTTGAATGTGTTTGTCATCTCTGGGGACGTTTCAATCTTTAACATTGTGCGTGCATACTGTCTTGTGAAAAAAAGGCTGCTGTGGAACGTTAATACATCAAGTTCTTTATCATCTTCAGCTGTCCGCGAGCTTGATTTCAACAACTTTAACTTGTTTATGGTAATGAGTTTTCATTTAATGCTACTGCAGTTGTCTCATGACGTTGATGCATTGTCAATCATCGATAGAATGTGAGCGGAACAGAAGAAAGGCTTGTACGAATCGGTATTAAGGAAATCATTAATATTTGCAACGTTAAATGTCTGTTCATTTGTTTTTTTAAGATGCTTCCCTCGGTACTTCGTGCGGTTGGCTCAAGGTAAAGTCTTGTCAATAGTGACACCTAGCTTTGTATGTACGTGCTGTTTTGTCGTTACATATACACTATTGATGAAAGTGTGACTTCATCCTTTGTCTTTTGTTTTGCCGTGTAGAGACATCCATGTGCTTAATTTCATTTGCGTTTGTGCATGTGGGTCCTTTCCATGAGACATTGGTTATCATTTTCAAGTCTGCTTACTAGTTTATAATTATCTAACTTACTTGAATTTAGAGACGTGTTCTTCAAAAATATTTTTCATTCACATTTGACGAAACAGTCTATATTTCATTGATAAAGATAGAAAATAAAAGAGGTCCCGATACAGACCCATGTGGTATTCCATATCTGATAGACGTGATTTGTTACGTTTTGTTTTGAACCATTACTTACTGTTTCCATTTACATAGAAAGATGATCTAAAATTAATGGATTTCAGAGATAAAATCGTAAACGTCAATTTGCGTAACTGCAGACAGCGATACATTAAATCAAAAACTTCTTCAAAGTCTTGCAGAACAAATACCAATCAATTCAATTTCAATCATGCTGCGTTAAAGACAATCAATGAACAGCAAGAGGGCTTGGTTGTAAGAATGTTTTTCATGGAACCCAAACAGGTCTCTGTTATAGACTTGAGGTGTTTTTTTCATAGGCTTTGATGAAGGAAATATGAATATAAGCTGATGAATTTGACGTGCCACTAGGCTTATAGATAAGAGTGAATTTAGATTTCTTAGATTAATGAAAAATATTGTTTTTCTATCCACAAATAGTATATGGATTAGCAATCACTGAGCATGGAACTTTAAGTGTTATGACATCTTAACCATCCAAATATCCTGCCCCTGCTTGTAAAAATGACAAAAGTTTTACTGACGTCCAAATGAGAGATTGGTTGGGGACAAAAAGGAAAATGAATATCATAATGATCAAGGTTAAGTTTTGAATTGCTGAGATCATTTTATAGGACCTGTCATGTAAAGCGATTTTATTGTTGATGTTTGCAAAATGATTGTTTAACAGGTTCATAGATTTTCCTTTCTGCTCTACTCCCTTAACTCCACTGGGGTCATGGGGGCACCATAGTGTGTGTGTGTGTGTTGTGTGTGTGTGTGTGTGTGTGTGTGTGTGTGTGTGTGTGTGTGTGTGTGTGTGTGTGAGAGAGAGAGAGAGAGAGAGAGAGATAGAGAGAGAGAGAGAGAGGAGAGAGAGAGAGAGAGAGAGAGGTGATAGGAACGGAAGAAAGCGAAAGCAATATGTCAGAAAGTCCATCAAAAAGTTTGTGATTAACAAAAATAATAGGAGAGAAGGGAAGGGAGTGGGTGGAAAAAAAAAAGAGTGAAACGATGATCAAGGCTGCATCATAAAGTTATAAATGTCGCGGCCAACAAAATAAATGTTTCTCTTCTGATAAAACATGTAAATCTGAAATGTTACGAGAAGGTATGAACTAACCTTTCTTGATCATAGGTATATAAAGCCATTTTAGGTGGCGTTAAAAACGCTCCCACTGATTTAATCTAATGTGCATTATGATTAATCCATATGTTACACTAGATTTGTGAAATTGCTGTTTCTCCTTCAGACTTGTCGCCCTGCTTGTCCTCTCTCTGTCTGTCTGTCTGTCTGTCTCTGTATTTTTCGAAAAGTGTTCGTGAGATTTCGACTTGGTATAAGTGATTTGAATGTTCATCAAAGATATACACTACACTCCTAAAACTGTCCATTCTGTAATCAAATCGAGGACGAAATACATTTCTTTTTTAATTGTTTGTCCATCCTATAAAGATTTAAGAGATTAATATATTTTGCCTCATACTAGAAATGTTCATCAAGTATCATTTCTTCTTTTACTGCAGAATAAAAAGAGAATTGTAACTCGCTCTGTAGCTATGTTCATTTTTAAAGCAATAAAACGAAGAGAACAACTGCTATCAATTAACACACAAATGCGAGAGTGGTTACAGGAAGAAGATTTTGTTATGCTAATATTTTCTTTCATAATTTTCACTATATGCGCCGAGCGCGTGTGTGTACCACTTTTGTTCTTGACCTCATCGCAGATAGGTCGGCGGCCTTTGCAATTAAACCATTTGAGTTTCTGAGTTTTGATTTTTGTACTCCCAGTTCTTATAGAACAGGGAGTACTTTAGAATGGGAACGAAGAAATGCTGTGTGTGTGTGTGTGTGTGTGTGTGTGTGTGTGTGTGTGTGTGTGTGTGTGTGTGTGTGTGTGTGTCTGTCTGTCTTGTGTGTCCGTGGTCAAAATGTGTTCCACTCGCTCCAGACAAAACTACTGGGCCGATCTTTCTGAAAATTTGTAGGTATGTTCATTATGGGCCACGGATGAAGCCCGATGTTTTACTTTACAGCTATAGCCGTTACTAACGGCTGTAACGACCTGTAACGGGTTTTCTTCTTCACGGAATATCTCAGAAAGTACCTTGCCGATCTTTGTAATAATGAGCAGGTACATTCATTATGGGTCACGGATGATGCCGATGTTTTAGTTTACCTCGTTATAGCCGTTACTAACGGCTGTAACGGCCTGTAACGGTTTTTCTTCTTTATGGAATATCTCAGAAAGTACTTGGCCAATCTTTCTGAAAATTTGTAGGTATGTTCATTATGGGTCACGAATAATGCCCGATGTTTTAGTTTACCGTTATAACCGTTACTAACGGCTGTAACGGCCTGTAACAGTTTTTCTTCTTTATAGAATATCTCAGAAAGTACTTGGCTGACCTTTATGAAAATTAGCAGGTATGTTCATTATGGGTCACGGATGATGCCTGATGCTTTAGTTTGCCCCGTTATAGCCGTTACTAACGGCTGTAACGGCCTGTAACGGTTTTTCTTTTTTATGGAATATCTCAGAAAGTACTTGGCCAATTTATAAGCGGTTTGGATGATCTTGTGATAAATCGGAGCCTCTGTCCATATGTAAGTGATGTAATGCTGAAAAATGGATTAAACAACCGTTTAAAAACCGTTATTCTGCCGTTATTTCTTATTATATAGGTGGATTTTAATGAAATTTTGTATACAGAAAGGTTATTACACACAAATCACACTTCTGTATATTGTTTTAAAATCTGACCGTTAAAAACCGTTATTCTTGACATGTTGTCCGATTTGGATGAAATTTGATATGTACACAGGCTTTAGCCCAGTGAGGACTAAAATACCGGTTTCAAAAGTGTATATCGGTTATATAACCGTTAAACCGTTTTTTTTGCCGTTATTTTTTATATATTGGTGGGTTTTAATGAAATTTTGTATATAGAAAGGTTATCACAACAAATGGCACTTCATGCAGTGTTTCAAAATCTGACCGTTAAAAACCGTCATTCTTGACATATTGTCCGATTTGGATGAAATTTGGTTATGTACACAGGCTTTAGCCCAGTGAGGACTAAAATACCAGTTTCAAAAGTGCATATCGGTTATATAACCGTTAAAACCGTTTATTTTGCCTTTATTTCTTATCTCACAAAGCACTTGGCCGATTTATAGCGGTTTGGAAAACTGGGAGTACGTTTATATGCTTCGCATCTTGTTTTTTCTCTGTTGTCTGTTGTGGGGACGTGATTTGTTCCAGAATGGCTCACACATAGTGACGTGAAATGTTTCAATGACAGGAAAACATTTCGTTCAATATTCCAGAAGATGCATTAAGGAGATAAAGGAGCCATCTCTGTGCGATTGCAATGTCAGCAACAATCATTGTCTGCTGACATTTTCTTCCATTGTTTTTTTTTTTTTTTTTTTTTTTTTTTTCTGCAGGCATCGCTGAGCGCCTTAGACAGTCGTCATCGTATACAGAAGCATAACGTTGTCGAACATGACTGCACTTTCTTCTATGCTTTTTTCCCACTGTCAGACTGAGACCCGTTCAGTATAAGGTCATATCATGC
>CM031625.1:34208465-34213465 GCA_018398815.1 Conus ventricosus
TCTGTCCTTCACCCTTTCTTTCTGTCCTTCACGTATTAATCTATTCTATTAGTACATTGACAGATCTGATACATTATAAAGTATCTATAGATTTGGACTGCAAATCAATTCAAGTTATGCGGTCCACAGCCCAGCCAATCATAAAAGCCATCCCAGGATAGCCACCGTGTAAAAGTTCGATCCCATAATCTCCAGTTATGGTTAGAAAAATTGACTTGCATACTGCATAGAATATTCAGACTGTTTTAAATATCTTAAATCTAAAAGTAATAAATTCCCAATGTGTCCTACTATCTTAACAATTAACAGATATAATTTAATAACGCAGGAAAGAACAACAATAAATCAACAAATCAAAGAACAACAATAAATCAACAAATCAAAGAAGACTGTGTGTGTGTGTGTGTGTGTGTGTGTGTGTGTGTGTGTGTGTGCGTGCGTGCGTGCGTGCGTGCGTGCGTGCGTGCGTGCGTGCGTGCGTGCGTGCGTGTGTGTGTGTGTGTGTGTGCGAGTCTACATGTGTGTCTATGTCTGTGTGCGCGTATGCGGTTGGTTGCCATTGCTGTTGCTGGTAGTGTTCTCTCTCTCTCTCTCTCTCTCTCTCTCTCCTCTCTCTCCTCTCTCTCTCTCTCTCTCTCTCTCTCTCTCTCTCTCTCTGTGTGTGTGTGTGTGTGTGTGTGTGTGTGTGTGTGTGTGTGTGTGTGTGTGTGTGTGTGTGTGTCTGTGTCTGTGTCTGTGTGTCTGTGTCTGTCTGTGTTTATGTGTCTGTCTGTCTCTGTTTGTCTCTGTCTCTCTCTGTCTCCTTGTCCGTCTGTTTGTCTCTCTGTCTCTGTCTGCCTGTCCGATCTCTCTCTCTCTCTCTCTCTCTCTCTCTCTCTCTCTCTCTCTCTCTCTCTCTCTCTCTCTCTCTCTCTCCCTTACCGATGCTGTTGGAGAATTGGCCAAAATCAAGGCAGGCAATGGGGTAGCTTTGGACATGCACATTCCTGAACACCCCGCAATGACAGTGAAGACTGAACGGTAGATCACCGATCCGCGTGACGTTGAAATCGCTGAAACAATCTGCAGAGCAGATGCGAAAGATCGGCTTCTGGCATTATGGTGGATACCAGTCCAACCCGCCATACGCTGTTCGCCTCAGCCAACACAGAGGCCAAGTGCGACATCATCATTCCTCTCCATGATTTACGTAAGCAAGACTTAGACTACATGACGTTTAGCTATACACATGAAGGGCAACAACACACCATGCGTCCAATTCTGGCCGTGTTTTAATGTCTGCTGAGTCTTATCAAGGTAAACAGCTGTTCTGTGTCAATAGTTAGCATTGGAGTGTCTCAGTAGCTTACATCTGTTCCAGCGTGGGGGACGTGTGCGCCGAAGAGAAAAACGAGCGGTACCATGACGCAAGGGCTATGTCGGGGCTGGTAAACACATGTAAGATTCGTCGTACATCAACAATACAAACTTGTTCGATATACAAAGGCTTTAAAACTTAAGTATCATATGTATTTGTGTGCGTGCTTCTGTAGCTTTTTTTTTCAAATTGATTTTGTTCAAATTCAACATACCACAAAGTGATCATCAAGATCATCAACAGATACAGGCGTTTCTTTTTTGTTTCTTGTCACACAGATGTGTTTGCTTAATGTTTCATATCCTACTGAAAACATTGATAAAGTGATACTATCTTTGAAATAAAAGGCTCAAAAGTTCCTTTCCTCGTATGGCGAGGTGAAAAGAACTGAACTTTACAATCCTCGAACAAAATGCCATCCGTCGAATAAATCAAAACACTTCTACCATGGACATAGAATGTACCTAACTTGACAGGTTTGTACGAGTTTCTGTACGAGAGCCGAGAGCGAGAGAGAGCGAGCGAGGAGGAGAGGAGGAGAGAGAGAGAGAGAGAGAGAGAGAGAGAGAGAGAGAGAGAGAGAGAGAGAGAGAGAGAGAGGAGAGAGAGGGGGGAGAGATGGGGGGGGGGGGGGGGAGGGGGGTTGGAGGAGGAGTGGGAGTCTGGAGGATGAAGGTGTCAAGACGTGTGTCAGAGAACAATGTCCTGTTTTGTGCATGCTAACGAAGTGTACGTACCATGTGAGGAATCTAACTGCCCATGGACAATGCAGAGAAGACCACAGAGGATCCCCACACTCACTGCTACCTGGTTCTTCCACGTCATCCTCCCTACCTGCACAGACAAGTCACCTGCAAAATCCCCACACTCACTGCTACCTGGTTCTTCCACGTCATCCTCCCTACCTGCACAGACAAGTCACCTGCAAAATCCCCACACTCACTGCTACCTGGTTCTTCCACGTCATCCTCCCTACCTGCACAGACAAGTCACCTGCAAAATCCCCACACTCACTGCTACCTGGTTCTTCCACGTCATCCTCCCTACCTGCACAGACAAGTCACCTGCAAAATCCCAACGGTCACTCTTACCTGGTTTTTCCAGCGTCATCCTCCCAACCTGATACCTGTAAAATCCCCACGGTCACTGTTACCTGGTTTTTCCAACGTCATCCTCCCAATCTGATACCTGTAAAATCCCCAAGGTCACTGTTACCTGGTCTTTCACGTCATCCTCCTTGTTACCTGCAAATTCCCCACAGTCACTGTTACCTGGTTTCTTAAAGTCCCACTCTTTCCATTCACAAAACAAAGTCACCTGCAAAGTCCCCATAGTCACTGTTACCTGGTTTCGTAAAGTCCCACTCTTTCCATTCACAAAACAAAGTCACCTGCAAAGTCCCCACAGTCACTGTTACCTGGTTTCTTAAGGTCCCACTCTTTCCATTCACAAAACAAAGTCACCTGCAAAGTCCCCATAGTCACTGTTACCTGGTTTCTTAAAGTCCCACTCTTTCCATTCACAAAACAAAGTCACCTGCAAAGTCCCCACAGTCGCTGCTACCTGGTTTCTTAAAGTCCCACTCTTTCCCTGCACAAAACAAGTCACCTTGGAAAGTCCCCACAGTCACTGTTACCTGGTTTCTTAAAGTCCCACTCTTTCCCTGCACAAAACAAGTCACCTTGGAAAGTCCCCATAGTCGCTGCTACCTGGTTTCTTAAAGTCCCACTCTTTCCATTCACAAAACAAAGTCACACTGCAAAGTCCCCATAGTGACTGTTACCTGGTTTCTTAAAGTCCCACTCTTTCCCTGCACAAAACAAGTCACATTGCAAAGTCCCCATAGTCGCTGCTACCTGGTTTCTTAAAGTCCCACTCTTTCCATTCACAAAACAAAGTCACACTGCAAAGTCCCCACAGTCACTGTTACCTGGTTTCTTAAAGTCCCACTCTTTCCCTGCACAAAACAAGTCACATGGCAAAGTCCCCATAGTGACTGCTACCTGGTTTCTTAAAGTCCCACTCTTTCCATTCACAAAACAAAGTCACACTGCAAAGTCCCCATAGTGACTGTTACCTGGTTTCTTAAAGTCCCACTCTTTCCCTGCACAAAACAAGTCACATTGCAAAGTCCCCATAGTGACTGTTACCTGGTTTCTTAAAGTCCCACTCTTTCCCTGCACAAAACAAGTCACATTGCAAAGTCCCCACAGTCGCTGCTACCTGGTTTCTTAAAGTCCCACTCTTTCCCTGCACAAAACAAGTCACCTTGGAAAGGTCACACACAACGTCCTCTGCGAGACAGCCAGTTCCTCCTGCTCATTTCAGCACCCATTCTTCAGAGCATCGTTCTGTAGTAGCTTCAGTGTGAACAGTCCACTGGCAGCTGTCGGAATTAAGCGGGCGCGAAGCAGCCTGATATGTAGCTGAATCACTGAAGGGCGGGTGTGAGTTAAGGTACTGGGGGTGGGGGTGGAGGTGGGGGTGTTCAGTGATGCCAGCTTTGATACAACACGTACAGGACGCGACTTTTACGTTCCATTACGGTTTAGTCCCAGGTGGCGAAATGACACCCAAAGATGTCCCTGTCCACAATCATGTTTGACAACCAGTTGGTTAGCAGTCTGCCCATCGACAGTAATCATCGCTTGTGTGTGTGTGTGTGTGTGTGTGTGTGTGTGTGTGTGTGTGTGTGTGTGTGTGTGTGTGTGTGTGTGTGTGTTGTGTGTGTGTGTGTGTGTGTGTGTTGTGTGTGTGTGTGTGTGTGTGTGTGTGCGTGCGTGCGTGCGTGCGTGCGTGCGTGCGTGTGTGTGTGTGTGTGGACGTCGTTGATGCTGCTGTTGCTGTTACTGTTGTTGTTCTCGTTAATGTTCTTGTTACCATGTCATCTTCTGAACATTTGTTTCCAACAAATAATCAAACGCGCGCGTGCGCGTGCGCGCGCGCACACACACACACACACACACACACACACACACACACACACACACACACACACACACACACACGCCGCGCGCGCGCGCACACACACACACACCACGCACGCACGCGCACGCGCTTACGCGTATGCATGCCCATGTGCATACATACACACACATACGCATATACATGCACGCACACACAAAGACGCGCACGCGCGCGCCTGGGCACACACACATGCGTGTACGCCCGTATGTATAGGCCCATATATATTTAAACATACGTGTACACACACAGGTGCAGATGCCCGTATGTATGAGCATGCTCACACAAGCCAACAGATCACACACACGCATACACATGGTCATCTGCACACACACACACACACACACACACACACACACACACACACACACACACACACACACACGCATATGTCAACGCATACACACACTCATACACACATGCACATGCCCGCGGGCACCAATACACTGGCACATAGACACAGGCCCGTGCTTATTCACCCTTGCGCGCGCGCGCGCTCTCTCTCTCTCTCTCTCTCTCTCTCTCTCTCTCGCACACACACACACACACACACACACACACACACACACACACACACACACACACACTTGTACATTCACCACACACACACACACACACACACACACACACACACACACACACCAATGATAATAGTGGCACAGCCTATGTAAGGTAGGTA
>CM031625.1:34218465-34290965 GCA_018398815.1 Conus ventricosus
CATGCCGATACTCTTGCGGACACTCCCTGTATAGACAGGCAAGGATTAACCCCATCTACCCAACAAAGGGAGTGGAGTTTTGTGTGTATGACCGTTTTTTTTTTATCCCGTCATTAAGGCAGCCATACTCCAACTTCGGATAAATAACTGATCAAATGTTCATTACCAACACCCGTGCCAGAATGACGTGTCTTCAGTCAGAAACTGTGCGCGGCGTTTACTGATCTCATTGACACAAATCACCTGTAACTGATGCAACACGAGAGTGGTATACATGAGAAAGTGTACGTAGCTACTAAGAGGATGTGACAGGTAGTGACAGCAGGAGTTCGTGCAAAAAAAGATGTCACTGAAGCATTTATGTTCCATCAAGGGTTGAAACAGGGAGGTAATTGTTGGCTAGTCTTGTTTCCCCAATTGATCAAGAACAGGATAAATTATATCACACCGTCTCGTAAACACGGGGCACGTTTACGTTTATCCACACCTAGTTCAGCACAAAATGAATGGTAGTCTCTGCCGCAGGTGACTGCGTTCTCCGCAAAAATTAATTGAAACCTGCATCTCGCTTCTCGTTGTCCGTCGCTCTATCTGTGTAGTCCCCTCCCCCCTCCCCCTGCCTCTCTCTCTCTCTCTCTTCTCTCTCTCACTCCCTCCCCCCCCCTCTCTCTTGATGTACTTCCGCGCCGACTCGTGTGTACATGTGTGTATGTTCATGTTCCCTTCCCTCATCGCAAGTATTCCCTCATCTCACTCTGTGATGTGTGTCTGTGGTGCACCTGCCTAATGTATTGTTCAACGATATGTGGACGGAGGGATAAGTACTGAAAAAAAATTGCAGTGATTCAGAAAACACCCACAAAGATACATTTCTATCGCACGTGCCAAGCTTCAGCCGCCCCTCCTCCCCCAATTCGCCCCCCTACTCTTCCGTCCCCCTCTGCTACCACCACCACCACCGATAAGATCGCTTCTCCTGACACTTTCATCTGAAATGGACTGTCCTCACCCCAACACCATGGAGCAAAATCCTTCACCTTACCGTCTTCAGTATTATTCTGACACTGTCCATCCTCTAAAGCACGCATGAACCCCCCTCCCACCTCCCACACACTCACACTCACACTCACACACACACACACACACACTAAGAAGCATTCAGAAAGATCATATACCTTTTATCTGCACACGTAAGTCAATATCTTATCACACCGTAGCCATAAGGTAAGGTAAGGTAATGCTGCGTTACAGCCCAGCCGACCGCTAGGGGTCATATCAGGGCTGTCACAGCCTTGAAGTCAACTCACAAGTCACTGAAGCACAAAGGTCGTTATTTGATGCTCCCTAACAGTATAGTAAGCCCACGTAACACCTAAGGGCATGTGGCAACGCATCACGGAACAACTATTTGTCGCTTCAAAGACGAGAGAATGTACGATCTATTGGTGCAATGAAGTACATTTGAATGGAGAATGGACGGCAAAAAAGGGACCAAGAGCTTAACATGGTATGTTCCGCTGCATGGCTTTCCAGCAACCAATGGGTTTTTCTCTTCTATACTTGTGGCATTTTTCTCACATTTGTTTTCGTAATAAAAATAAACATTCCACCTCTTGAAAAACACGGGCTGTCGTGACTCTACATGACCTTCACCTTGCTGTCCAGACGTTGCAGTACACGCCGTGTCTGGGTATGTCTGCGTTGTTCCAGGGCCACGTTCATCACGTGCAGGACCGGATTCAGCGCCATGTTGACAGGCAGGACAAAGGCTGTTACAGCAGAACGAATTTCATCAGGCATGGACCGCTGTGTGGGCAGCAGCAGCACCAGAACTGCCACCAGGAACCAGCCACAGGCGTTGGTCACTGAGATGTTCATTGTACGACGAGCAGCATCCAGCTGGACTGACTTTTGGGAGTTGACCACAAACACAATGGGGTTGGTGCAAATGATGATGTAGATGTACACCTGACCTGCCATTGTCACTGTCATCAGCACTGAGTTAATCATGATCAATACATGTGTCGCGTGGGAATGTGTATCTCGAGTGTGAGTCAAGGGAAGAGGGACACACAGACTGGTTTGATGTTGCAGGGTCCACAGAGTAAGGTGTGGTGTGATGGTCAGAACCAAACCTGTTCCCCAACACAGGACGCTGGAGGTCACCACCTGTCTTCTGCCCCACACCTGCATGCCTGGCCTGACCAGGTCAACACAGTGACCCACAGTCAGACACACCAGGATCAAGGCAGACACCTGGACAGAGAGCAGGTAGAGAAAGCTGCACAACGAACACCAGGGGCTGTGTCTCCACCATCTGTCTACCCACAGGTATTCCCCCTGGTACACCTGGTCAGCCACACATACACCTAACAGGTGCACACCCATCACTAGATTGGACACACATAGCTGAGATACAAAGACAATTGTTCCATCGCTTGCGATTAGATTAGCTCTATGCAATACCATGAGCAGGTTTAAACTGTTGCCCAACAAAGCTACAGCGGCGAGGATGACAGTCATTGCACGCAGAATGGCTGATCCCAACAAACTGTGACAGGAAGAGAAGAGGGAGGACGGGGAGAGGCAGTGTTTCAGGTTGAAGCCTTCAGGCAAGTTCTGAGGGCAGCACAACGTAGGGACGTCTGTGTGCACCGAGCGCAGCTTGGGGAGAGAGGTGAGCCAGTGAGGGGGGAGGTGGCGCAGGTCACAACCTGTCACGTCCAGTGTCTGTAGCTGTGGTGTAGGCAGACTGCCTGTCACCCGATGCACGCCACTCTGTGACAGGTTGAGGACGGTCAGTGAGGGAAATATATCCACTACTTGGGCAGACATGTTCGGTATGACAACCCTGGACAGGTGCAAAATGTGCATAGCAGGAAAAGTATGCATCACGGATGACGTATTGCCTTCAAACAGTGCGGTCAAAGGATTACCTGACAGCAGCAACACTTTCAGATTCACTGCCTTGTTCAACTGATCTGTGGTCACTGTGTGGAAGCTGTTGTCACTGACGTCCAGAATGACCAAGTTGGATAGCTCAGGAAGACAGAAAGTGGTCAGTCCACATCGTTTTAGGGCCAGAAATACCAGCATGGTGTTTTTCCACAGACGTTCAGGCCTTAGAACACTGTTGCTGACATCCAGATAACGCACGTCAGGGAAATTCTCGATGCTGACCTCCTGACTACTGCAGTGAAAAGACAGACCCTGGCACGTGCAGTTCGTGGGACACGAGTGATGGCAGAACCGTTCATCATCTTGCTGCTCACAGTGCAGGAACCCGTCACACAGGTGATCAGGATGCAGACATATATGGGAACCCCGGCACCTGTAGAACCCTGGACACGTGAACTGTTCACAGGCTGCTTCGTCCTCATGACCCGGACAGTCGTACATGCCATTGCAGAGGACAAAGACAGGGAGACAGTAACCATTACCAGGGCATTGGAAGTGGGTCAGGGGACACAGTGTGACGTCATGTATGTGGCTATCACCAGTGGCTATGTTGAGGGGTGTGATGGCAGGCATAATGGCCTTTTCTCTCTTCACAAAATTCACCACAGCCGGTGGTTGGACAGTATGAAAACGTAGCAAATCGTCGATGGACCCAATGTAGGATAAAGTCTTAACAAATGTTGCGAAACAACCTTCCTCATCAGCTAAATTGAGACAGTTTTGCTCTGTGTTGCACCAGTCACTAAATGAAAAGCACTGGATACGAACAATAAACGAAATGATGAATAAACAGACACGGTAAATAGATAAATGAATGAATGAACAAACAAACAAAGAGAGAAATAAATAAATAGATAATTGCAAGAAAGAACACGAGCATTTTTTGTAACTTTAGTGGATGGATGAACATATCAAATGCTTTTAAGCATGAGATTTCATTTCAGTCCGGTGCCTGCAAACAAGCATTTTAAATCATGATCTACAGACACTATTCATTTTCAGCTCAGTTTCTTATGTCGACCCACATGTTTTTTGATTCAATGATGCGGGCACTTATGTTTGTGCGATTTCAGTTTCAAAGTTACTTGCAAACCTGTGTACATTCGCGCTAATGACCAGTCTAGCCTATAATTTGTAAAGTCTAATTTTTGTTTTATCCATCTCTGGATCGGCAAAGCAACTGAAATTCTCTTCACAAGATGTATGCAGAGGTTCAAGGTAAACTACCAACCTGCTGAAGCTTTAATCTAAATTACGCACTATGACCAGAACGGAGCTGACTGAAAATCATTCAAAGAATAAACAGAGCAGTTCATGTAATGAAGGCTACATTTCGTGTGCATGAGATAAGGAGTTGAAGCGTGGATGGTTATTTCGGTATATTCGATATGTACTTAAAGGTACATCTTCTTCTCCCATACTTCGTAGGGAGTCATTAGGGCTATATACTAGAACATTTTACCAATTGTTCCCCAGTTCTGTCGTTGTGTGCCAAGGATTATGACTCTGCTTCTGCAATGTTGTCAGTCCACCATTTTTTCTTCTGTGTTTCGTTCCATCTTCCATTTTTAACAGTTCCTGGAGGACTTCCTAGCATAGGTAACCAGATTTTTTTATTTGGCCATACCAACAAAATCTTATTTTGTTAACTGATATCAGGCAATCTTTTAATGGTCCAGTGTGCTGTTTAGTGGTTTGACGCGCTTCTATATTGGCAACACGGGGTCTGTATATATGATGTTTAGTGCCTTGTTGTCACACTTTATTTCAACGACTTGGAATTCTCTTTTCAGATCCAATTTGAGGTTCTTGTCTGGCATGGGTACAGAAAGATGAAATATGCCAGTTTCCTCAAAGGTGTGATCTTATCTTTCATGTATTCTCCTTCCGGGTAGGTTTTCGTCTGGACAATCCTGAAAGTCTTTGATATCCTCTAGAGGATTTCTGGTTTGGATCCCTGATTGCTACTAATGGATCCCATGCAAAAGACCTGGTGAATACTTTCTAGCTTCTGTCGATAGTTTATTTCAGTAATGATGGTGGCGTTATTAGGGACCATCAGCCTGGTCTTCTCAGCGCTGATTTTATGCCATATCTTAATATGTGCCATCCAGTCTCTGAACAAAGCGTGGAAAAATCTTGTTCACTGGGCGAAAGGCCATCAATATTATGTTTAAATCGTACCTTCGTCATGGTTCTTTCTCTTATGCTGACTGTGCTGGCCTGGATTTCGAGCACTTGAATCGTGATGCGTTCCAGGAAGATGCTGAAAAGTGTGGAAGAAAATCTAGAATGCAGCTTTGATGAACTCCGACGGAAGTATGGAACTCTCTCCGACTGTACTCTGTACGTACGCTGGCTAGTCACTTCGGGGTGCTCTTGCTGGAGGATGTTTGTCACCTGTTGCCATATTTTAATCTCTTCATTATGACCTTTCGCGCCTCCTGCAAGACACTGTTTAACGCATTCTTGAAGTCTTCAAAAGTGCGACAGAATTCTATCTGGTGTTGGCGAAGCTTTTCATGAACAGTACGCAGGTTACATGTCTGGACAATGATATCTCTGACCCTGCAGAATCCAACCTGTTCTTCAGCAATAATACAGCAATAAATTATCTGCATGTAGCTGCAGTCTGTTCACAAAGATTTTAAGCATTACCTTGAAGGTACGTCTGATCATACTGATTTGTGCGGAATTCCTGAAAGTATTGGACATTTCTTTTCTCTGGAAAGGTGAAAATTAATGATGAGTCCAGGGCGTGGGACTCTCCCCAGTGTGCAAGATTTTGCTGCAGATGGCGGTTAGAATAACAGTTATTGCCTCTCCGCTCATGTTTCAGCAATTCTGTAGGGGTTTTGTGGATGCCTAGGCCTGCAGCTTTTCAACAATTCAATGGTTCTAGAACATTTACCGAGTTCACTGAGTTCTAGAAAGTTATTCTCATTTCATGAATCATGTCCTGTTAGCACACTTTGATCTCCTCTGCACTGAATGTTGTAGAGGGTTCAGAGCGTTATTCAAACAATCTGTTTATGGCGTCTTACTCATATATGAGAGAAATTATATCTTTGTCCAGAATGATATTACTTTGACTTCTGCTTGGTCTTGTCTCTTAAAATCTTTAAAGCTTTCCCTGCGTCATTGTTGGGCAGCTTTGTTTTAGATGTCCGCACTCTTTGTTTAATCCAGTGTTCGTTTGCATTCCTCATTTCCCCATTGATCTTCGTGTCTGGGGCACTATATTTGTAGCCGTGTAGCCCTCAATCTTGATGGGCGCTTGTAATCCCCTTCTACTGTGACACATCTTCAAGATACTGCTTGCTGATTTATGGTTTCGATTTCTGTCAGCTTATTCTTAAGAGTACTGTTACTATTTCGATCATCACCGGAATTATTTATGGTGAGCTCGGGCTGTTTTTTTTCAGCTATGGTCGTGGGGCACATATTCCTCCTATGGTCATTTGCTCAGCTACCTCAAAATGCTCCAGTTTTCACGAATGTTTTCCCGACTTTATTCATTGCCTTGTTGTTCTTGAAACGTGCCTTAACATTCGTCATCGTTCAAGGTCGTAGTCGCCACCAACGTGAGCTCCTGGGGCGTTCCTGTTCCAGCTCTGTTGAAGCCAGAACTGTTCCGGTTCTTCACAAATATCTGGTCATGAAACTGGTCGGTGTGGGAGTGTCAGGTCCATCGTTGGATTGCTTAATGGTCATCGTGAATGTTGGCAAGGATCAAGTCATTATCACTGGTAAATTCTGGAAGGCGTAGTCCCCTGCCACATGTGGTCTCATTACAGTAGGGGTGACATGTATTCTTTCAGTCTTCTTGGGCATGTATACCATTTCTGGCATTGTCACCCTGAAAAACATGGATGTCTTTCGTGTCAATGACACTTTGGAACAGAAAATAGTTCAATCTGCTAGTCATGGCAGTCTGAAGTGAACACGTGCTGAAAAGGAGGGCTGGGAGAGAAGACGCCGCCGCCGCGTATTTGTGGAAGGAACATCATTACGTTCGCCACCTGGAATGTAAAAACACTCGGACACGTTGTAAAACTGATCTATGAGATGGACATATACTTAGAGCATCTTCTAGGCCAATGCAGAGTTAGATGGAAGAACAGAGTACAAGCGGTTTTTTTAACTTAACAAGAGCATCGAGTTTTCCAACGGGATTATGATCATCCGCATGCGGATAAAACCATTCACGTCATAGTAGTGCAAACACATACTCCCACGTTAGCCAATGAAGATGACCAGATTAAAGATTCTACTCTCATGTTCAAACGGCCGTCAACATGGCTGACAAGAGAAACATCTTCATCGTTCAAGTGAGTGAGACGCCAAAACTGATACTGATGCCCCAAAAGACTAGAAGAGTTTCTGTTAGTTCTAATATAACGAGATCATCAATGATGCGCCTGATAGATTGTACCAGTAATAGCGATTTGATTCTTGCAAACTCTTTTGGAGAGCATGAAACATACAGACAATGAACATGCCACTCCCCAAACGCTCAGCGTCTAAGCCAGACACACTACATTCTTGTGAAGAACAAGGACATGTCTGGCATCAATAGCGCCACAAACAAGGACATGTCTAGGAGCTACCACAGCTTGTCACAAATGAACTTTGAGGAACAAGACAAGGAGTGATGACAGTCGTCTGAAGTCAGAACTGAAAAATCCTGATGTTGCTGAGCAATTTTAGGTTGTCATGGGAGGTAAATTCACCCCTACGCTCTGACCCCCCCCCCCCCCCAAAAACACCACAAACAAAACAAAACTTGAAACATTGCATACCATTTCAACCGACTTATGACTGAAACAGCAGTATAGGTCCCGGGGGCAAGCCAATGGAAATCGAAGCCACGAACTACAAGCGATGAGTTGGAAACGTGTCCTGTTTGAACGCGCCTAAAACCGCTGAAGAAGACAGAGGGAGAGTACTACATCGCTATAAAAAAGATGATCTGTGACCAGACGAAAAAATGCGACGAAAAGGTGGATCAGACAACAGCGTAAAAAAACAACAAACAAACAAAAATTGAAAACAAATCCCTCATACACAATAATAACCCTGGGCCTTAGCTATAACAAAACAAAACAAAAGCGACCACCGCCTGACCTAAGAAAAAAACAAACAAAACAAAACCAGGGTCAGATTCACGCAGAACAGCCATGGCAACTGTATCAAACGTCATGACAAGGTCAAACAATATTGTCTGAGCTCTACGACAGAATAAAGATAAATTTTCTATAGTCCTTGAAGAAAAAGCTGGAGTGAAGTAGCTGAAAAGTGGCAAGGCAGAAGGATTCGACATTACCCCGCAAAACACTTAACATATGATGCATATGCAGTAACTGACATTCCAGTGGCCAACTGTAGCAAACTCTGCCACCTCCGGAGTGGTCCAAGCCATGCGTTCAGTCAGTGTCATTCTCTAAAGAAATGAAGTCTTCAATAATGCCAAAACTATTACACTACCAAGTTTCACGAGCCATGCCAGTAAAATAAACTCCAGAATCATTCTGAATTGTTTACACACACAAGCAAACTTTTGTATTGCTGAATAGCAGGACAATTTGCTCAAAGGAAGAATAGCATCGGACAGACCTATAGCTCGTGTAACCGTCATGTAACCGTCGCAAAAAGCATCCCCGGCGCGAGAAGGAGTCTTCAGAGGCTTTACAAAGGTGGTTGTCATTGGCTTGCAGGAGTCTGTATGGATCACATGGAAGAAATTTGACGTTCACCAGCCGCCGTGGCGAAGTGGTTAGTGTCGCGGACTTCCGGCTGGGAGGTCGTGGGTTCGAATCCCATCACTGATCAGAGTCATGTGGGTTTTTCTGCCCCGACCGGCTCCTACCCAGAGTTGAGTTTGCTGCGGACTCACTTGGGAAGACTGGGACCACACAGTCGAGTTTCATCCACTTAATGGATGCGTTTCTGAGAGTGTTGCTCAAATTTCCTGACCAACACTGCAGGTGCCTGTATCTCTCGGGCCTGGTTGACGCCGGGATATATAAAGAAAGGAAGCGTAGAGTACAGCCCTGTCATGTAGTCTCAGACCGAAATGGAAATCCGTAGCATCATCTTAATCATCCTCATTCTCATCGATCAGCAATAATAAAATGTCTCAAATTCTGTGGCCCCTCATGCCCTGCTCTCATGGTAACCTCAATTCCGATGTCCTCTCCACGTCTGTGGCCTTGGTTTGGTTCCGTCGGGGTCACCGGTATCGGCGAGTCCATGGGGTCTGTCGTTGGACAGACGTGGTGGCGCCCTCCGGAGGGAGAGCTCACTCACGCCGGCTCCGCGACTAAGCAATTATTGTCGTCAGTAGGGGGCTTAGTAGGTGGTGTCCTGCGTATGTTAGATCAGAACAGGCGCCACTGAACACCACCGAAGTGACTCGGCAGCAGTGCAGTGTCTCCTCCGGTGGGTTGCCTCTTGACGACTTGACATTGACTGCTCCCAGTGGATTGCCGGTGCCGGGGCTGCGGCTGGGCCGACCGGGCTGTGGCTGTGGACGGGGTGTCGGAATGAGCGGCGTGGGTGCTGCCTCTGAGGTGGCACAGAGGTTGGGACAGAAAAAAAAATTGACGTTAGACAAAATTAATCAATACCTTTGTGCAGCCATACTCCAAGGTGACTGGTGCAGCGCTTACACGAAGTGCTGCTGGAGAGTAGTTCCCTGCATTTGTTAGATGTCGATAGAGGTGCTTTCTATTCACCATACGTTTCAATATATTCCGAGAAAGCATCATAACAATCATGTTCGCATAGCAAACTTTCGATTTGCAACTGGCACTGGTTGCTTATTAGGTGAAGAAGAGTTTATCAAGCTTGCTTAAATACTGGATTAAGCCTCAGTAAGACAAATAGGAATACCCGTATTGTCATCACTCTAACGCACCCCCTAGCCACACCACAGGAAGCTATGTCTGCTGAAAAGGGAAGAGAAACCTTAACCATTACACACGAATTGATTTTTGTTCAGAAAGTCTTTCATTACATAATATCTTGGGATGCATGCTCTGTCAGGTCAGAGGTTCTCTCTCACTGGTACCTAGTATTGCCCGAACGATTTTCAGATTAAACAAAGCAAATATGACCTTGAGAGGGATGATCTCTTCCAGGGCCGATTTTGCCAAAAAAGCACCATGCGTCAACACAGCGCAGGCCTCCAAGGGTGGTACAGGACTGCTCTAAAGGCAGGCGAAGACAGTGCTTCTCTGGGTCCTCCCCAGCACCTTCGGGTGTTTCTTTTTCTTCAGGTACAGAGATCATACGGGATCACTCGCAACCTGCGTTAACAATAACTGCGCCATCCGTCGACCTCCAGCAGGGCGGACACCAATAGCATGCTACTGGGGAAAACCACTGAATAGACGAATAACATCATCATATTTGCCCACTGGAATGAAAGAACACACAGACTGGAAAATTGAAAGACATAATCCACGGAAAGACAGATATCCCTTGCACGTTCTCAGCCTCCATGAATTAACATTAAAAAACCACTGAAATATAGACAGAAGAAGGGCAAGGCGGAGAAGAAGACACACATGTATTCAGAGTGGGATTTTAGTTAGGAAGAACACATGAATGCTGTGCAAGGGTGCTGCCCTGTTTCCAGGTGGAACCATGGCCATACAAAAGAAGTGTACTCATCTTAGCTGTCGTCAGCAGATCACTATTCTCCCACCTCCAAACAGACATCATCAACTTTGACAAGAAAGATTTCCGCTCGTTCAGGGTGACTGGAATGCCAAGGCTGGTTCTCGGTGCCCCAGAAGACTACGAGAATTTCTGCAGCCATCTACTGTATGATGTTGCTAATGATAGGGACGGCGCCTGCTAGGATTAACCATTTAACAATGACTTGGCCCTTGCCAGATCTTTCAATGAGCATGAGCATTTTGAATAGATTTTGATCACAGGCAAAACACGTTGTTAACAAAGAAGGGGCTGGATTCTGTAAACGCAACCGATAAAAAAATCTACTCAATGATACATTGAGCAGATTTTTTTATCTGTCGATCCTTTGCGAATAGTATTTCTATCATAACAAAAAGCTCTACCACGTCTTGACAGACCTGATGAAGGCCTTTAGGAGAGTTTGGCAGGGGGCGCCAAGTGCCGCAAGAAAGAAATGCAATACTGGACGAAGGCTCTTGAGCACCAACGTGCAATTGAATCCCAAAGCAACAACAGCAATACTCTTACAGGATGCCATAGGAGATAACTTCAGTAGCTTAGTTGAAGTTCGTCAGGACTTTACCTCGTACACGGAATACATGGCGTCGTGACTGATGCCCTTTGAAATTCCAGAGCAGTCAGCACTGAAGGGGAGGCATCGCAAGCCTTTGGTTTGCAGATGACATCGAAGGCCCGGCAGGCGGTGAACAAGAACTCGTCAAATTTGTACAAAGAACATTGTGTGGATCTAAGAGCGGAGACCAGGTTGATGGCCACATACCCCCCCCCCCCCGATGTATACTGATATAAGTGTTTATGGATTCAATGTCCACTGTCCATGGAATTCATCATCATAAGTGAGATATCTAATGTAGAAATCCTCTAAAAGAGGGCAAAGACATCGTTAACACTGCCAGGACTAAAACGTTTACTAGGGGGCATTACCATCGTATGGAAAGCAAGATCAGACACCTATATGCACATGTAAATGTCAGGAATGACAGCGACCCACCTGCCCACTGTCACCACACCGCTCGACAGCATAAGGTGGACATGGCTGGTACGTACAGAAATCCTCATCACTGCCATCAGAACAGTCCTCACGAGAATCGCAAACCAAGGTGAAGGGCACGCGCTGATTCACTTCCTGACATAAAAAGTAGAACGGAAACAACGTCATCGGTGTCTCACACCAAGAGGAAGTCACAGAATCCAGGCAAAGCTCGTGCCGTCTCCTGTAACCCAACAGGTGCTACTGACGTCACAAGCCAAAAACGTGAAGATCCAGTGCTGGTCAGGGCAGCGGGTGAAGGATAGAGGGAGGTGAAGGGAGGTGGGAAAGCCCGTGGAATTCCTCAACTGTGGTAACAGCACGTGTGGAGAGATCCAAGACTCCCCAGGTTTGTCTCTGGACGCGGAGTTCAGCTGACACACGTAGTGAATGGACCTCGCTGTGTTGCAATCGCTGAGTAGAACTAAAGTCTTGTGGGCCGTCTTTATGATTCCACACTGTGGAAGGGTTAAGACGTTATCTGTGTACAAACAATCAGTGCTGCAGCAAGACGTGCATAGATTCAAAATAGATGACTCGTCACGGTTCATCATCATCATCAACATCGTCGTCATTATCATCATCATCATCAACATCGTCATCATCATCATCATCATCGTCGTCGTCGTCATCGTCGTCATCATCATCATCTTCATCGTCATCGTCATCCTCCTCCTCCTCCTCTGATCGAGATCGTAAGTATAAACATCCTTCACTAGCAGCATATGGGAACCATCGTAATCCATCTTTAAAACAGAACCATCTGTATATCTGCACCGAAACCTTCTCACCACCAACGGTTCAAGAACAGAATCCAACGGCACTTCAGAGCAGCCAGTGAAGAATAGAGAAGTAAAAGACAGCGCTGTACAGAAATATGTCACAGAATAATTAAAATCATTATCTAAAGAGTAAAAGAAAAAGAAATCATTATGTAAAGAGTACGAAAATAATGGTGAGATCTGTAGGCCTATGCTTGGGAATCGCTTTAAGGATACATGGAAGGTCACACGGTGTCAGCAGTCATAACGATCAGCTCCTCTGTTTAAAAAAAAAGCAGTGCCAGTGACACAAATGCTGAGAATTGCTAAGAAGTGTGCAGAACAGTCTTACTCGGATCTTTTAGGAGATCCAATCTCCCACTGATTGACTAAACAATAATATGTTGGACAAATTAATAGCTGGGGAGGAGGGGCAGGTCCAGTCAAACAAGAACGGACACACAGTTCCTCTGTCATTACTACAATGACTTGTCCAGATTAACAGCTAGAAAAAAGAGCTTGGGTGGGGTTGTGAGAGTGTCACGAGTTTATCACGAGGCCTACGACGATTGACCCATCTAGGTGGCGGAATTATTCATTTATTTATTGTCGTTGCTGTGGTCGTGTATCCGTCCCTTAATGTGGCTTGTGGTGCGTTTGCACCTTAATGTCGTTCAGCTCAGGTTAGGTTTGCTTTCTCTCTCTCTCTCTCTCTAATTCCACTGCCCGTGCAATTCATCCTGCAAGTTCACGGGTGGCTGGTACCTCTCGCTTGAACTGGCTGTCTATCGGCCTCTCACCTGTCTTTTTACCTGCCGCACGTGCATCATTCCTCTTAGGCTTGAGGTATTCTCACTCTGTGACGTAGCGTGGCATGTTGGCCGCCATCGCTTAGGCAGGTTTTCTCTTCACTCGAGCGGAAGATGTCTCTGGGAGCGCCTGCTCCGGTCCTGGTTCTTCACCACTTCGTCGATAGTACAGTCGGTACCTTCATTCCTACAGTCGGCCTGTAGGGGAGGGACATCACGTCATCTCTTTTCCGCATCTGCTCTGCTGTCCTCTCGACTGGACAGAGGGCAGAGAGTCGCTTGACCCGCCACTTGGGTCACCCACGGGTAGCTGGTAAGCATCAGTTTCGTGGTTTGTTTGTTGTTGTTATTTTTGTTGTTAGCCAGCTAGTTCTTCTCTTTTGCGCAATTTCTTTTGGTTTTCAAAATTATAAAAGAAATATTGTTTGAGACCACTTTTTCTGGTTAATTCAATCTTTAACCTTGCCAGTCAAAATTATATCCAAAAGTCTTTCTCCTTTTTATGCATCTGGTGATGCGGTAGTCGGTGGGGATGGGGGAGAACATGGTGATTCAGGGTTGGTACTTGCTTGGTCTCGCTCGTCCGCCCCTGTCACAATCACCGGTCTCTTATTCTTCGGCCACCGTCTGTTTGTGTTTGCAAGGGGAACGAGTGTTTTGTGTTTGTGAGCGTGCGTGCGCACGATTAGTCGTTTGGATGCGTGGTTGGAGAATTGTGTCATTTTGAAATGTTACTATAAAATGTGGGGATAATCGTGCCATTGAATTATTATTTGCAATTGTGGTGGCAGTTATAAAGCAATGGTTGCTGTATTAGTTCAGTTCCTAAGAAAGGAAAATGTTGAACGTGAGTGAGGGAAGGATGAAGATATAAATTGTTTGTTAATGCAATATCTTACCTGCTTCGTGTGAGGAGACCTTTAGCGAACATTCCCCATTTGGTTTGTTTACTGTGTCATGCTCAGGTCTGTGTTGAGCTGGTGGTACTAATGTAGTCAGCAAACACCTCCCCTCGCCCATCATGCGAGTGGCTGTTAGGATTAAGCAGCCAAGTTCTGACCGTACTGACTGCGGGGTTCCAGTACCCTTTCTTCTTTCCTTCCAGTTCCTTCCGTGTCCTCTCCTCCCGGGGGCTCCACCCGAAGCTTGCGCTGTTAGTGCCACGCAGTGAGAGGAGCACGTGGACCTTGCTGGAGGGTCCTAACCCTGTCCAGGACTTTCCGCAACAACGCCTCGTCCCACGGGAGGCGTTCTCCACTGTCCACGGACCTCCTGCAGCGCATGCGACTGGTGTGGTTAGCTCTGTGTCGTGCCATTTGGGGGTGTGTGTGCGTCAAGGGTGTCGGCCTTGAAAGACTCTATTCAGGAACAGACCCAGTTTGGGGCACCTGAGTCAACCCGATACTCTCAGAGGACTTGGGAGAGACAGAAGTGTGGAGGGAGTGTGTGTGTGTCAAGGGTGTCGGCCTTGAAAGACTATTCAGGAACAGACCCAGTTTGGGGCACCTGAGTCAACCCGATACTCTCGGAGGACTTTGGAGGGACAGAGGTGTGGGGGAACCACATGAGGCACGGAAAGGAATGCGTGTGTTTGAAATGATTAATTGTGATTGTGCATGTTGTGTGTGTTGGAATACTTGTTTGTGACTATGTGTATGGTGTGTGTGTTGAAACGCTTAATTGTGATTGTGCATGTTGTGTGTGTTGGAATGCTTATTTGTAACTATGTGTGTGCTGGTGTGAATAAATGGTGTATTGTATTGTAATTTTTCTTGTGTGGTCTCTTGCGAGGCGTGTGAGGTCAGTCACTCCCTTCACTCCCATCTAGACCGATCCTGTCAGGGCAGACCTCCAGGGGTCGGTCGTGACAGAGAGAACGGGAATAAGATAAATAAATAAATGAGGGCGCTAGATGGAACAAATTACACCCCTTACTAGCAGCATGTGGGGCCATCGTAATCCACTTTTGAAAACAGAACCATTCATTTCGCCAGTTCAGAAGCATTTCGTCCACTGATTTAGACCCATCAGAATGAATAAATTAAGGCGCTAGATGGAACAAATTAAATCCCTTACTGGCAGCATGTGGGGGCCATCGTAATCCATTTTTGAGAACAGAACCATTCATATCGCCTGCTCAGAAGCATTTCGTCTAATGACTCAGACTCACCAGTGAGACAAGACAGTGTTAACGCTCCCATAGCGTCGCATGGAAATGTAACACAGTCTCTAATTCTGTGGTATTCTCACCACCAAGGGCTCAAAGACAGAATCCAACGGTACCCCAAAGCAGCCAGTGAAGGGCAGAGACAAAAAACGAGAAGAAAATGTTGCAAGCAAAAGAACTGCTGAAAAACTGAACTCTTCAGGTAAAGAGCAATAACTACAGGGGAAAATATTTGAGCCTATATGCTTGGGGATCCATTTAAGGATACAAGGCAGGTCAAAAAGGTTGTACAGCCAGAGTGGTTCAATGATCCCATGCATGGTCAGGCACATAAATGCTGACGACAGCAGTTGCGAACTATGCGAAACAGCCTTTGGATATCCTGAAAGATGCAATCTCTTACTGAATTACAAACAATAAAATTTTGAGGAAAAAAAAAGTGCAGGCCTACAATTCATCCGTCATTAAAAAAAAAAGACAAAGTTTAAAAAAAGAAAAGAAAAAAGTGTGCAAAGCTTACCATCATGGCTACTGAGAGCTGACTGCAGTGCCACACAACCACACACAACGTCATAAAACTGGGTAGATACCTCTCATTAATGAAGTATTTAAAAAAAAGCAATCAAGCAAACAAGCAAGCAAGCAAGCAAGCAACCATCAAGCAACCAAGCAAGCAAGCAAGCAAGCAACCAATCGACCAACTAACCAACCAACCATCAACCAACCAACTACCAACCAACCAACCACCAACCAACAGCCAACCAACCAACCACTAACCAGCCAACCACCAACCAACCAACCAACCAACCAACCAACCAACCAACCAACCACTAACCATCCAACCAACAGCCAACCAACCAACCAACCAATCAGCCAAACAACCTACCAACCACCAACCAACCGACCAACGAATCAACCAACCAAATAAACTGAAAATATATTACTCTGTATGAAAAAAAAAAGACTGGTTTGCACACACATACATACCTATGGACATAAACGCAATTCCAGTAGAATAAGAAAGAGTTCCATCATCATGTTGAAACATGTAGCGATACCTGTTTGAAAACCAGAACTGAAGAGAATACAACATCAGAACCACATGGATCTTCTCTCTCTTCTCTCTCTCCTCTCTCTCTCTCTCTCTCTCTCTCTCTCTCTCTCTCTCTGTCACAACACACACACACACACACACACACACACACACACACACACACACACACACACACACTCATGCACACACATACACGTACACAACCTCCAGGTTTTCTTGACTTTTCAAGGGCATTTGAGCAAGTATACAGACAGAATTTAAAGTCTAGATGTGGCATGTTTAGAGTGAAACCCAACTTGTTTTATGACTTATTAGTATTTTGTCTTCGATAAATGAAAGTGAAAGTCCGAGGAACATTCGTGTGATATATTGACTTTTATGAAATGAAGAGGTCTTACGTAAAGAGGAGAGAGAGAGAGAGAGAAGAGAGAGAGAGAGAGAGAGAGAGAGAGAGAGAGAGAGAGAGAGAGAGAGAGAGAGAGAGAGAGATTGTGTATAGGTGTATGTTGCCCCACCCTCCTCCAGTTAGTATGTAAACCCAACCCCTTCTTCGCTCCACCCTCATAGCATCAACACCGAAAGAGAGAGAGAGAGAGAGAGAGAGGAGAGAGAGAGAGAGAGAGAGAGAGAGAGAGAGAGAGAGAGAGAGAGAGAGGGGGGGGGGGAGAGAGATATTGTATATAGGTGTGCGTATGTTGCCCCTCCCCTCTACCAGTTAGTATGTAAACCCATTCCCTTCTTCCCTCCACCCTCACAGCATCAACACCAAAACGTAGCATGTACCTATCCACCACTGCAATTTCAGCACACAATCTCCTCCAACAAACACACACACACACTACCATATCTCCCACTATTTACCTCACACATAACTTACAGCACCTTCCTTTCCTCTCGCACTACACTCTCTCTATTTGTCACATCAATCTATTGTTTATTCAGATACTTGTCCACTCCATTTTCTTCATGTGGTTTTCTTTTAATGTCATATACTATTTCCTCTACAAGAGCTTCTGTTCTCTCTTCCCTCTTTCCTGTGCATATGTTGTGTAGGTGTTTGTAGCTATGCGGACACACACACACACACACACACACACACACACACACAGACACACACACACACACACACACACACACACACACACAGTCTCTCTCTCTCTCTCTCTCTCTCTCTCTCTCTCTCTCTCTTCTCCCAACCCTCTCCTTCTCCTCTGTTCCAGTACTACTGTTAACCTTTCACTCTCTGATCATCCTATTCCTTTTCACCTACCATTAATGTTATTAACATTGCAATATTTATCTCCACGACCTTCTGCGTACTCCAGTAGCACTGGTCACTTTTACTCATTGACCATCTCCATTCCTTTCCACCTACTATTACTGGTTCTAGTATTACTTTTATTACTATTGCTCCCAGTAGCAATCTCATCACATCATCATTATTAGCACCATCATCATCACCTTCATGTTGAAAAATAATAATCACACACCACACCACGCACGCACGCACGCACGCACGCACGCACGCACGCACGCACACCACACACACACACACACAACACACACACACACACCACACACACACACACACACAAAACAACTAACTTCATTATTGATATTATCTACATTAGTGTTAACATTATCATCTTCATCACTATTATGATCACTTTTATTATCACCAATAATCTATCTATCTATCTATCTATCTATCTATCTATCTATCTATCTATCATATCTATTATCATTATACATGTATAGTACATATATACATGTACATCTTTTTTTAAATGAGAATACCTTTTGCTACAACTTCATAACTATTATAAATGTTATATTTGCTACTATCATTAATATAATTATTGTTCTTTACAATATTTTGACATTCCAGTTTACCACTTTTCCAGCCTCCTATAGCATCACTATCATTACTATATGGTTACAATCACGATTATTATTAAAACTATTAATATTCATATCATGATTATAAATATACCTATTAGATTCCATCCTTCCCATAATTTATACCTTCCTTCTACTCTTTGTTCTTCCGGTCCCCTCCACCCCCTCCTCATTTCCCCCTCCCGTCCCTTGTAAATTTGTACTATCATTGTCATTACTATTATCAATGTTATTGTTATGAAATATTTTTTGTTTCTTTTTCTTCTATTTTTTGTTGTTTAAAATTATATTTCTGTATCATGCTTTTATCATCAGCACTCTTATTACCATTACCGTTGCTACAATTGCTAGCATTATCATCATTATGATCAATACGATAGTTATTATTGATATTACCATCACTACCATTGACATCAACATCGCCATCACCACTAAGACCATTGCCACGGCAACCATGCTGTTTAAAAATCATCTAACTCACTCTCCTTTCTCCATAATACAACTGCTATTGCCATTATTATAACCAAAAGTGGTAGTAACCCTGTCTTTGTTTTAATATTTCGATCATCATCATTACAATTATCATTATTCCTATCAGTAATATAACCATCATCACTACTATCTCGACTCACACACTATGAGTGCACATGTACACGAGGTAGGCATATTGACATTGTGACATGGTTAATCATGCAAATAGCTAACTCACTGATACAGACGTATCATTAACAACTTTGATGAAAAGAGATAATTAATTGAGCTTGGCTTAAACTGTCGCAGATGAATGGATACTGTTAGGATGACAGACAGGGCATTTAACATGCGCGGAAGGAGAACGGGTCTTAAAATAGCTTTTCTAGAATATCATTTAAGTTTATACTCCACACACACACACACACACACACACCTCTCTCTCTCTCTCTCTCCTCTCTCTCTCTCTCTCTCTCTCTCTATCTCTCTCTCTCTCTCTCTCTCTCATTATATATATTATATATATATATAGTTAAAACAAGTTAAAAGAGGAATCTTAAAACTATCTACAAATTTGTTTCGAGCGTGTTTTAAAATGGAAAAAGTAAAAACGAAAAAAATTGTTTCGAGCGGGATGCTCTCTCAGGTTGTACAATCAGGGCACGCACCAGTATTATTATAGTGTGTTGTGTGGGTGGGTGAGCTCTGCGCGTGTGGCACGTGGCCTGTAGATTTTTCTTTTTGGGGCGCGTTCAGGGGAGACGTGCCAGGAATGGTGCATTGACAAAGATTTCCATTTATGCCTGCAATTGTTTACCATTTCTACTTTAGAGTTCAGGGATGCTAGATGGGGTTTACATAATATCAGCCACTTTTCTGTAGTACATAAGTTGAAATTTTTTTAGAAATGTTGTTGTATGGTGTTGCTCTTTTTTATAATTTTCCATGATATGTTGTAATCTATTTTCTTATCTTTAAGCTTCCAAATATATTTACTTAATTCTGTTTGGTTTTTATATTTTTCATTTTTGAAGGACTGTTTATGGTTTGCATATCTGGTTTTAAAGTGGTTTGCTGTAATCCCTATGTATGTTTCTTTATCACTGTCTGTTGTTACCGTAGCTTGGTACACAATGTTGTTGTAGAGGCATTTGTTATTCAGAGGGCACTGGTCTTTTTTTGTGCAATTACAAGATTTCCTTTCGTCACCCTCTTTGGTTGTATTATTTTTGGTTTTATTGGAAGAATCAATTATATTTTTAAGGTTGGGCATACATGAGTACGATAGCTTGACAGTGTTTTATTGAATATTTTAGATAGTACATGTTCTTTTGGGAATGATGTTTTAAGGATTCTGAGGAATTCTTTTCCTACGTTAGTTTTTGTTCCTCCATCAAATGGAGGGTTATACCATATAATTTTTCTTTTCTGTTTTTCTTATTGCTGTTCATGTTATTATCTGGGTTATATTGTAATTTGTAGTTGTAGCCACTTTTTTTCAGCGCCTCTTGGTATTCGGCTGCTGCACTGTTAAATTCTTTCTCATTGCATGATAGTTTAAAATAATCTTTTGTTTATACCATTAGTATGGTTTTCAAAATGGAGGGTGGATGGTTACTTTTGATGTCTACGTAGACAGGTATGTCATTAGGTTTTTTGTATGGTTTGTATGTATGGTCCTTAAGGTCTAAGGGTTATGTCAAAATAATTTACTGTTTTTTTGTTGGCTTCTACTGTGATTTTAGGTTGTGGCTTTGAAAAAGTTTACAAAGTTCTTTTTTTCTTGTTTCAATGATTTTTGATTTATTGTTTAACATGGCAAGGCCATCATCTCTGTATAAGCCAACCTGTTTACCAAGTATTTTCTGTATATGAGACAACATGAAAAGTCCGACTTATTCACAAGTTTCCGCTCCATCATAGGATCCATCGTGACATCGAATGTGGAGTTTCTGCTGGTTTTTTTTATCCAAGTTTCATTGTTGCTATGGAGAAGGGTTTTTTAGTGTGGAAAATGATTTCCATCTCAGAATCTGTTATATTTGTATATTTGTTGGCAAACTTAGTGCTTTAGCAAGTAGTTCCTCATCGATAGAGGGATAGAAATCCACTATGTCAAAGTAATGAACACTGTATTTTTCTGTTTGTTCAATTCTTTAAACCATTGGATAACTTCATAACTATTTTTCCAGAGATTGTATTCAGTGTTTGTTTTTATGTCCTCTGTTGCTTTTTCCAGGATCTTTTTGCTAATTTTGCCTAATTCGGATTTTGATAGGTTTTATTAGTCTACATGCAGGGTTGTTGTGGAAGTTAGGTTGTGGTCTTTAAGGGTTATAAAAGCTTCTTTTATGCTGTTGCTTCTATCCTATCACCTAAATCCATCCGGTGCACAAGTTCTTTTTCTTTTTTGCAGATGTTGTCAAAAGTAGTCTTATCAGCTTTTTTTATAGTTTTTCTGAATATTTTTGTTGAGGAGTTGAGAGTACTCATTAGGTTCCATTTTATAGAAATTGCTTGTCTTGTCAGCCTTTATGAATACGTTTTTGTCTTTTTGGATTTGTTTTATGTTATTATTCCAATCTTGTCTGGAAATTATGTGGTTTTCTAAATTCAATATTAACTATTAGTTTTTTCATGCTTTCTTCAAAAGGTTTCATTTCCTCTGTTACAGGTGGAGATCTCCATGACTTAAACCCATAAGTTTTTTATCTTCCTTTTTAGCATCTGGATTCAAAAAGAAGAACGCTTTCCATCTCATATTGCGCACAAACGTTTCAGTCTGCTCTATGAGTTTTCTTATGTATAGCTGTGGGTTAGAAAAAGGTATATTTTTGGTGGACTGCCCAAAGTTAATCTTCTCCATTTTAAATTTAGATTCTGTTAGGCCACAGTGCTCAACGTGAGGAGCAATCAAAAAAGTTAGAGCCAAAACGCCACTCAGAATTCCAAAAGTGCTCAACCAAGCAGGGAGCGACATACCAGTTTAAAACAAGTTTTAAAATGGAAAAAGTAAAAACGACAAATTGTTTCGAGCGGGATGCTCTCCTCAGGTTGTACAATCAGGGCACGCCACCAGTATTATATAGTGTGTTGTGTGGGTGGGTGAGCTCTGCGCGTGTGGCCGTGGCCTGTAGATTTTTCTTTTTTGGGGCGCGTTCAGGGAGACGTGCCAAGGAATGGTGCATTGACAAAGATTTCCATTTATGCCTGCAATTGTTTACCATTTCTACTTTAGAGTTCAGGGATGCTAGATGGGGTTTACATAATATCAGCCACTTTTCTGTAGTACATAAGTTGCATTTTTTAGAAATGTTGTTGTATGGTGTTGCTCTTTTTATAATTTTCCATGATATGTTGTAATCTATTTTCTTATCTTTAAGCTTCCAAATATATTTACTTAATTCTGTTTGGTTTTATATTTTTCATTTTTGAAAGGACTGTTTTATGGTTTGCATATCTGGTTTTAAAGTGGTTTGCTGTAATCCTATGTATGTTTCTTTATCACTGTCTGTTGTTACCGTAGCTTGGTACACAATGTTGTTGTAGAGGCATTTGTTATTCAGAGGGCACTGGTCTTTTTTTGTGCAATTACAAGATTCCTTTCGTCACCCTCTTTGGTTGTATTATTTTTGGTTTTTATTGGAAGAATCAATTATATTTTTAAGGTTGGGCATACATGAGTACGATAGCTTGACAGTGTTTTTATTGATATTTTAGATAGTACATGTTCTTTTGGGATGATGTTTTAAGGATTCTGAGGAATTCTTTTCCTACGTTAGTTTTTGTTCCTCCATCAAATGGAGGGTTATACCATATAATTTTTCTTTTCCTGTTTTTCTTATTGCTGTTCATGTATTATCTGGGTTATATTGTAATTTGTAGTTGTAGCCACTTTTTTTCAGCGCCTCTTGGTATTCGGCTGCTGCACTGTTAAATTCTTTCTCATTGCATGATAGTTTAGATAATCTTTTGTTTATATACCATTAGGTATGGTTTTCAAAATGGAGGGTGGATGGTTACTTTGATGTCTACGTAGACAGGTATGTCATTAGGTTTTTTTTATGGTTTGTATGTATGGTCCTTAAGGTCTAATGTTATGTCTAATAATTTACTGTTTTTTTGTTGGCTTCTACTGTGATTTTTAGGTTGTGGCTTTGAAAAAGTTTACAAAGTTCTTTTTCTTGTTTTCAATGATTTTTGATTTATTGTTTAACATGGCAAGGCCATCATCTCTGTATAAGCCAACCGTTTACCAAGTATTTTCTGTATATGAGACAACATGAAAAGTCCGACTAATTCACAAGTTTCCGCTCCATCATAGGATCCCATCGTGACATCGAATGTGGAGTTTCTGCTGGTTTTTTTTATCCAAGTTTCATTGTTGCTATGGAGAAGGGTTTTCTTAGTGTGGAAAATGATTTCCATCTCAGAATCTGTTATATTTGTATATTTGTTGGCAAACCTTAGTGCTTTAGCAAGTAGTTCCTCATCGATAGAGGGATAGAAATCCACTATGTCAAAAGTAATGAACACTGTATTTTTCTGTTTGTTCAATTCTTTAAACCATTGGATAACTTCATAACTATTTTTCCAGAGATTGTATTCAGTGTTTGTTTTTATGTCCTCTGTTGCTTTTTCCAGTAAATTATTTAGACATAACATTAGACCTTAAGGACATACATACAAACCATACAAAAAACCTAATGACATACCTGTCTACGTAGACATCAAAAATAACCATCCACCCTCCATTTTGAAAACCATACCTAATGGTAAACAAAAGATTATCTAAACTATCATGCAATGAGAAAGAATTTAACAGTGCAGCAGCCGATACCAAGAGGCGCTGAAAAAAAGTGGCTACAACTACAAATTACAATATAACCCAGATAATAACATGAACAGCAATAAGAAAAACAGGAAAAGAAAAATTAAAATGGTATAACCCTCCCTTTGATGGAGGAACAAAAACTAACGTAGGAAAAGAATTCCCCAGAATCCTTAAAACATCATTCCCAAAAGAACATGTACTATCTAAAATATTCAATAAAAACACTGTCAAGTTATCGTACTCATGTATGCCAACCTTAAAAATATAATTGATTCTTCCATAAAACCAAAAAAAATACAACCAAAGAGGGTGACGAAAGGAAATCTTGTAATTGCACAAAAAAAGACCAGTGCCTCTGAATAACAAATGCCTCTACAAAAAACATTGTGTACCAAGCTACGGTAACAACAGACAGTGATAAAGAAACATACATAGGGATTACAGCAAACCACTTTAAAACCAGATATGCAAACCATAAACAGTCCTTCAAAAATGAAAAATATAAAACCAAACAGAATTAAGTAAATATATTTGGAAGCTTAAAGATAAGAAAATAGATTACAACATATCATGGAAAATTATAAAGAGCAACACCATACAACAACATTTCTAAAAAATGCAACTTATGTACTACAGAAAAGTGGCTGATATTATGTAAACCCCATCTTAGCATCCCTGAACTCTAAAGTAGAAATGGTAAACAATTGCAGGCATAAATGGAAATCTTTGTCAATGCACCCTTCCTTGGCACGTCTCCCCTGAAACGCGCCCCAAAAAGAAAAATCTACAGGCCACGTGCCACACGCGCAGAGCTCACCCACCCACACAACACACTATATAATACTGGTGGCGTGCCCTGATTGTACAACCTGAGGAGAGCATCCCGCTCGAAACAATTTTGTCGTTTTTACTTTTTCCATTTTAAAACCTTGTTTTAAACTGGTATGTCGCTCCTGTTGGTTGAGCACTTTGGAATTCTGAGTGGCGTTTTGGCTCTAACTTTATTGATTGCTCCTCACGTTGAGCACTGTGGCCTAACAGAATCTAAATTTAAAATGGAGAAGATTAACTTTGGGCAAATCCACCAAAAATATACCTTTTTCTAACCCACAGCTATACATAAGAAAACTCATAGAGCAGACTGAAACGTTTGTGCGCAATATGAGATGGAAAGCGTTCTTCTTTTTGAATCCCGATGCTAAAAAGGAAGATAAAAAAAACTTATGGGTTTAAGTCATGGAGATCTCCACCTGTAACAGAGGAAATGAAACCTTTTGAAAAGCATGAAAAAACTATAGTTAATATTGGGAAATTTAGAAAACCACATAAATATTTCCAGACAAGATTGAATAATAACATAAAACAAATCCAAAATGACAAAAACGTATTCATAAAGGCTGACAAGACAAGCAATTTCTATAAAATGGAACCTAATGAGTACTCTCAACTCCTCAACAAAAATATTCAAAAAACTAAAAAAAAAGCTGATAAGACTACTTTTGAACATCTGCAAAAAAGAAAAAGAACTTGTGCACCGGATGGATTTAGGTGATAGGATAGAAGCAACAGCAATAAAAGAAGCTTTTATAACCCTTAAAGACCACAAACCTAACTTCCACAACAACCCTGCATGTAGACTAATAAACCCATCAAAATCCGAATTAGGCAAAAATTAGCAAAAAGATCCTGGAAAAAGCAACAGAGGACATAAAAACAAACACTGAATACAATCTCTGGAAAAATAGTTATGAAGTTATCCAATGGTTTAAAGAATTGAACAAACAGAAAAATACAGTGTTCATTACTTTTGACATAGTGGATTTCTATCCCTCTATCGATGAGGAACTACTTGCTAAAGCACTAAGGTTTGCCAACAAATATACAAATATAACAGATTCCGAGATGGAAATCATTTTCCACACTAAGAAAACCCTTCTCCATAGCAACAATGAAACTTGGATAAAAAAAACCAGCAGAAACTCCACATTCGATGTCACGATGGGATCCTATGATGGAGCGGAAACTTGTGAATAAGTCGGACTTTTCATGTTGTCTCATATACAGAAAATACTTGGTAAACAGGTTGGCTTATACAGAGATGATGGCCTTGCCATGTTAAACAATAAATCAAAAATCATTGAAAACAAGAAAAAAGAACTTTGTAAACTTTTTCAAAGCCACAACCTAAAAATCACAGTAGAAGCCAACAAAAAAACAGTAAATTATTTAGACATAACATTAGACCTTAAGGACCATACATACAAACCATACAAAAAACCTAATGACATACCTGTCTACGTAGACATCAAAAGTAACCATCCACCTCCATTTTGAAAAACCATACCTAATGGTTATAAACAAAAGATTATCTAAACTATCATGCAATGAGAAAGAATTTAACAGTGCAGCAGCCGAATACCAAGAGGCGCTGAAAAAAAGTGGCTACAACTACAAATTACAATATAACCCAGATAATAACATGAACAGCAATAAGGAAAACAGGAAAAGAAAAATTATATGGTATAACCCTCCATTTGATGGAGGAACAAAACTAACGTAGGAAAAGAATTCCTCAGAATCCTTAAAACATCATTCCCAAAAAAACATTTTACTATCTAAAATATTCATATAAAAACACTGTCAAGCTATCGTATCATGTATGCCCAACCTTAAAAATATAATTGATTCTTCCAATAAAACCAAAAAATAATACAACCAAAGAGGGTGACGAAGGAAATCTTGTAAATTTCACAAAAAAAGACCAGTGCCCTCTGAATAACAAATGCCTCTACAACAACATGCCAAGCTACGGTAACAACAGACAGTGATAAAGAAACATACATAGGGATTACAGCAAACCACTTTAAAACCAGATATGCAAACCATAAACAGTCCTTCAAAAATGAAAAATATAAAACCAAACAGAATTAAGTAAATATATTTGGAAGCTTAAAGATAAGAAAATAGATTACAACATATCATGGAAAATTATAAAAAGAGCAACACCATACAACAACATTTCTAAAAAATGCAACTTATGTACTACAGAAAAGTGGCTGATATTATGTAAACCCCATCTAGCATCCTGAACTCTAAAGTAGAAAATGGTAAACAATTGCAGGCATAAATGGAAATCTTTGTCAATGCACCATTCCTTGGCAGTCTCCCCTGAACGCGCCCCAAAAAGAAAAATCTACAGGCACGTGCCACACGCGCAGAGCTCACCCACCCACACACACACTATATAATACTGGTGGCGTGCCCTGATTGTACAACCTGAGGAGAGCATCCGCTCGAAACAATTTTGTCGTTTTTACTTTTTCCATTTTAAAAAACCCTTTTTTAAACTGGTATGTCGCTCCCTGCTTGGTTGAGCACTTTTGGAATTCTGAGTGGCGTTTTGGCTCTAACTTTATATATATATATATTTTATATATATAATATATATATATATATATATATATATTTATATATATATATATATATATATATTTATATTATATTCTCGATTTACTTGCCAATGACGAATTTCCCCCACGCTCAGCACACGCCTATAATGATATATAAGATTGGTAGAATGTAACAAATGAAATGTGCCACAGCTACCATTTGATTTACTCTGCTATATCTTGGTGTGTTTTCTGTCAGTCGAGTTGTTGATATGCCTGTGTTGTCAACTATATTTCTTTAATGGTTACAATACGTCACTCAATCACATTTGTTGGCCGTTTAAATCCCCTGAAAAGTTGCAAATAAAAACGAATAAACAAACAAACAAAAAAACGAGAGAAGAGAGAGAAGAGAGGAGAGAAGATGAGAGAGAGAGAGAGAGAGACAGAGAGAGAGATGAGAGAGAGAGAGAGAGAGAGACAGAGAGAGAGAGAGCACCCAAATTTGCGAAATTTGTTTGAAACACAGTCAAGAATACATATTGTAGGGAACCTGTAAAGAAGAAATATTTTGTAAAGAGGCGCATTGGAGAAATGAAATGTATGAACAAATATACTATGTGTATAAGAAAGTAAGAAATACTTTCTACAGACGACATAGCGGGACAAATACATAATAAAAACAAGGCATTTAAGAAAACAAAAATGCTTTAACTCAAAACAGGAGCAAAAATCTTGCAAAGGAGACAGACAGTAGGCATTACATTGTACAGAAGACATACAGGAGGAAAAAAAACTATATAAAAAGTATCTTGTACACAGAATGTATCAGTAGAATACCTTGACAGAAAAAGAAAGGAGATAATAGACTGCTACAAGACAGAAAGTAAGAAACACCTTTAAGTACAACCGAGACACACGCAGGACTTTACAATCATGGAAGAAATACATGATAAGCCATCGTGTATATTAGACAGGGAGCGGGAAATGAATACGTGTGCTGGTTCGTTTGTATTGATTTGCAAAAAAAAAGAACGTGCATGTTTCACGTGGGAAGAGGACAAATTAACCCGTCAAAAGTTGTTTTTATTTTTCTGTAATTTGCGTTTACTCCAATATAATCATCATAATCGCCATCATCATCATCATCAGCGGCATAGTAGTAGTAGGAGTAGTAGTGTAGTAGTAGTAGTAGTAGTAATAGTAGTAGTAGTAGTTGTAGTGTAGTAGTTGTAGTACTAGTTGTTTGTAGTAGTAGTAGTAGGGATAATGTCAGCAGCAAGCGCAGCAGCAGCAGCAGTAGTAGTAGTAGTAGTAGTAGTAGGGATCGTACTAGCAGCAGCAGCAGTAGCGGCGGCAGTACCAGTAGCAACAGTAATATGAACAATATCATTTGTTTTTAATTGCCGTTCCTTTTCCAACCTTACCTGAAGCAGATGTCGAGTAAAAACAACAGAACTCACATGGACTGAGGACCAGCTGAGGGAAAAGGTCAACGCCACATAAAAATCAAACTTTCGGTTCCGATTCCACAACACGTCCTTCAATGCCTCGACGTTCTTGCGGAAGTCAAGGGTCAGCAGTTTGACCTCCAAGATCTCTACACGCTTCCTTCGCCGGGAAGTTACTAAGTGGCCTCCCCAGGGCTGACCAAGACGTAGCAGTGGGCATCCACCTTTAAGCCACCGGAGCCACAGGTGGATACCTGCAGTGTTCCTCGTCTTCCACCCAAGCACTGCACTCTCAGTTGCAGGCCAGGTGTGGCTGGAAGTGGGGCCAGTGTGGCACTGAGCAGTTCCACTGACTGTTATTGAGCTGTTTGGGCGTGGATTGGGCCTGCGTGAAGACACACACACACACACACACACACACACACACACACACACACACACACACACACACACACACACACGCACGCACGCACGCACACACACACACACACACACGCACGCACACACACACACACACGTACACACGCACGCACGCATGCACGCATGCACGCATGCACGCGCGTACGCACGCACACACACACACACACACACACACACACACACACACACACACACACACACACACACACACACACACACGATGCTCCAACCAGCACCCGCCGTCATGAAGTGGTTAGCGTCGCGGACTCCGAAATGGGAGATCGTGGGTTCGATCCCCGTTAGAGCCATTCGTTCGTTGGATTTTCCTGCCCCGACCGGCTCCTACCCACAGCTGAGTTTGCTATGGGCTCGTTGGGAAGACTGGGACAACACCACGTTATGTAGGTGTCTCTGAGAGTGTCACTGAAATATTCTGACCAAAACTGCAAGGGTCTTGTATCTCTCGGGCCTGGTTGACACCGGGATATATTATAAAAGCAAGCATACTGTACAGATCTGACTCGCAGTCTAAGACCAGAATTGACATCCGTAGCATCATCTTCATCATCCTCATCGATAAGCGTTAAAAAAAAAGTCTCAGATTATGCAGCCCTTCATAACCGCTGTCATGTTGACCTACTTTTGATCCCCACGTCCATGCGATGGCTTGGTTCTGTCGGTGTCACCAGTATCGGCAAATTTACAGGAACTGTCTCCCAACGGACGTGGCTACATCCTCCAGAACGAGAGCTCACTCATGCCAAACTTGAGACGTTTTAAAGATGATCCATGAGGACGAAGACATCACAGGATGTTATGGAGTTCCACTGGCTACAGAGACAATATGACAGGGCTGTACTCTAAGCTTGCGTTCACAATATATTCCGGCGTCTACCATTACCAATAAATACACACACACCTGTGGTGTCATTCTCAGAGACGAAGTCATTCAGTGGATGGAAATGGACTGTGTGGTTCCAGTCTTTCATTTTGAGCCGACAGGACAGTTAGTTCTAGAGAAGCATCGCGCAGGGTCGGACATTCCCACACATACATGCATCTTCTGGACATCGAACCCATAGCCTCCTAGCGTCAAAGCTGGCGTTGCTAACCGCTGCACCAGCTTTCCTTTCCTTTCTGACACTGACTACGTAAGCCATCAAACTTGTTTTTGTCGTTTTTTTTTCTTCCTAAGTGGGCCTTTGACACACTAACCATTGAAACCTTTAATCTGTTCACTGCTAGGCATGCCTTTAACACACTCACCATTGAAATCATTGATCTTTCATTGTAAAGTGGGCCTTTGACGCGTTTAGCGCCGAACCTATTAATCTGTTCATTTCTAATGAAGTGGCCCTCATTAACCTATTCACTGCTAAATGGGTACATTCAGCACTGAACCTACTAATTTAAAAGCATCGATGGGCTCATTTCAAAGAGGGCCTTTGACACACATACGACTATTGCCGTTAATTTGTTCATTGCTAAATAGGCGTTTGGCACACTTACTTCTGAAACAATCAGTCTGTTCAATGCTAAGTGGGCCTGTGACACAACGTCTTCTGAAAGCATTAACCTGTTAAGGTCTAAGTGGGCCTGTGTCACACTAGTACTGAAATAATTCATCTGTACAGTTTTAAGTGAGTCTTTGAGACATTTTACTTAAAACGTTAATTTGTTAATTGCTAAACAGGTCTTTGATGCACTTCCTACAAAAATATGAACTGATCTGTCCATTTGATAGAGGGCCTTTGAGAAACTTGCTACTATTACCATTAATCTGTTCTGTCTCAAGTGGGCCTTTGACACACTTACTACTTTAACCATTAATGTGTTCATTTCTAAGTCGGCCTTTGACATACTATTATACTGAGTCCATTAATGTTCCTTGCTGAGTGAGTCTGTAATACACTTACTGCTGATTTCACTAATCTGTTAATTTTTAAGCAAATCTTTGACAAACAATTAATCTGTTCATTTCGAAGAAGGCCTCTGACACACGTACTACTGAAACTATTCAATTGTTGGCTTTTAAATGGGCCTTTAGCACGCTGACTACTGAAATCATAAATGTGTTCATTGCTGAGTAAGCCTTTGACACACTACAGATGCCATTAATTTGTTCGTTTGCAAGTGGCTTTAACACACTTACTGCTGAAACAGTTAAATCGTTCATTGCTAATTGGGCTTTTGACACACTGACTACAGAAACCATTGAATCCGTTCATTCATAACTGGGCGTTTGACACATTTACTACTATAGCCATTAATCTGTTCATTGTTAAGTAAGCCTTTGACACAGTACAGAAATTATTAATCTGTTCATTGTTAAGTAAGCCTCAGACACACTACAGAAATTATTAATCTGTTCATTAATAAGTAAGCCTCAGACACACTACAGAAATTATTAATCTGTTTATTGCTAAGTAAGCTTCAGACACACTACAGAAATTATTAATCTGTTTATTGCTAAGTAAGCCTTAGACACACTACAGAAACGATTAATCTGTTCATTGTTAAGTAAGCCTTAGAAACACTACAGAAACGATGAATCTGTTTATTGTTAAGTAAGCCTTAGACACGCTACAGAAACGATTAATCTGTTTATTGTTAAGTAAGCCTCAGACACACTACAGAAATTATTAATCTGTTTATTGTTAAGTAAGCATCAGACACACTACAGAAATTATTAATCTGTTTATTGTTAAGTAAGCCTCAGACACACTACAGAAATTATTAATCTGTTTATTGTTAAGTAAGCCTTAGACACACTACAGAAATTATTAATCTGTTTATTGTTAAGTAAGCCTTAGACACACTACAGAAATTATTAATCTGTTTATTGTTAAGTAAGCCTTAGACACACTACAGAAACGATGAATCTGTTTATTGTTAAGTAAGCCTTAGACACACTCGATATTGAAGTCATTAATCTGTTCATTGCTAAGCAGGCCTTACAGGCGTTAATCTGTTCATTGTTAGGTAGGCTGTAAACGCGTGAATCCGTTCATTGCTAAATAGGCCTTAAACGCGTTCATCCGTTCATTGGTAAGGAGGCGTTAAACAAACTTACTGAACCTCCCAATCTGTTCATTTTAAGTGGTCCTTTGACACACTCACTAATGAAACCATTACTCTGTTTTGTTTTTATCTTGTGAGTGGGCCTTTGAAACACTCACTACCGAACTCATTAATCTGAAGACTCTGACACATTTACTACTGGAACCTTAATCTGTTTCTCTTTAATTGGGCATTTCACACACCCACTACTGAAACCATTACTCTGTTGTTGTTGTTCTTGTGAGTGGACCGTTGACACACTCACTACTGAAGTCATTAATCTGTTTCTTTTTTAGTGGACCTTTGACACACTCACTACTGAAGTCATTAATCTGTTTCTTTTTTAGTGGGCCTTTGACACACTCACTACTGAAGTCATTAATCTGTTTCTTTTTTAGTGGACCTTTGACACACTCACTACTGAAGTCATTAATCTGTTTCTTTTTTTAGTGGGCCTTTGACACACTCACTACTGAAGTCATTAATCTGTTTCTTTTTTAGTGGGCCTTTGACACACTCACTACTAAAGTCATTAATCTGTTTCTTTTTTAGTGGGCCTTTGACACACTCACTACTGAAGTCATTAATCTGTTTCTTTCTTAGTGGGCCTTGACACACTTAGCACAGGAATCTTAATCCATTCCTTGTTAATTGGGCATGTAACACACCTACTACTGAAACCATTAATCTGTTTATTTCCAAGTGGGCCGTTGACACACTTACTACTGAAACTATTAAATTGTTGATTTCTAAATGGACCTTTGGCATACTAACTACTGAAACCATTAATCTGTTAATTTCTAAGAGGGCTTTTTACATACTTGCAACTGAAAGTATTGAATTGTTGCTTTTTTTAAATGGGCATTTAGCACACTAACAACTGAAACCATTAAGTTGTTCATTGCTGCGTAAGCCTTTGACACACAGCTGAAACCATTAACATGTTCATTGCTAAGTAGGCCTAAGACACACAACTGAAACCATTAATATGTTCATTGCTAAGTAGGCGTAAGACACACTTAGTATTGAGCCTGTTAATCTGTTCGTTTTTAAGTGGCCCTTTCACACATGTACTACCAAAAAAAGCATTGATCAGTTCATTTCTAAAAGGGACTTCGACACACTTACTACTATTGTCATCTATTTGTTCATTTCTATGTGGCTTTTGACGCATTTACCATTGAAACCATTATTTGGTTCATTTCTTAGGAGGCTTTTGGCACACTTACTACTACTGTCATTTATTTGTTTGTTTTTAAATGGGCTTTGACGCATTACCATTGAAACCATTATTTGGTTCATTTCTAAGGAGGCTTTTGACACACTTACTACTGAAATGCTTTTGACACACTTACTACTGTAACCCTTAATCTGTTCATTTATGAGTTGCTCTCTCACATATTGACCACTGAAACCATTTATTTGTTCGTTTCTCGGTGAAACGAGAGGACACGCATAAACATCGCATGCATCCTATGTGAGAAACTGTAGGAATAAATCAGATAAATGAAAATGAGGGACTGATATCTGAATGGTACGGGAAACGACTGAATGAGAGCCAGTAGGCTGCTCTTCGGCCGGCTCTACCTGGGTAGACAGCCCGTTCAGTGGTTGAGGTAGTGTGTTTATTGTAAAGCGCTTAGAGCTTGGTCTGTGACCGAGGATAGGCACTATATAAATACCCAATATAATAATATAATGATTCTCTAACACATTTGCCACTGAAACCATCAATCTTTTCTATTCTAAGTGGCTCTGACATACTAACTACTTAACCATTATTGTTCTCATTTTGAGTAGGTCTCTGATATATCGACTGCCGAAACCTTTGATATGTTAATTTGAACATGTTAATTCTGGAATCTTGACTGTCAAAGCCATCATTGTGTTTTCATTCCTAGGAGGGTCTTTGGCACATCGAGTTCTCAACCATTCTAACGGGTCTTTGACACACTGACCACTCAACCATTAAACACATTTCAAAAGGCAGCTTGCAAAAGCAGTATACAGCTATCACATGTGGTGATCAGAAGAACGTTACAAAGGTAGTAGCACATGTGTCCTTAACAAATGACTTGGATTGGAAAATTTGCATATGAACACAACGACAAAAAGACAAATCTTAAATAAATGTTAGCGAACCGCCCAGAGAACGTGGACAAACGAGTCACAAGACAAAGCACAACGCGTTTCGACCTCTTAGGTCTTCGTCAGGTGATATGTAAACGAATTAAACAACGAAAATTCACTTAGCTTTGATCGCTTCAGATCACTTAGGGTTCAACGCCTTCTTCCTTGCGCTGAACTTTAAGTGATCTGAAGCGATCAAAGCTAAGTGAATTTTCGTTGTTTAATTCGTTTACATATCACCTGACGAAGACCTAAGAGGTCGAAACGCGTTGTGTTTTGTCTTGTGACTCGTTTGTCCACGTTCTCTGGGCGGTTCGCTAACATTTATTTAAGATTTGTTTAGATTTCCGCCTGCAGTCGTCTCGCTTTGCAACTAGACAAAAAGACAGGCAAACAGGCTCACAAGCAGGTTGCAGAAATCATTGTATACCTACGTCGTGGAAAGTGTAGAGAATTCTGAAACCAGCGTGGTAGAGCATATTAAGATTCATATCAAGGGCGGGGCATGCGGTGTTTTCAGGTAAGTTCTCACCCTCCTTCAAGAGACCAAAATGTTGTAGTTCACTTACACAAATCGACTGATGGAACTGTGTTAGGAGATCAACCTTCAACAAAAAATGTAATTTCTCCGCATGCCTATACAGAACAGGTGAAGGGAGAAAACCATCGTCTTTGATTGTCCAGAGCAAGACTTGTTCCCCTTCGTTGTCTTTCAGGAGATGAAACTCTGATCCGATCTCGATCTCTTCATGCAACTCACTGAGCATCACAGAGTGATTGTAAGGGACTGTCAAAGTGGTCTGAATGACATCACCAGGGCTACCCACCGGATGGGGAACCGTTGATTCTGGGTTGAATCCTCCGGACTGAACAAATCCTGTTCAACATCGACATCTGTTCTTTGAGTTTACATGTTCGTGAACACATATTATAAGATGGACATACTTCTAAAAGCAATTCCTCCCACAAACGCAACAAAGCGTACCATCAGTCGTTATTCCCATCTGCCCACCCATCTCCAACCACCACCCGACAACATACCTTTCCCTTCTACGCCTCCACACCACCCATAAATTCTACTAAAAGAAAACAGAGCAAAGTGATGATTAGAAAACAAACACACAGAGCTAATTTGTATTGCACAGACGTCAGGAAATAACACCGACCTCAATAAATCAACCTCACTTTCAAATAACTATGTTCTTCATAAAAAAGGAATGATCAGACACTACGTTCGTCGTACACACAATAACACAATGTCCAAATTCTCTCTCTCTTTTCTCTCTCTCTCTCTCTCAAATACACACACACACTCACTCACGCGCGCCGCGCACACACACACACACACACACACACACACACACACACACACACACACACACACACACACACACACACACACACCACACACTTTGGGCCTCATCGTGAATCTTGATAAAACTGAAGTCATGGTCTTCCATGTAAACCCCCCCCCCCCCACACACACACAGAGAAAAAACATGGTAGGTAGGCGCTCAAGGTCTGACCAGCGCGTTGGGCTAATGCGTAGGTCAGCATCCGCTGAGTCGTAGCCACGAGACCCTCTTCTTCTATTGTCCCATCCTAGTTGTTAATTCATTTATCCACCAGCTTCAAATCATGCGTACTGTGGTCTAAACATTTAGCAGATGTGGTGTAGCGTATATGGACTAGTCCGCACGCAGTGATGCCTCCTTGATGAAACTGAAACTGAAACATGGTCTTTCATAAAGGGGGCTATCTCTCAAAGCAGAAAAATGGTACCTAAATGGGAAAGAAAGTGAGGTTGTAAATAGCTATACGCTTTCAACTAAAATGTCCTTCGACACAGCTTTAGAAGGAAATGTAAGACGAGCCAAAAGAAAAGTTATTGAAATCATGAAAACGATGTGGGCTTTAGGTGATATGGATATGTCTGTATTTTTTTTAAACTCTCTGATGCGTTAAGTAAAACCAATGTTATTATACGCTTCAGAGGTGTGGGGTTTAACCAAATTCCAATGCGTTGAATCTATCCATCTGTTTGCTTGTAAATGTTTATTAAATGGTAGTCCCAGAACCCTGAATGCAGTGGTCTATGGACAGACTGGCCGATACCCCTATATATTGACAGTACATTAAGGTCAATAAAACATTGGTTTAAATTCCAAAAGATGCTTCTTACCAGATTTCCAAAACAAGCTTATGTTAGTTTTGAATAAAATTCAGGAACGCATCAAGGGACGTCTTAGTCTACATAACTGGACATTTTGTATAAAATGATATTTTGACGTTTTCGGTTTCTCAGAAGTATAGGTAAACGGTGACGCGGACAACGAAACTGTGGTTTTAAAAGAGCTGAAACAGCACATGATAGGCTGTTTTGGGCAAGATTGAAATTCCAAATTAAACGATAGTGATCGGTTTACGACTTGCAGATCTTTTAAATCACTGATTAGGTCAGAAAAATATCTGTCTGCAATTTCGATTTCTAAGTTTCGTAATGCTTTTACAAAATTTCGGCTAGGAATATGTGACATAAATGGGAACAACAGATATCCAAACAATTCTAAGAAATGTCCATTTTGTGATAACATCGAAAATGAATTCCATTTTCTTTTTGAATGTTCCAATTATACTAGATTGCAACAAAAGTATCTTTCAAAATATTGTGGGAATATAAATGAGCAGTCTTTAGTATGTTCCATACAAAGTGAAATGTTTTTCAACTAAGACGTTGGGGTATGTACATATTTTACGCCCTGAAAACAAGTTCAGTTACGGATGATAATTCATTGTATAAATAAGATACTGTATACGTTAAGGTTAATCGAAAATAAGCAATGTATTTTAATTGACGGTTATGTCAGTTAAGTTTATGTATGTGTTACTCTTCTTGGATTCCAGCTGATTGTCTTCCCTTTATAAAATGTGTACCCCCTGTATAAAGGCCGGTGGCTTTACAGTAAAACATTCTGGAGTTTGGAGTTCTCTCTCTCTCTCTCTCTCTCTCTCTCTCTCTCTCTCTCTCTCTCTCTCTCTCTCTCTTTTCTCTGTGTGTGTGTTGTGTGTGTGTGTGTGTGTTGTGTGGTGTGTGTGTATGTGTGTGTGAGTAATGGATTCCTCTTTTTTCTCCTATGAAATAAAAAGTGCGTCTGTGGAGAACAGAGCCTGGTTTGAACATTCAGTAAACACTCTGTTTCTGGCATTTTGCTTTGACGTGAGCGATTCCCGTGCTTACCTGACCTTGGTGATAAGTCAATCACCTCCATTGCGGATTCAGGAGGACTGTAAGTTTTTCGAGCACTGCCATTGTCACATTGTAATTCAATCGGATGTTTTTCACATTAATAGTGACCCTTACCTCATTAGAAAGGGCGACATAAACCGGTAGGGGGTCATACTCCGGCTCACACCCTGTCCATGTGAGTTTGTTATTCACACCACCGCGTGCATAAAGAAATGTGAAAAACATGTTTTGGTAGACCATGATGGAGTTTTCTTTCGTGCAAGTCTGGCTCTGGAAGTGAATATGCAAATATGTTCGTCTAGGTATAAAGAAGGGGAAGTTGCGAACCTTTTCCCGCCTTGAAAACACAAGCGTGCAGTTCAAAGAAGAATTTTGCGAAAACTGCATGGACTGCAGATCGACAGTCTGAAAATTGATGGTGACATTCGAGAACGTGAAGTTGAGTCGTTTGTGATCAGACAGCATACAGAAGACTATATTAGATGTGTGCAGACTTAGACTGGCTGCTGGTTGACTATGGGCATGGGTTTTGTTGTATCTTGAAGGCTCCTGGGAGATACTTGATGCTGTATGTTGATCTTCCGATGAAAACACACACACACACACCACACACACACACACACACACACACAGCATGCATGAACGCACGCACGCACGCACGCACGCACGCACGCACGCACGCACGCACCACACACACACACACACACACACACACACACACACACACACACACACACACACACAACACGTACGAATGCACACGCCCCCCCCCCTTCCCCCCCCCCCCCCCACACACACACACAGAGCTGCATGTCTGCCCACATTTTTCATGTTGTAGATAATAAGATTAATGTGTTACGTGCGTTCTATCACGGCCTATCACGATATCTCGTGGACTCTCGTGTGGCATTCTGATGTCAAGATTGATAGTTAGAGTTCAATCATTATTTTCTCGAAAACGTCACGGATTCATAGTAAATTTACTTGATGATGGAATGATTGCACGGGTGTCAGACGTGGCTTGTTAAGTGCATCAGCCTTTGACCATACCTTAGTTTCAACTGTTTTGGCTTTCTCAGGAAACTGGAACATGGGCAGTTGCTCATTAGCAGAAACCATTTATAAATCCAGTTGCAAAGTGAGACGACTGCAGGCGGAAATCTAAACAAACCTTAAATAAATTTTAGCAAACCGCCCAGAGAGACGTGGACAAACGAGTCACAAGACAAAACACTACGCGTTTCGACCTCTTAGGTCTTCTTCAGGCAAGACACAAACAAATTGGACAACGTTTCGTTTATTATTTATCATTTATCATTTATTAATCCTCTTGTCTGTGAAGGAATCTTCTTATGTTAAAGTAGTGATGCAGACAAAATGCACAAATTGAAATGTAATGATGAAAACTCAGAAAGCGATATTTGTAATAACGTAAATATATTTTATTGTAACTTTACAAGGTCAACCCTTGGTAGCTGTCTATTCCCTAAAAGGGCCAATTTTTTCCCACTGTAAGTGTTGAATGGAATCCTATAATGGAATCCTACACGTGAGAGGGCTGTTAATGCAGAGAAACTAGCCTACGTAACATGGCTAAAGCTTTAAAGTTCCTGGTCAAAAGATAAAAAGAAGTAGCAATGAACAACAGCACTCTATACCAGTAGACGGGCGGAAAAACCAAGGCTAGGATTCAAACTGCAGTGTTAAGAGCACCCACGCTATTATTCAGAAAGGTATGTGTACACGCTCTCAATGCTAAAAACCAAAACTAACTTAGCGTCAGGAAAAAAAGAAATAGGAGAAAATCGATGGGAAAAAAAGTGGACTGGTTCCTCACCTTGCCTTTCAGCAACTTGCCACTAATACCAAAACGAAAGATGCTGCCAAAGTTCGAGGTCAAAGAGGAAGATAATGACAAATCCATCTGCGCCAACAATACCACGACTGAAATCCGCAAAGGATAATAAATTATAAACAAATAGATGTGCGCTAACTAAACCACGATCGGAAGTCCACAAAGGACTATGAAACATAAAAAAATAAGAAATTCTCCGCTGATTTTGGCATGAACATCCACAGATAAAAAAAGGATGTAAGTAGACTTCCGTGACTGCTATTTCAGCCAGCAGATAACACGGAGCCTAGTCCAGGATTCAGACTGCAGTGCATATGACATCCACGCTAAACCTTCAGCGGAGGAGTTTGACAGGCTCTCGATGCCAAGCCCAGAATACAAGTTGCCACCACAGAATGCTAGAAACAATGGGGAAAATGAGATGGACGAAAGTTTGTAATGCGGTGACAGGACAGAGCAAACTAAAGCCTAAACTAGCCACATTTGGAGATATTGTACAAGAAGTTGAGGGGACGCTTATATAGTCAAACAACCAAAGGTGGAAACACCTGAAGAATTTCTACGCCAGCGAGAGATGGGTAACATCCCAGAAGAGAAAAGACCATCTTGAGAGACAAATGAAAGCTGCCTCCGGGGCTGAGAACATAATGATTTAAAGGAAGTGGAAATACCTCAGCAAAGCAATATTGTCAAGTGACAAAAGGAACAAAACGAAGGAATGCTTTCAGTTCTGAAGGTAAAATATTGAAAGTGCCCTTATCAGGAACACTCATAATGGACAAAGACATTTTTGAGCAGCATCTCGGGGAAAACATATCCCGACCCTCTTAGCAGAACACAACTTGAAACCAGGGCTTGGTGCAGCCTTTAAAGGCATCAACACTGGAAGAGTTAAAGAAAGTGGTTATGAAATCCAGAGAAAAATGGAATACCCTGCCTGCTGTCTATTTGTCGTCCCAATGTCCTTGAGTGCTCCACAAAAACTAATAAAGATGAACATGGGGAAACTTGATCGGCTACTAATGGATGATAACTGATGGAATGTATATTCTTAACATCAAATTTTGAGGGATACTAAACAGTTCAGAATACTGTCACTCATGGACATTAAGGGGTAAATCTTCTGCCACACTGCTGGTAAAATTCCTCAAAGAAGACAAGCATTTGGATTGTCAGTCAAGAAAGGGGTCATCTTGGGAGTGTGTGGCTGTGAAGACCAATCCTCAATGGAAGTCGCCTTAAAAGCATTCATGAGCAATGCCGATTCATCAGTCCTCAAGAATTGGTATCAACTGGCCCCTTGGGTACAAAATGCACCCTCTAAAATTCTAGAAGGAGGAAACAAAAAAGTACTTTCCACCGATAAAAACTGTACAAACAGTACAGTGAAACGGCTAGATTGGTCATTGCTTCATCATTGGTGAGTTTCAAACAAAAAAAAAGACAAATCATCTCCCTGCAGAAAAGAAAAATCGCGGAACCCTTTATGTTCAGTGTAGATAACTAAGCCATAGAAACTGTGATAAAAGAAGACAGTTAAGACTCTTGAAATGTGGTACGACGACTCCTTGACAAAACAACAAACAAAACAAAACAAAAAAAACCCAGTGAAAATAAAACAACCAAAATGGCAAAACAACAAACAAACAAACGGACAAAAAACGCCCGTATGTGATAAACCTGTGTGGTTTTCCTGGAAAATACCAGTTTTGATCTGTGCAGTTCATGTTGACATAGAAGCTCCTCTGGTCTCTAATGAGGTGCAGTATCAGCACCAGTACATAAAGAATAAAAAAGAGGTAAAATCAACAAATACACAGGGAGACAGTTTGGTACCCCATTTGGTTTCACTGAGGTTGCGCTTTTCTGCGGCTGAAATCCCTCGTCAAGGAGTACACAGTACGTGAAGCAAGGATACAAACTTTGTTTGAGGATTCGAGGGACAACGCTGTGGATAGATCCAGCCCAAGCTCACGACTGGCGGAAAATGGAAAGATCAGGATGAAATGGACGTGACAAAAGAAGATCTCGAGATCAAGGAAGTAACACGACTCACACAAACCGACAGACAGGAAATGACGTCAACAGAAGTAAAGCAGTCGTCAGAGGTTAACGGAAAAGCAACGAGAGACAGCGTTAGCCTAAACAGGAGTTAGCACACAAGGAAGAGATTTAGCCACATCAGGTCGAGGAGAAACGAAAGAGAACTTCATAAATCTCAAATTTCCCCACTTACGCACGCATCCGACGGCGATGGGAGGAAGATATTCATACAAAAAGACAACGCCTTGAATCGCCCACCCATCTTGAAGGCGCAGATTTGAAATCAGCAGGACAAAAATCCCTCAGACACAACGAAGGCATTGGCGACTTATGACCCAGATACGACCTTTTAGAGAGTAAGGAGCTCGGGTTAAAACACCTGTCACAGGGAAGAGGTTGGTGTGTGGTGGTGGTTTTCCACTCTGTTGACCCTTTGCTTTCAAGCTCTGCCTCGAGTTTCTTCCTACTGTAATGGATTCCTTGCCTGAGCGTTCGATTACAAATCGCATGCCCATGTACGTGCATTGAATCCGTGGCTAAATGTTTAATTGATTGATACATCTACTGACGAACATCTGTTTGATTGAGTGAGTACATGAGCGTGTGGACCAGTCAGCCCATAAACAAAACAACGAAAAATCGGCCGGCTGTTCTCTCATGTGCGTATCTATTGAATATTAGGCGAACCTGGAAAAGGTTGAAAAATAAAGAAATTAATTCAAACATGCCTTATGACCTAAACATTTTATGCTTATAAACTAAGTAGGTTCGTTTTTCTGGGTTGGTTGGTTGGTTCAGCTTTTTGATTGAATCCAGTTAAGGAGCTTGTCTTCATTTGTTCGGCGACGTTTCTCCATCAGAACGTTGAGAGTGTACAGGAAAGGGTTGATAGATGAGTTTAGGGGTAGCACGAGGATTGCCATGGCAACGTTGACTTCTCCAGACACAGGCACGCCCTGAGAGGCCAGCAGACCCAACAGACCAATGGGGAACCAGCACAGAAAGTCAGACATGGCGATGGTAAACAGTCGACGCGCAATGTCAGCATCTTTTGAACTTTGCACGGTTTTTGTTCCCGACATTTGATTGGCTCGCACAGAATGAAATATGACAGTTTGTCCTAAGGCTATGATTAGGAAGAGGACAAAGTTCAGGACAACCATGATCCCAAAGGCATACTGACTACCAGCAAATTGTTTTCTGGTGACTGGCAGAGGGATGCAGATTCCTGTCTGACTGTAGAAATCCCAGTGGTTGTTTACCGGATAGAAAGGAATGGTTGCCAACAGGATGCCCATTATCCAGCATGTACTGCTAGCCAGATGAGCGTGGGTACTCTGGAAACGGAGGAAGCTGAGTGGAAAACTTACAGCCAGTAAGCGGTCCAGGGTAATGAGGCAGATGATGAACGCTGACACTTCAGAAGAAAGCAGAGACAGAAAGCCTGCAAACTGACAAACAGCACTGTGCCTCCATGACACGTCTTCCCACACATAAATGTTCTGGTACATCCAGTCAGCCATTCCTATCACTGCCAGGTACAGTCCCATCAGAAGATCTGACCAACACAGGTGAACCACAAACACACTGAAGCCTGGCGCCCCTCCGCGTTTGATGGTCACCATACGAAACACACCACTCACCAAGTTGCCAGTATGGCCAGTGAGGATAAAACACGGCCAGCATGACGCGGTACACACTGGACCGAAGCAGATCACTGCATGATGAGATTTCGTCCGTGGGAGCATAGCAGTGTTTGAGGTTGAAATTTTCTAACAAAGCAGCAGCACAACATAGCTTGTAATTGTCACCACGCACCACTGTCAGATGACTAAGGCCCTCCAATATGTTCTCCTGAATGCCTTCCATAGGACATCCTGTCATGTCCAGTTCTCGGAGCTGTGTCATCAGTTGCAGGGCTTCCTGCGTGATACGGTGTGTGCCCACAACCAGAGATGTTCAGTCTCTGTACAGTGGGGAACAGATTTCCAATTCTGTCATCGAGTGTTTGAAGTTTAATACCCGACAAGTATAGAATTTGAACAGTTGTACACATTTTGCATGAATAATTATCTACCGCTCCTTCCTGCACATGATTTTGAAGCAAAGTGAGAAAGTGGGTTGTTGGAAAGGAAAAAAACCCTTTAGATTGGACATTCTCTGAACACCACTTGTGAGAGAAGTGATACAATTACCACTTAAATCCAGCGTGACCATATTAGGAAAGGAGATGTTTCCTATGACAGACACCTGACTGTTGGCCAGACTGAGGTAAACCAGCATCATGTTGGATTCGAACTCTTCCATCTTCATCCCACTGCGTGTGCTTTCAGGTATCTCAAATCCTTATGTTGGTCAGCAGGGAACCAGTGAGGACATGTGAAAGCCAGGCCATGACATATACACACACCGGGACAGTGCAGGTCACACAGCAGTTCATCATCAGACTGTGGACAGTGGAACATACCATCACACATGTGGGAGGGGTGCAGACAGATGGAAGAGTCACGACAGCGGTAATACCCTGGACACTGGTAGTGCTCACATCCTGCTTCATCCTGCCACTCTGGGCAGTCGTACACTCCATTACACACTGGTGAACACTGGAAGGCAGTAACCCTTGGGGCACGGATAGTGAGTCTCTGGACAAGACGCGTGTTCTTCGGCACTTTTTGTTTCGTTGGTACGATAGAATGCATGACACAGTTTGGTAAACGTTACAGCTGCTGGAGGAGCTGGAGGCATTTGTGTGGCAAGGACCCGAGTGATGGGCAGTCCAGTGATTTTCTATTACAAACCATTTCATCTTCCCCACTCACGCAGTCGTTCTGTCCGTCACAGCGCATAGAAAGAGTGTAACACTGCACACACACACACAACACACACACACACACACAACACACACCACACACACACACACACACACACACGCACACATACAGTCAGACACACAAAAATGCATATGCATGAGCGCGCACACACACACACACAGTACACAACAACAACAACAACAACCATTGATTCTGATGCTGAATGAGAGCGTGTAAATCCCGCTTGATTTGTGAAAATCATATTGCTTTTAAGAAAATGATATGATCATTCACACTTGTAAACAGCTTTTGACGAGCCCTGGACAAAACAATGTACAGTGTTTGCTGGGTATACAGCCGTTGGGCATTTCATTCTGTTATTCCACAAGGCTGTGTGTTAATACACAAACACCGTTGAAACTGTGAGGTGTCTGGAATTCAATTAACAACCCAAAGGGAAACCTTATGGACATCATTTTATGGTATCTGTTAACAATTTACCAAAACTGACCTGCTTCCTGTACCACAGCGTATGTGACTAGGAGGACAGGTCGGATGTACGCAAAAGTGTTCGTCACTGCTGTCCACACAGTCCTCACGATAGTCACACACCAGACTGTAGGGAACCCTCTGTCCTCCTCTCTGACAGCCATAGGAAGGAGGAAGTGACGTCATGGCCACCGGACATGTGTGGGCTGACGGGATGTCCCAGGACTCAGGGCTGTGTCCAAAGGAGAGGGGCTGGAGGGCCCAGCAGTGGCTGAGCGAATCACAGGCGAGGAAGTCATGAACAGAATGGTTGGAAGGGCAGACCGTCAACCCAGGTCTGTGCTCTTTCATCTGCAGGTCGGCCATGATTATTGTAGATACAGGTGTGGAAGATGACGGAGTTGATAGCTTGCTGTATTCACAAAGAAATGGGATAAACCTTCCGCCATAACGATCTGAGCACGAAGTCAAGAACACAGTGTTGATCCACATCATAGTTGGTCCGTTTAAATCATTGTGCAATTTATTCGTAGGATTTTCAGGTCCCAAAAAACTACAGTATGGAATTGCCTGAAAAGGTTCCATATTGAGGCGTACTGGATAAGCAATCGTTCCATCGTCCCACATCGGAATCGATCTATACCTTTGGGACATATAGGACTACAGATCATGATGACGATGATGATGATATATAATGATGATAACGATGACGATGAATGATGATGATGATGACGATGATGATGATGACAATGGTGATGATAATGATGATATGATGATGATGATGATGATGATGATTATGACGACGACGACGATGATAATGATGATGATTATGACCATCATCATCATCATGTTGATGAAGCAAGTTGCCATACCCTCTTTCAACACAATGTCTCCCTCCTCCCCCCCCCCCCCCCCCAAAAAAAAAAGGAAAGTTTCATATATCCCATTATTGACAAATGCATATATATCTTTAAAACAAAAAGAGTAACAAAGAAGCAAAACAGAACAACAAAAACTTTGACATGCTCTTTTCTGGCAACATTTAAGTATGTGACAGAGTTCTACGATTTGGGCGAAAATACAAGTTCCACATGGAAGTAAAAGTCACCATGCGTTCGTGTGTGTGTGTGTGTGTGTGTGTGTGTGTGTGTGTGTGTGTGTGTGTGTGTGGTGTGCGTGCGTGCGTGCGTGCGTGCGTGCGTGCGTGCGTGTGTGTGTGTGTGTGTGTGTGTGTGTGTGTGTGTGTGTGTGTGTGTTTTGGAGAGCGAGAAGAGAGAGAGAGAGAGAGAGAGAGAGAGAGAGAGAGAGAGAGAGAGAGAGAGAGAGAGAAAAGAGAGAGAGAGAGAGATGAGAAAGTAACGTTTTGTCTGTCATGTCCTGTGTCACAACCTACTGTGTCTGATTTAAATTTTGCCAGTACAATCCCTTCGTCTCTACGTAGAACGAAACTGAAAGTGTATAGATTTGACGCAGCCGAGTTGAAATATTAACTCACTTGTTGAAAGTTTTATCAACAAATGGTCACTGGAGCAGCATTAAATGTCAGTAACTCAATTGTTTTGTGCTCCTTTATACGGTAGAAATAAACAACTGGCATAATTAGAAGCATTCTTGAGTGTGACCCATACATATAGAGTTTCCATTCTGACATCCTTCGTAATAATTTGGCTCCCAAATGCCCCCAGTGGTTACTGAAATTCTGAGGCCATTTACCTGATGGTGTTTTATAGCTGAGAGCTGTTTGAGGAATCATCCACGCAAGTGCGCATAAGGACTGAAGAGATTTAATAATAATAATAATGATAATGGTTTCTTATATAGCGCTTAATCAAACGAATTTCTCTAAGCGCTTTATTCATTGAAATTATATGGAATTTGTGCTGTCAAACCTTTGTTTTGTATCCTACTGTCAATATAAGGAGTTGGTACTCATTATTGAAATTTCTGCTTGTGTTCTCTCCCTTGCTTCCCAGACTGCCGTTTTCATTTAGGCATACACACTCCCCGACAGACAGTCTGTGACAATATTTACAAAAGGCTATTCAATTATATCCGCAGACCTGTAACAGTTTCTGCAATGAAAATCACATCGTCAGCTAACAATAAAATAAACAATTCAAACGGGTATGTGAAAATCTAGAACCATGCCTTTCATTGTAAATAACTTTTACTACTAGTTCATTAATGAAAAGAGATAACAGAACAGGGTTGCACGCATCTCATTGGCTTAATCCTGATATACAGGCAATACATTCAGTCAACACAGAACCAGATCGAACTCTAGCTTTGATTTCATGGAACATACTTTAAATGCATTTGAACGATTTACGCCTGAATCCATTTTTCAAGAGAACTGGCCAGAGAAGATTTCAATTTATCGTGTCAAAAGCTTTCTCGAAATCAATAAAAGCAACATGAAATTTGCGTTGTAATACAGCTGTTTTTGCATGTGAGCTAGTAAGGAAAACATATGGTTAAATGTTGAGTATCCTATTTTAAAATCCAGGTTGATAATCACCTGTAATATTGTGTTCCTCCATCCATTCTTGCAATAAATAAATTATTTTTCACTATACCAAATGTTTTACTGCTAACATCGCCCAAGGAAATTCATCTATGAATGTTTGTATTGGTGACATCAACCTTCTTGAAAATAGATTGAATAATAGATTCACATTAGTAGTCAGGGACTACACCATTGTCAAATAACCGATAAGATAATTTCAGAAATAAAAAAGTACAACCTGATCATTCAAATTCTTAAAGAGATCGGCAATAATGTTATCGAGACTAGCTGATTTTCGGTTCTTAAGTTTTATAAAAGCAAGCAATATTTCTTCTTCGGAATTGGACGGTTCATGTAGCTTTGCGTTTCAGCTTCAGCCGAATTCTCATTTACTGTGTTGTCAACATCCGTCTTCAGCAAGACTTTAAAATCTTGAAACCAAGAATCAATTGATTTGCTATTTCTGGGCTGTTTTCATTTTCAAATATGCATTATTGAACAGCACCCCAAAATTCTTTTTAATTTTCAGTGTCGTTACAATTTTATCCAACAAAGTTTGGTTAAACGGTTTCCTCTTCTCCTTTGGTAATTTTTCGTATTCACGTCTGACAATTACATATTCATTTCTCTTTTCAATTATTGTATGTACTTACTTTTCAAAGTTTACCGAACGACAAAATATCTGCAACAAACTTCTAGTGTTTCCTTTACAAAGTTTACATTCTAAATCAAACCACTAACATGAACTTTCATAGTTGTTAAATGATACGGGTGTTTTCACGGATTCAGCACCCTCCCTTATAAAGATCTTTTTGACGTCTACGTAAAATGACATAATAGCATTACGTTAAAAAACAACAACAACAAAGGGAACCAAACAGAAAGAATCATACAAACGTGCTCATCCTACTAAGGTGCTTTCTAAGAAAGCTGATGTTGACATATTTGGTTCTGTTGGACATGACCTAGGAGTTCCACACCGTGGTCAGTCTGGTAGAGTTCCCTATCAGTCTGATAGAGAAAACAGGTATTCTACTTTTCAGAGTAGTGGTCAGAATTCTGGTTTGTCAGCTGGTAGTGGAAATAACCTTGGTGGTAACCGTTTTCGTGGTCGTGGTGGCCGTCATAACTTAGGTGGAGAGTTTCTCAAGAGGTGCTTCTAATCAGTCTACTGTGTTGTGTGTTTTCTGTGTTAGAAGACAGAACATGTAGCTGCTAAGTGTCCATGCAAGTCAGGTAGAAACCCTTGTCGAGTTTGTAACCTTCGCCACCCAGATAAGTGTCCTTTTGTGGTTGGTAACTCTACTGTTGTCGAGAAGTCAGCTGACAGAAAACAGCCTAATGCTCCTTGTTCTGTTCTGGATACTCCTTCTGCTTGTTTAGCTGCTGGTGAGTTCACAGGCAAATTACATTTAGAGTCTGGTTCTATGAATGGCACTTTGAATTCTGTTGTGAGTGATACTGGTACTACCATTTGCGGCGTTCACAAGCGGTTAGTTTCTGACAGTCAGATGTTAGGATTTGGTGGTCGTGTGGATGAGTTTCCATTACAGTGTCAGTCAGTTGTCCTTATTTTTGGGCGATTTGACTTGTGTGTTGGATAGCCCTGTCGCAGAATTCACTTTGGGTAATGTGCCTGTAGTTTCTGTTAGTGGTGAGTTGAGTGATGTATCTAGCCAGCCTTTCTCTTTAGCAGCCGTTACAAGGGCTAGAGCTCAGCATCTTGTGGACAAAAAGCCTCTGTGTGAGATCCCTAATGAACAGAAAGATGATGAGTCATTGAAGTCTTGTTTCCACAGTTAGCATCTTCTGGTGAGGTGAAGAAGTTAGTTACAACTACCTTTTGCAACTACTTGTCTGATGAAGCTTTGTGCAAGCATTTTGTCAAAACTGATATTTATTAAGTATTTTGATCAGGTTGTTGTTCCTGTTGAGCTTCGACCTACAGTGTTAGTTGTGGCGCAGGTTTTGATTTTGTCAGGTCATTGTGGTTCTCAGCATACTCTGTCTAGAGTTCTTAACAAGTTCTTTTGGCCTGGAGTGACTGTTGACGTAGCGAAGTATGTTGCTTCCTGTGACGTGTGTCAGAAGACGGTATAAAAGGGTAGTGTTGTCCAGTACCCTTTATTATGGATGACAACATACCTACTAAAATAACTTCAAGCAAGAACAACCAGCCATGGATTACTACAAAAACTAAACGTTTGTTGAGAAGGAAACATTGTTTCTTTAAGAAATTGAAACTACATCCTAATTCAGAAAGATTACTGGTTAGTATAAACATATTAAGAGAAGGTGTCAGAGAGAATGTAGGCTTGCTCACTCCAATTATGTTAATTCGATGATTTCAGAAGGTGATCATCAAAACAAGAAATTATGGTCTTACATAAGGAGTAAGAGACAGGACAACATTGGGATTCCAGACCTGAGAAACAACCAGAATAACCTAATACAGGACCCTGAAGGGAAAGCAAATTTACTAAACAAGCAGTTTTGTTCATTTTCTCAAATCCCAAACCTTTAATTAACGTTAGACTAAAGGATGATGATAAACTCCCTGAAATGCAAAACATCAAAGTAAACAAAGCAGGAGTATTTAAGTTACTGACAAACACAATGAAAACAAAGCTACTGGTCCCGATGGCGTTCCTGGCAAGCTCTTAAAATTAATGTGCCAATGAACATCCATATCAGCAAAACTACTTGAACACATAATATATAGTAGCATAATGGACCATCTTGACAAATATGACTTCTTAAATAACGCCCAGCATGGTTTTAGACAGCGAAGGAGTAGTGAGACTCAACTTATAACAACTCTCAATGATTTTAATAACTGTCTTAACAACAGACAGCAAATAGATGCAATTTTATTAGACTTTTCTAAAGCCTTTGATAAGGTTGACCATGAGGGCCTGCTGCTTAAATTAGAACACATCGGCATTGGCGGTTCTTTGCTAAAATGGGCGAGATCATTCCTCGTTGGGAGAACGCAGAAAGTTGTTGTGGAAGGGTCGTCATCCCATTGTAAACCAGTCTTGTCAGGTGTACCACAGGGAACTGTTCTGGGGCCCTTGTTTTTCTTAATTTATATAAATGACATAAGTAGAAATCTCTCTCCTGGAACTACTATAAGGCTTTTTGCAGATGACAGCTTAGTATATAGAACAATCAAAGCAAGAATGATACACGCATTCTACAAGAAGATCTAAACGCCTTACAAGAGTGGGAAAGAACTTTGAAAATGGAATTTCATCCCCAAAAGTGCCAAGTGTTGCGTATATGTAACAAACGCTCACCATTAGATCAGATTATTCTATCCATAATACTATTCTTAAAGAAACTAATGCTGCAAAATATTTAGGCGTGATTAATAGATAGTCGTCTCAAATGGAAAGAACATTACAATTTAGTATGTAAGAAAGCAAATAACATCTTAGCTTTCTTATATAGGAATATCAATGACTGCCCCCAAAAGGTTAAAGACGACTGCTACAAAACACTGGTTAGACCCATACTGGAATATGGTTGCTCAGTTTGGGATCCTTACCATCTAAAGGACATTGATAACCTCGAAAAGATTCAGAAGAGAGCAGCACGGTTCGTAACAGGGAACCACATCAGAGAAAAGGGGAATACTAGGAAGAACATGAGGAAATTAGAATGGAAACCCTTAGAAGAGAGAAGAGCTTTTATCAAACTTAACATCTTCTTCAAAGGCAGAGCTAAAGTAATTGATATTCCAATGGAACAACTAGTATTGAATAAAAGTAGCACCAGGAGTGGCGGTCAATGTTATACCATACCTGCATCAAATATTGACAGCCACTTACATTCATTTTATCCCAGTTCTGTACGGCTGTGGAACTCACTGCCGGTGCCATCAAGATTGCCACAAATGCAATCTCATTTAAAAAACAAATTGATACGACAGTTTTGAGATCTGCATATTGACGATTTTCTATTTTACTTCCCCAGATATTTTACTGTTACCTGGGCCTGAATTTGGCCATTGCTTTTAACTTCTTGAATATCGAGTGCGACCCCTTGTTGTCAAATTTGCTCCAGGGCCAACAGTCTGAGTCGCACTATTTTATGTTATTTTATTTTACTTTTTAACATGCGCTCTGGTGACCTACTCGTTTTGAGTGAACCAGTATTTTAGGAAGAAGAAGAAGAAGCTTCTGTTCCACTGATCACTACTCCATTTGATCGTGTGGCTATTGATCTTGTTCATCCATTGTCTCCTCCTTCGGAGCCAAGTCATCATTATATCTTGACCATGGTTGATACTGCTACCCGTTTTCCGGAGGCTGTTCCTTTGAAGGATATTTCCTCTGCTACTGTGGCAGATTCATTGTTGGGAATCTTTTCTCGTTTGGGTTTCCCCGAGGAAATTCTGTCAGATCAGGGTACGCAGTTCAACACTGATCTCATGAAGCAGTTTCATGCTTTGTGTGGTGCAAAGGGCATACGTACATTGCCGTATCATCTGCAGGCCAATGATCATGTTGAGAGATTCCATGGGACTTTGAAGTCCATGTTCAAAAAGAGTGTCCGTACTCAACAAAACGCGTGACATCGTTATTTGCCTGCACTGTTGTTTACATGCGGGGTTGCCCTCTGAGAGTGCAGGTTTCTCTCCCTTTCAGCTGCTGTTTGGTCGGCAGGTTCGTGGTCCTGTTGCTTTGTTACAGGAGTCAGATGTTCAGGATGTTGAGGCCAAACCTTTCTATTATTACCTATTTGAACTCAAGAATGTCATTGCTGACTCATGTAAGTTAGCCATGGGGAATTCTGCTGATTCTGCCTTGAAGGGTAAAAGCCACTTTGACAACAAGGCCAGGGAACGTCGTTTCCAAGTCGATGATGAAGTCTTAGTTTTGTTACCGACTGACTCTAACAAGTTGTTAGTATCCAGATTACAAAGTTCTTGTCAAGGCAAGGAAAAAAATTATTCGAATATGCTCAAAAGGTATCTTCGTCGTGCGATTGCGTCTGCTTCTGATGTTGTTGTACCTAGAGTTGTCCTTTCACAGGGTACTTCAGTGCCTTGGCTTGTGAGCAAGAACAAGGTTCTTCGGAGCGTTCTCCAGGAGTTGGTCTTTCTGTGGTTACACGTGATCCCTCTCCAGAATCTGTTGCTCGTGAGGTGGTTTGCACAGTTGGTGTCGTCCAGGACTGTGATGACGCTTTACCCATTCCCACGTTAACTGTTCCGATGGCGTCTTCTATGCCAGATGAAGATGCTCGTTCTGCACAGTTTGATTGTGCTTTGTCTGACAGCAGTTCCAGTGAGTTGCATGCAGTCTGTGGTGATTTTCAGGACATTTTGACTCCTAAACCAGTTGCTTTCTTAGGTGACATACTCTTAGACATCCCTCTTACAACAGATGTCCCTGTTAGAAAGAAGTGTTAAGAAATCTTAAGAGATTGGTATCATGTTGGATCTTGGTATGATTGAGCCATTGAATATCCTCATGCATCTCCAGTTGTGTTGGTCAGGAAGAAAGATAGTGCGTGTCGTTTTGGCATTGATTTCAGGTCTTTGAATAAGATTACCGTCTTTAATGCTGAACCTATTCATGACTTTGAGAGTCTTTTTGCAAGGTTAGCTGATGCTCAGTTTTTTTTTCTCACAAAGATAGATTTTGCAAGAGGATATTGGCAGATCGTGGTTAAGCCTGAAGATCGTCCGAAGACAGCTGTTACAACACATATGGGTCTCTTCCAGTTTGTCAGGATGCCTTTTGGACTTGTGTCGCCTCCTGCAGTATTGCATGTATGATGCGTATGCTGGCATTAGATCAGTTTTCTGCTATCAACTTGATTGATGATATTCTTGTCTACAGTGTGTCATGTGATGCTCACCTTTGTCATGTGAAGTGTGTGCTCTCCTGTCTGAGGTCTTTCATCCTCACAGCTCGTCCTTTGAAGATCTAGGTAGGCTTTCGTTCACTTGAGTTTCTTGGTCATGTTGTTGGAGGTGGTACTATGCGTCCTGAAGGGAAGAAGGTTGGTAAGATTTTGAATATATCCACACCCACTACCAGGAAGCAGGTCATGTCTTTATTGGGGTTGCTCAGTTTTTACCGGAGATATGTTCCTGGGTTTGCTACTTTGAGTGCTCCACTGTCTGATTTGATCAGAGATGCTGGTCGTGCTGGAAAGGCTACTTCTTGGACTCCTGAGTGTGCTGAAGCTTTGAGGACGATTCAGGGAATCTTGTCTTCTGCACCTGTGCTGTTGTTACCTAGGCTGAGTAATCCTTTTGTTCTCAGGACTTATGCTAGTTCTGTTGGTTTGGGTGCTATATTGCTTAAGGAGAGTGATGATGTTCTTCACCCAGTCGTGTTTACTAGTCGAAAGTTGCTGGATCGTGAGAAAGCGTACAATACTATTCAGCGGGAATGTTCAGCTATTGTCTGGGCTGTTCAGAAGTTTGTAAGGTTCCTTTGGGGAGTCAGATTTATCCTGCAGACGGATCATCGTCGCTTGAAGTACCTGCGAACGTCAGTCTTCAAGAACTCAAGAATTATGCGATGGGCGTTGTCGTTGCAGGAGTTCTCGTTTGAAGTCCAGATAGTTCCTGGTTCAGAGAATGCTTTCGCTAATCTTGTCTCCCGTTCATGTGAGAATCAGTTGATCCTGTAGTGAGCGAGTTTCCTTGTGTGAACTGTAGTTTTCTGATGCTGTTTTGATGTGTGATTTCGGGGGGGCGGGGGGGGGGGGGGGGGGGGTTTCTTCTTTTTTTTTCTTTTTTTTTTGCAATCTGCTGTTTGTTTACTTCTTCAAAAAACAATTCAGTCGTTTTTTAAAGGAGAAATATTGTGACGTCAACGTAAAATTAAGTATTGTGACGTCAACGTAAACTGACTTAACAGCATGACTTAAAAAAAGAAAAACAACTACGGGAGCGAGAGAAAAAACAAACAAACAAACAAAAAACGGCGAGGCGTGAGTAGGGCTTGGGATTGTATTTGTTTTTGTTTTTTTGTTCGTTGCTTTCTCCGTGAAGTGACTTGGAGAGGCTGACCGTCAGGTCGGTAGTGCGTCGTAGTTTGCTATACCCTGTGGAATTTCAATTCAGCTGTGTTCGTCGGTAGTTCGACGTACGTTACTGTACCGTGTTGATCTTCAATTCAGCTGTGCTCGTCGATAGTTCGACGTACGTTACTGTACCCTGTGGAATTTCAATTCAGCTGTGTTCATCGGTAGTTCGACGTACGTTACAGTATCGTGTTGATCTTCAATTCAGCTGTGTTCGTCGGTAGTTCGACGTACGTTACTGTACCTGGGGAATTTCAATTCAGCTGTGTTCGTCGGTAGTTCGACGTACGTTACTGTACCCTGGGGAATTTCAATTCAGCTGTGTTCGTCGGTAGTTCGACGTACGTTACTGTACCGTGTTGATCTTCAATTCAGCTGTGTTCGTCGGTAGTTCGACGTACGTTACTGTACCGTGTTGATCTTCAATTCAGCTGTGTTCGTCGGTTGTTCGACGTACGTTTCTGTACCGTGTTGATCTTCAATTCAGCTGTGTTCGTCGGTAGTTCGACGTACGCTACTGTACCGTGTGGATCTTCAATTCAGCTGTGTTCGTCAACGTAGGTTCGACGAACTTTACTGTGCTCTGTGGATCTTCAATTCAACTGTGTTCGTCGGTAGTTCGACGTGGCTCGCTGTGCTCTGTGGATCTTCAGTTCAGCTGTGTTCGTCGATGGTTCGTCGTGGTTTGCTGTGCCCTGTGGGTCTTCGGTTTGACTGTTTCATGGGCGGCTCTGCTTGCCGTGTGGGTACCCTGGTTGGTGCTATAGACTGTAACTTGGGCTCGGTGCAGCCAAGTGTATGGACTGTGTCTCTGATTGCTGAGATTGTGATGAACTATAATAATATGATATGTGATATGATATATTGATATCTGATGGTTAAAGCTTCCTGTTTACTTATATCTGACGGTTAAAGCTTCCTGTGTACTGATATCTTCGTTAATGTAAAATATTGACCTGCACGCTGTGTAGTGGCCTGTATCGATTTTGTGCCTATCACTAATGATTTATAGTGATATGTGTTTATAATGTTTTGATGGTTCAGGCAGCATAATTATAAAGAAAGAAACTTAACTTGTGTGTTGCCTGGCTATGCATGTTCGTATGGTGTGTGTGTGTGTGTGTGTGTGTGTGTGTGTGTGTGTGTGTGTGTGTGTGTGTGTGTGTGTGTGTGTGTGGGTGCGTGCGTGCGTGCGTGCGTGCGTGCGTGCGTGTGTGCGTGCGTGCGTGCGTGTGTGTGTAGGGAATAATCGTTAAATGTATCCAAACTTTTGAAAATTAGAGTCAGGTAGTCATACACACAGCACCATACCATCCGTAACAAACTTCCAGAGCATTCCTCTCGTTAACATCAGCTAAATCAATTGCAAGATCAATTTTGGTGTGCATTTCTTCACTGCACAAAGTATTGGTGTATATATAAGCGCACTTCTCATCCCACACAAGTTTGTTTATAACAAATTCCTCTTTTGCATACAAACATCAGGCGAACATTCCTTTGGAAACACAACTCATGCTGTCAATGGCAAGTGGTCGGAATCAAGACGGTCAACTATAGATAATTTACGAAAGTCAAACAAAATCAAAAATTCACGTGAGAAAACGAAATAGTTTGTGACACCGCTTCCAGAATTTGATATAAATGTGCAGGAACCATCACGCTGAGTCGATGGTTTTGATTGCATTTAATATTGCTTGCCTTCAGCAAACGTTGTAGCTTCCAATAGCTACTTTAATGTGGTACAAGCCAATTATACTCTGTTCTAAAATCCGCAGGGATGTGGGGGGGAAAAACACAGAATAAATATAATGAACGAATGTACGTAAAAACAATATGAACTTTGTTTTTACGCCACACGGAGACATGCAACTTCACGTATCTTACATGTTGTGAACACCTGGCGAGGCATACAAGCCTACGGCGACCTTAAATTGTTGATATCTCCATAAAACTCTGGTCACATCTTTGAATTCATGCACCGAATTCAGACTAACAAGACGAGCTCCCTCCTTCACGCACTGTTCTCTCATAGCTCTGAGGTCATCAGCAATCGTCTGGTTGTAGCGTAGGCTGTAGCATCGTCCGTTGACCTCAAAGCCCACACCGTGACACCTGGTGTAGCCACAGTCTTCTTCGTCTCTGCCATCCAGGCACTGGGTCATCATGTTGCAGGCCAGGTGAGGCTGGAAGTCTAGCCAGGTGTCCACGGAGCAGTTCCACTGACCCGTGAGAGTTTGTGTTGGTTTTGTGGAGTTCTGGAGAACAAGAAACAGTTAAAGTCATTGTGTGTTCTGAAAACAGAAGCATTTACATCGCCTGCCCAGAAGCCTTTTGTTTGTTTGCTGATACAGACTCACCAGTGGGACACGGGTGATTCTGCTGTTCCTCACTTGGCATCCTTAAATGGAGACACACCACTTTGAGACACACCACTTACATTTCTCTCTCTCTCTCTCTCTCTCTCTCTCTCTCTCTCTCTCTCTCTCTCTCTCAACATATATACATACATACAGACATGCATATACACACAGAATGAGGGAAAAGCAAGAGGAAACGGAGGGGGAAGTGGCTGGAGAAGCGTGGGGTAGGGCAGTGGTTGTTTACACGCAGGAAGGGGTGGAAACTCAGTTGCTCAAAAGTCGGGTGGGAAGTAGCAATGGGGATAGAGTAGGGGAGGCAGGGGTGTCTTAAAGGTGTGTGGAAAAATAGGGGAGATGAAGGAGGAAGGAGGTGTGTGGTGAGAGGGGCTGTGTTAAAACATGTGGAGGAGGAGGAGTGTCAAAGGTGGTAACAAACTGGTGGCGGGGAGGGGTGGGTGGTGGGTGGGAGTGTTTTCTTGCAGACTGGAGAAGAACATCGAGGGAGGAACAAAGGTGTAGACGCTAAGTTGTTGGAGAGGCAGAGCATGAAAGAAAGAGAGAAGCAGACGACGGGAATGGCGAGGATAGATTGCTCCTGGCTGCTTGGTTCCGCGCATCAGTTGAGGACAATACTTCTCTGGTCCCAGTCGCACCTTTTGGTGCATCTTTGTCTTGTCTGCCTTTTGCCCGACTCTGGGGAAGAGCCAAGTGACTGTGAGAACAGACCCACTGACTGTATGGAAAGTCCTGTTGACAGCAGGAAAGACTGCGACCCGAGAACCTCTTTAGAGGGCACGCGAGACTTCATGTGTCGAAAGCTTGGCCGTCTCAGGAGTTGTGTTCTTTTCACCGGACAGCAGAACAGCAACAAGGAGGCAGCAGAACGCACACTGCAGTTGTTCGATGTTGGTGTCTTTTGCCGGTGGACTCTTTGGTCATGAAAGATGGGCTGGCACACTCCAAGGACGCTGCGGTGGAGGTTCTGTAGCGTCAAATCCAGCGGCCATTGCACAATAGAATCTACCAGAGAGCAATTATGTCTTTTGTCGTCTTTGCAGAATGCTCTGTGCATGCCTGCACAACACGTCGCAGGCTTCCAATGGTGGTGCAGAATTGCCCCCAGCTGGTTGGTACAATGGTTGAGGGCAATACTTCTCCGAGTCCCACTCGCGCCTTCGGGGGCATCCTTGTCTTTCTTGAGGAGGGCGGAGTTGCTTGCGAGACGGAACATAAAGGGAATGGAGAAGCAGAGGATGGTAAAAGGATAGAAGGGACGCGATAATAACGGTAGAGAATAACGAAAAAGAAAGTTGGGACGGGAGAGGGTTGGGTGATATGGGGTGCATGAGGAAGGTTTCCCAGAGGATCTTCTTTCTCTCTCTCTCTCTCTCTCTCTCTCTCTCTCTCTCTCTCTCTCTCTCTCTCTCTCCTCTCTCCTCTCTCTCTTCCTTCTCTCTCTCTCCGTGGTTCAATCGCTGAGGTTCATTTTTTGTTCATGTAATCCGTTTGGGGTTCTTATCCTTATGCAACCTTAAGTGTGTTCTTTTTTTTTTCCGTAGCCATTGCTGACGTACGTTGAATGGCTTCGACTGTTGAAATAATGTACCAATGCCCCTGTGTCTTCTTGTAATGCTAGTGTTTGGCGGCGGATTACTAATTGTCGCTGCTTATACTCGCTTGTTTGCTTGTTTTCTTCGCTTGTACGTTGGTTAAATGTTGGTGGTTTCTTGACCTGTTCCGTTTCATTTTAAGAATACGTGAAACTTTCAGAGATTAATATGTAAATTAATGATCAATCCACGCACAGCAGTGATATATGATATGTCAGTGTCGTAAACAAAGAAACAAGAATGTGTCATGAATTTGACTGAAGGTTAGAATTGCGCCAATGTAATATGATGTAATATGATTATATAACATAACATAACAGAGATGGGGATGGGGTGTAATGGAGGTGCAGCCATGGGAGAGGAACATGGTGAGAGAGAGAGATTGAGAGAGAGAGAGAGAGAGAGAGAGAGAGAGAGAGAGAGAGAGAGTGTGTGTGTGTGTGTGTGTGTGTGTGTGTGTGTGTGTGTGTGTGTGTGTGCGTGTGCATGCGTGTGTGTGTGTGTGTGTGTGTGTGTGTGTGTGTGTGTGTGTGTGTGTGTATGCATGTGTGCATGCGCGCGCGCGCGCGCGCGTGTGTGTGTGTGTGTGTGTGTGTGTGTGTGTGTGTGTGTGTGTGTGTGTGTGTGTAACATGAACATGCAGAGCCTGGCAATCCATTCTTATGTGGCATATGACTCTCAAGCTGGCAGCCAGCCAGAAAAGTAAAAAAAAACACCCAACAACAACAAAACACAACTGCTGTTGTTATTGTTTGGACAGTGGGCAGTCTTTACCCTTTCATATCAGTGATGACACACAATACAAACACAATACAAACACTCCCGTTCCAAACCTGATGGAAGGTGAACAGGAGACGGAATCCAGGAAAAGGGACATCGTCTGCATCTGTCCAGTAATAGATTAACACAGGGGCTGGATGGTGCGGGAAAACGAAGGCCTCCAGTGGACTTTGTCCTGACTTGAAATAGATTTTCGTGTTGCACGTGCGTGTCGAATCCATATTACATTTCCTGTTCTTGGAGGTGAAGTCAGTGAAAAAGAACTCGAGAGGTCCCATGGACGAGTGAAATTGAAGGCTGACGTAGAGAAAGCTGTTCATCATGACATGGTCAGGAGGCATGGAGATCCACTCGAAACTGCACAACCTGCCGGCAAAAGTCGGGTGAGCCACGCCAGCAGCAGGATTCCACCCGGGTGACTGTAGAAGACCTGGCAGAAAGAAATCAGGTCACAGTGAAAACACACACTGCGATACTTCGACTTTCATGTGTCGTATTAAACATCAAACAAACAAATGCAATAAATAAATAAATAGACAGATAAAGAAATAAACAAATAAAATCTGTTAATTGATTAATTGATAAAAAAAACCCACCTAAAATCATAATGTTTCAAATGATGATGCTGATTATGATGATGATGACGGTGAGAATGATAACAACAATAATAATAATAATAATAGTAATAATATTGATGATGATAACAAATCAATTATAACAATAGTACTAATAATCATAATGATAGTAATGATGATAGTAATGATTATAATAGCAATGCAATGATGATGATGATAATCATAATAATAGTAATGATAATAACAATTATAATGATGATGATGATGATAACTGTTTTGCAGATGTTTATGAAACACTTGTTTTCAGATAGGGACATCATTTCTAACAATGGGCTTAAAATCGGCGTTGACACGAATGTAAAAGCCAATCTTGCGCCGAATATGAGAAGATAAGTGATTGCTCTTTCTTCATTTTCATTGTTATGAATACTGTTCATCTCTCCTGAAGAAGATCTAAGAGGTCGAAACGCGTCGTGTTTTGTCTTCCAATTTGTTCGTCCTTGGTATTGGCGGGCTCACTAAGAATTATTCTTAAAACAAATGGGAACGTTTCGTGTGTAGTAAACTAAAAACATCACGACGCACAGACAACAAAGAAATTAGCTGACAGACTCATTAGACCAAGCAACATTTCTTGTCTTATGCCTAAATGTTACATCAGTCAATGAGAATATAGTACCTTATATAACGTTTTCTGTTCTTCTATGTCATCCTCATTCGTCCCATAGCCCTCGGCTTGCTGTAACTGTTTGAATCAGCAGTCCTGCCCCCATTATCACCTGTCCTCTACGGCTGCGAGGGAATCTCCAGAGGTCAGGCCTGTCCATCCCTGGATATTGTCCTCCCACTTCGTTTTTTGTCTCTGTCTGCCCCTTCTTTTGTTTCCTGATAAAGTGTCCTACAAGGCTGGAGGATCGAGAGATGTATACGTATCATCTCAGCTTTCGTTTCTTGACTGTTGTCTGCAGGTTTTCAAAGGGACCAATGGCTGCTCTGATCCTATTGTGTACTTTTTCATTGGTGGCAAGGTCTTTGTAGGAGATGCGTAGAATAATGCAGAAGCATCTCATTTCAAAAACCCTGGATTCTTCTTCGTGGATATGCTGTCAGGACTCACGTTTCACAAGCGTACAAAACGATTATATTACTAGTGTTCGCATCGTCCTCACTATGGAACTGAGAGAGATGCTACTGTTATTCTATATGGTCTTTAGTTTGCTTCTTTTTTTTAACGCCGCTGATAGCTGGGCAATTTTAAATATGAATTTTGCCTTTACATGAAGTAAAATTAAAAACCTAAGTCAAGGAATATTTGTTGTTTGAAATATACATTAATTTTCCTAGCGACCATGTCACTGACACAAAGCAGCTGTTCAAACAGCAGGTCATGTAGCTTCTAATATGGAAGGAACCAGCAAAAGCTGTCTTCATTGCATTGTAAACTGTGAAGTCACTGAGTAACGTACATCATGGTAACGCACTCCCCATTCGTGACAGGTTTCTGAGTTATGTTCAATAAGAGTGTTTTTAACTTCGTTTAAAAATTCAGTGTGTTCGGCTGTTTCTGTATTAAGCAAATCTCTAAAGAAATGAAACCATGATCGTAGGGAAATAGAGCTAATTGCATTATTTGTTTGATTAGTAAACGATATATATATTTTCCAGAAACATTTAGAATTTGTGTCATTACATGCTGCATTCAGTTCAATTAACAATTGTGTTGTTCTCTTCTTCTTTTTATGTTTACACGCGGCCTTAAAGTCTTTTTTTAAAATGAATATTCATTAAGTTTGGAATGTCCCCCTGCCCTTCAGAATTGATTCAAAGTCGTGTATTTTTCCTGCTTTGACTGTTCACATTCTTCATCTCACCAAGCTGGTTGTGTGCTTGGCTCCTTGTCTCTGAATTTTGATCTCATTGGTTCTGCAGCCTTTTGTATAAATGAAGCAATCCAGTCTGATCCAGCGTTCACCCCTGTATTTAATGCAGACATGAAATGTATCCATTCTGATTCCTTTTCCGTGACAGTTTGAGTATACTGACTGTGGAATTGTTCATTGTAAATAAACCGTACCCCGCCTTCAAGTAAAACATCCTCTTCCTAGATCATATTGTTATTTTCTAAAAAGGCAAATACGGAAACCAAAGGGAAATGATCTGACTCACTTCTATTTACGACAAACGTTAACGTGATGTAATGAAAAAAGCTGAACAAATAAAACGGTCTACAATGCTCATATCCCTGTTTGCCACACAGGTTTTTCCCCCTTCCTTATCGCCTTTTTTCCGTCCATTTACAATAAGAGGTCATGTTCTTTTAACATTTCTACAAGTTTGTGTCCAAATTTATTCGAATTAGGGGCTTTGGATCGGTATTACTACCAAATTTTAAAAAATCATCAATCTCTTGCAGTTGAGGTACATATCTATTATTAGAAACGTGCGAGCACTGAAATATCTACATATAATCAAAGGTAAGTTAGGAAATATACATTCAATATCAACTGAGTTATTTTCTAACAATTCAATGTTATCTTCGCTGATATTACAGAATATTCAGGCGCAATGTACACAAAACCTGCAATGAAGTCATAAGAACAGTTGAATACTTCTGAATTGATTTACAAAAGAAAACAAACAAACAAGCCAGCAAATACACAAAAATGATGCTGCTTTTGATTCTAAATATGAAATTGTTCATTGTAATTTTATAATCCCTGAATTACCAAATCACAATCAAAGTGAGGACACACGTATATAGATATTTCATTGCCATAGAGAAGGACTGCATTCAATTGTACTCTCCAGCTATATTTTTCAACTGGTTTAGGAAAAAAAGATGGCTTGAGCAGCACCCAGACTTCAACAAGAGGATGCATACTACCGGATGCCCAGATCAGACCAAGTGAACTTTGTGAGACTGAGGACAGGGCTCTTCAGACGGAGACATCACATGTCCACAACATTCTACACTGGTCTTCAAATTATCCATGCAGTACAGCCCCAATGACAGCGGAACATTTTCAGCAAAACTTAGAGCAGAAACCTAGCCTGCCAACACACCAATGAGAGAAAGCCTCATGGACCACTGGAGGGCCTTCGCCATACAGCAGGCTTCGCCAATAGCCCAGGGCTTCTGCCTGAGTGAACGAAGAAGTAGAAGACCATCCTCCAGTACTGTTGATCTCAATTGATCATCACCCATCAGTCATTGATTTTTTTACAGCCCCCCACCCCTCCTCCCTCAACCGGCATTATTTATTATACTAATGTCACCACATCATTTCACCTATGACAATGAGCAGCATCTCACAGTACCACTATGACAATGACAGATCTCACAGTACCTTAATCTCAGTTATGACAGTGATCATCATCATCCTTCAGTCATTGACCATTTCCTTTATAACAGGCACTATTGTACCAATGCCACTGCATTATTCCAGTTACAACAATGATTATCATCCTATAGCACTGCTGGTATCAAATGAGGATCAACCATCAGGTTTGTGTGTGTGTGTGTGTGTGTACGTGCGTGTGCGTGTGCGTGTGCGTGTGTGTGTGTGTGTGTGCGCGCGCGCGCGCGCGTGCGTGCGTCTGTGAGTGAGTGAGTGAGTGAGTGTGTGTGTGGTGTGTGTGTGTGTGCGTGCGTTGCGTGCGTGCGTGGCGTGCGTGCGTGCGTGCGTGCGTGCGTGCGTGCGTCTGTGTGTGTGAGTGTGTGTGTGAGTGTGTGTGTGTGTGTTGTGTGTGTGTGTGTGTGTGTGTGTGTGTGGTGTGTGTGTGTGTGTGTGTGTGTTTTGTTGAGGTGCGTGTGTGTGTGTGTGTGTGCGCGCGCGCGTGTGTGATGTTATAATTGGCATGTCAACACTTTTCCCATTGATCATTTCCATTCATTTTCTTTCCAACCAGTATTATTATATTATTATCCTAATACCAACACTATTTCACTTCCCGCAGTTAGTCTCATTATGACAATAGTTTACTTACAATACCGTTTACATGTTTTTCTGCCCCCCCCCCTTTGTGTGTGTGTGTGTGTGTGTGTGTGTGTGTGTGTTGTGTGTGTGTGTGTGTGTGTGTGTGTGTGTGTGTGTGTGTTGTGTGTGTTTCTAACACATGACCCCGTTTCTCATTGATCATTTCTATCTCTTCTCAACCAATCAACCAACACGATCATATTAATGCAAACACATTATTTCACCTGCTGCAATGAACACCATCCCACAGTCTTGTTTACTTTTTCAACAACACTACTTGCATAAATTTCCCACCCCACCACCCCACACGTACGTATGTGGGGTGGGGAGACATGAGATCTCCTTCTCCCTCCCTCTCCCCCTTCCCCATTGCTCTCCCCCCCCCCCCTTCCCCCTAACGATACCTTATTACTAATTGATCATTTCCATTCCCTTCCAATCATTATTAGCATTACCACCACCACCCATCCCCCACACACATATAACTACCCACACATGAATACTATCATCACAATTACCACCCATTGAAGTCGGGGTTTTTTTCTTTCATTTTTTTTGGGCCCAGCTAAGCGCTATCATTAATCCACCATAATCACTACCGTCACTAATATATCATACCATTCTACAAAACAAGATACAAACCCCATTGTTTCACACACACACCCCATCACCCCCCCCCCCCCCCCCCCCCCTCACTATTTCCTCTTGAATGATCTCCTCCTGGGTGGCCTCGTTTCAGTCCGGCGGCCATTTTGATCGTGCGCCGAATATGAGAAGATAAGTGGTTTCTCGTTCTTCGTTTTCACTGTCCTAAATGGTATTTGTTTTTGCCTGAAGAAGACCCAAGAGGTCGAAACGCATTGTGTCTTGTCCTGTACTTTGTGTATGTCCTTGGTGGTAACTAACCCCCCTCTTTCTAAATTTTGCTTCATTTTCCGCCTTCAGTCACTTCGTTTTGAAACTAAGTAGTGTGTGTATTTTTCAACGAGAGAACTGTGCGCATTTGTGGCTATACTGAGGACAGCCAGAGTAACCAGCTGCTCTGGTGAAGTGGTTAGCGTCAAAAACTCCTAGCTGGGTGGTCATGGTTTGATTCCCATCAAATCCATTTATTTATTGGATTTTTCTGCCTAGACCAGCTCTTACAAAGCGCTGAGTTTGCTACAGGCTCAATCCTATGAAGAAATAGGAAAATGTGTTGAAACTGAAAACCCTGAAGAATTGATTTCTGAACCAATTTTTTTGTAATTCCAGTATCCCGATAGCCAGAGAGTCTCCATTTTATCAGAGCTGGGTTTATCAAGCTGCTAATTTATTAGATGAAAATGGAGGATTTCTGTTTTTTGATACGTTTTGTGTCAAATATGATATTCAGGCTAACTTCATTGTTTATAGGGGAATGGTTAATGCTGTCAAAGCATATATTCAAACTAGTGGATTAGCCCTGCCAAATAATAATCTCTTAATTCATGACTCGAGTAAAACTTTCAGGATAATTCAGTCTATTCCAAAAGGTGCAAGACCATTTTGTGATCTACTGGGGAAGAAAAACACATTGCCAAACTGTTGTGAAAAGTGGGATAGAAGGATATATCAAAGCATACAATGGAACACCTTTTTCAGGAAAATTAGAAATATAAAGAACATCAAATTAAAGTGGTTGCAGGTAACGATAGTGCTCAGAATTCTAGGAACTAACAGTGTACTGTTTAACATGAACATGAATAGGAATGATTGGTGCTCATTTTGCAACCTAGAAAAAGAAAACGTTCAACACATTTTTTGGCATTGTCATTTTGTACACTCGTTCTGGAGGGATTTCCAAACCACTCTTGTGGTGATTTTGGCCCCAGGCCTAAACCCACTCTCCCTCAGCACATGGAACCTGAACATGAGGATGAAGAGTGACTTTGTCCTGGCACTGACATCCACGACTATAACAAATGTATTCATTACCTGTATGGTGAAATGTTTCGATCTCAGGCATAAATTCACCTCATTCTTCCCTATCTGTTCTCACTAACACAAAGGAGAGAGACAGGTATGGAAGAAGTGCGGTGGAGTGTTATGCTGAGATGCTGACAGTCCCTTCATTTCAACAAATGTATACAGGACATGGGTTGGTATTGGTTTCAGTCTTATACCCAAATTCACGTCTACCCCAAATCTAAAGACACATAACTTAAACACAAGAATGGCAAGTGACTATGCTCTGATATCAAATTTACCCCTATCTCCATTTTTAGCATGCCTGTCACATGGATGGAGGTTGTTCTGGCCTTGGGACTAAATTTGCTCTCCTTCCGATCTGCTCTTATCAATAGACACACAATCGCCCACGTGGTGGTGGTGGTGGGGGGGGGGGGGGGGGGTGGTCAGCTGATCATATATCTAAGATTACTGCATTTCAAGATATCAAACAGGCTAGCAGGGAGTGAAAACACACACACACACACACACACACACACACACACACACACACACACACACACACACACACACACACGTGCGCACGCGCGCACACACACACACACACACACTAAGCATGAACGCACACACACACACACACATGTATGTATGTATGTATGTATGTATGTATGTATGTATGTATGTATGTATGTATGTATGTATGTATGTATTGATTGATCAATCAATTTATTGATGTATATAGGTGGTAGAAGCAATCAAGCCCCAGCTGAAGACAGGCAGAAAATGGAAAGTTCAAGAGGCGATGGATTCTGCAAAAGAAAGTCTCAAGATCAGAGAAATAACAGGACACACACAGACCAACAGACAAGGACTGGGGGTGACCAAAACTGAATGGTGGTCAAAGGCCAAAGGAAAAGCCAAAAGAGACATGATGATTCAGGAGATGAGAAAAGAAGAAGACCAAAAAAAAACCTCCAAAAGCAGTCCAGCAGAGCCAGCAAGGGCAATGGACAACGTGGGAGAATGCACTCCAAAGAAGTCTAACTTGGAATGACATTTGGCACATGGCTCCTCTCAGGATCAGCTTCATTCTCAGATCTGCATATGACCTTCTGCCCTCAAATGCAAACCTGGTTAAGTGGGGAAAACAGACGATCCTGCATGCCCCCTCTGCCATGAAAAACAAACAGTGGAGCATGTTCTAAGCTCATGTAAAGTAGCCCTGGCTCAAGGAAGGTACACATGGAGGCACAACCAATGTGCTCAAAGAGATTGTACAAGTAGTCTGGGCTAGTACCAACACCACAAAAGGGAGAATCAGGACTCCAAAAGCACCCGCAACATTCTTCACGGCAGGAGGCAGCAAATCATGGCCAAGAACAACAGTGCCACTCGAAACATGCAGGCAGAGTCTGCTGGATGGGGCAGATGACTGGGAGTGCACTGCAGACCTCCCAGAATGGAAGAGTCACCCAGAGATCATCAGCAAGAGTGGCATGAGACCAGACATAGTAGTCCACTCTAAGTCAACCAAGCAGCTGATCATGATCGAGCTCACGGTGCCATATGAGAACAGAATGGAGGCAGCTCAAATCTACAAGACTGAAAAGTATGCTGATCTGGCAAACAGCCTGAGGAGAGAAGGCTATCAGGTCAAAGTCCTCACTGCAGAAATTGGAGCTAGGGGATTTGTAGGAACGTCTGCATACAGCCTCATGAAACAGCTCTCAGTTGCAGGGAAGGAAAAAAACCAGAGCCCTGAAAGCAATGGCAGAAGCGGCAGAGAGGTGTTCAAGCTGGATCTGGTCAAGGAGAACAAAAGTGAACTTCATAAGGCTTAATTTCCCTACAAATATCAGGTGTCCCTGTGGCTCAGTGGTTAAAGCGCGAGTCATTAAGTAGAAAAATGAGCATGTCCAGAGGGTCATGGTTCGAATCCCAGCCATGGCTCGTCCCAAGATGGGGGGGAAAAAAGGGGGGCAGCAGAGGGACATCCGGAGTCATGAAACGGGTGTGGCCCAACCCCCTAGAGTGTCAGGAGATAAGGGCCGAAACACTTGCTTGAAGGGGACTTCTTCTGAGGACTCTCTGCTGCCACGCCTCCACGAGTTTCTTTCTACTGATGCATGGGTAAACCATTGACTTCTGGGAATAGGCCGGAGGACGTCCGGGAAAGACCGGAGGACACTGTGAAAGACCAGAACCAAGGGCTCTGTGGGCTGGCTCCCCACTTTGCCTTAAACATGTGGCTACTAAGAAATAAAAGGAAAAGATGCTCCCAGGTATCACCGAAAAGGGGAGAGAATGATGAATCCATCGGTGCTCAACCAATCACGACTGCAAATCCCAAACGGACTATGAACATGGACCAAATGGAATATCCATGTGTCTGTGGAAAGCGTTTCGCTACCACCCGTGGCATGAAGATCCACAGAACAAAGATGGGATGTGTGAAGACTCATCTGAATGAGCAGCAGCGCACTGCATCAGCAGATAAGACGTCGGAAGACCAAGGCCAGGATTTAAACCACAGTGCAAGGACATCCACGCTGTTGGTTCGGATGATGAATTTGCACAGGCCCTCGATGCCAGGCGCCTGAAACTCAACCTGCCACGAGCAACGAAACTGAAGATTGGGAGAAACTGGATGCAAAAATCGTCCAAAGACTCGATGCACTGATAGGGAAAAGCACCCCTGGAACACAAACTAGCCACTATGGGGACATTGTGTATGCCACATGTAGAGACGCCTATGGAGTAAAAACTACCCAAAGAGAAAACACCTCCAAAGAAATCCAGACGCCAAGAAAAGATGGACAAGATCAGAGTCCAAAAGAACAACCTCAAGAAGCAAATGAAGACCGCACTGCCAGCTGAAAAACAAGGCTTGGAAAAACTGTGGGAAGACCTGAAAGAAAAACACAGCACCCTCAGCAAAGCGGAATCTGCGAGAGAAGAGGAAGAGCAAAAAAAAGAAGACACAAGAGCGCTTCTTCAGAGACCCCTTCCAGTTTGCCAGAACACTGTTTGAGCAGCCAAAATCTGGGACCCTAAGTGTGGACAAAGCAGCATCTGAGGAAAACATACTCTGACTCACAGAGCAAAGCACCACTCGACATTCAAGGTCTGGTGTGGCCAACCAACCCTGAGGAACAGTTCAATGGCAAGCCTCCAACGTTGGCGGAAATCAAAAAGGTGGTCGACAAAGCCAGAGCCAAATCATCACCAGGGCCAAACGGAATACCTTACCAGCTTTACAAGAAATGTCCCAAGGTGCTGGAGTGGCTCCCACAGGCTGCTGCGATCGGCTTGGAGAAACCAGAAGATCAGCGGTCAGTGGATGACGGCAGATGGTGTGTACATCCCCAAAGAGCAAAACTCAAGTGACATCAGCCAGTTCAGGCCAATATCACTACTGAACGTCGAAGGAAAAATCTTCTTCTCTGTCATGGCAGCAAGGCTGACCAAGTACCTGATGGAAAAAAGTACTTGGATGTGTCAGTCCAGAAAGGTGGCATCCCAGGCGTGGCTGGCTGTGTAGAACACGCCACAATGATCTGGGACGCAATCCAAAAAGCAAAAACAGAAAAGAGAGACCTGGACGTAGTGTGGCTTGATCTGGCAAACGTATATGGATCTGTGCCCCATGAGATGATACAGTTGGCTCTTGAGATGTACCATGTGCCAAAGAATATCCGCGACATGCTCAAGAAGTACTTCAATGGCTTCTCAATGCGGTTCTCTACCAAGGAGTACACAACTGATTGGATCAACTTGGAAGTGGGCATTGCAATGGGCTGTGCAATTTCCCCGATACTGTTCGTGCTGGCAATGGAACTCATCTTGAAAGCAGCAACAAACAACGCGAGACAAACAGACCTTGGCGATGGATACAAGATGCCTCCTCTCAAGGCCTTCATGGATGGCACTACAGTGATTTCATCCAGAGAAGACGAGACACGTCATGTGCTGGAGAGGCTGGACGACATAGTTGCCTCATCCAGAATGACGTTCAAGCCAAAGAATCACGGAGTCTCTCACTGAGGAAAGGAAAAAGTGGCTGAATCTGTGGTCTTCAGTGTTGCCAACCAGGCCATTCCAACAGTCACAGAAGAACCAGTCAAGAGCCTTGGAAGATGGTATGATGATACGCTGAAAGACACACAAAGAGCAAAAGAAACGAAGCAGATGGCGGAAGAAGGCTTGGAGACCATTGACCAGTGTGGGCTCCCCGGCAAATACAAGGTCTGGTGTCTGCAGTTCATGCTGATACCAAAGCTCCTATGGCCTCTGATGATATACGACATCTGCACCAGCACAGTGGAAGCAATGGAAGCCAAAATCAACAAGTTCACAAGGAAATGGCTTGGTGTCCCACCCTGTCTGACTGACATCGCGCTGTACTGTCGCCAAGCAAAGCTCAAACTACCACTGAAATCCATCCTGGAGGAATACAAATCAGGGAAGATCAGACTTCAAAGCATGCTGGAGGACTCAGGAGACAAGGTGGTAGAGGTAATCAAGCCCCAGCTGAAGACAGGCAGAAAATGGAAAGTTCAAGAGGCGATGGATTCTGCAAAAGAAAGTCTCAAGATCAGAGAAATAACAGGACACACACAGACCAACAGACAAGGACTGGGGGTGACCAAAACTGAATGGTGGTCAAAGGCCAAAGGAAAAGCCAAAAGAGACATGATGATTCAGAGATGATGAGAAAAGAAGAAGACCAAAAAAGACTCCAAAAAGCAGTCCAGCAGAGCCAGCAAGGGCAATGGACAACGTGGGAGAATGCACTCCAAAGAAGTCTAACTTGGAATGACATTTGGCACATGGCCCCTCTCAGGATCCGCTTCATTCTCAGATCTGCATATGACCTTCTGCCTCAAATGCAAACCTGGTGAAGTGGGGGAAAACAGACGATCCTGCATGCCCCCTCTGCCATGAAAAAACAAACAGTGGAGCAATGTTCTAAGCTCATGTAAAGTAGCCCTGGCTCAAGGAAGGTACACATGGAGGCACAACCAAGTGCTCAAAGAGATTGTACAAGTAGTCTGGGCTAGTACCAACACCGCAAAAGGGAGAATCAGGACTCCAAAAGCACCCGCAACATTCTTCACGGCAGGAGGCAGCAAATCATGGCCAAGAACAACAGTGCCACTCGAAACATGCAGGCAGTGTCTGCTGGATGGGGCAGATGACTGGAGTGCACTGCAGACCTCCCAGAATGGAAGAGTCACCCAGAGATCATCAGCAAGAGTGGCATGAGACCAGACATAGTAGTCCACTCTAAGTCAACCAAGCAGCTCATCATGATCGAGCTCACGGTGCCATATGAGAACAGAATGGAGGCAGCTCAAATCTACAAGACTGAAAAGTATGCTGATCTGGCAAAGAGCCTGAGGAGAGAAGGCTATCAGGTCAAAGTCCTCACTGCAGAAATTGGAGCTAGGGGATTTGTAGGAACGTCTGCATACAGCCTCATGAAACAGCTCTCAGTTGCAGGGAAGGAAAAAACCAGAGCCCTGAAAGCAATGGCAGAAGCGGCAGAGAGGTGTTCAAGCTGGATCTGGTCAAGGAGGAACAAAAGTGAACTTCATAAGGCTTAATTTCCCTACAAATATCAGGTGTCCCTGTGGCTCAGTGGTTAAAGCGCGAGTCATTAAGTAGAAAATGAGCATGTCCAGAGGGTCATGGGTTCGAATCCCAGCCATGGCTCGTCCCAAGATGGGGGAAAAAAAGGGGGCAGCAGAGGGACATCCGGAGTCATGAACCGGGTGTGGCCCAACCCCCCTAGAGTGTCAGGAGATAAGGGCCGAAACACTTGCTTGAAGGGGGCTTCTCTTCTGAGGACTCTCTGCTGCCACGCTCTCCACGAGTTTCTTTCTACTGTCTATCGGCCAAACACACATAATGTAGATTTGACCTGAATTTGGCCAGATGCCATCACTCACCCTCGTGAACAAGCACATCGAACTCAAACAAGCAGGCCATGAAGGGTTGCCTAATTTGAGGCATGTTCGCATTCATCAAAGGATGGTGGAGATCGTATTCCACTACGAAATGACATGACAGGACTTTATTCCAGCTTTAAACATGGACCTAAGATCAAAACAGCTGCAGCGTTGATCAGGAACCTTCGGCGACATGTCAGAGACAATAAGTGGATGAAACTTCTATGTGTAGTTACAGTCTTTCCGTTTGAGCCCACACGCAGGAACCTATCACGCGGAAACATCCAACAAATGAATGGATCATTTACAATGGCAGCTACCGTGCCATGGTGATTGGTTGTTTTATGTATCTTTGATTAATATTGCTGTTTTATGGTGGCCAGTTTGTCCATACTAACTGCATCTAACTGCCCGCTTTCATCAGCCCCCCCCCCCCCCCCCCCGCCACCTTGTAATCCCTATCTCCTGTGTAGAATTTTTTTTTTTTTTTTGCTGTCCCAACCTCTGTGCCACCCAGTGACAGTGCACCCACGCCGTTCATTCCGACACCCCGTCCACAGCCACAGCCCAGTCGGCCCCGCCGCTGCCCGGCACCGGCAATCCACAGGGAGCAGTCAATGTCAAGTCGTCAAGAGGCAACCCACCGGAGGAGACACTGCACTGCCGCCGAGTCACTTCGGTGGTGTTCAGTGGCGCCTGTTCTGATCTAACATATGCAAGGCAACCCCTACTAAGCCTAATATCACGATTAGTGGAGAGACGTTAAATAAATGACACACACACCTTCTAAGCCCTCTACTGTCGACAATAATTGCTTAGTCGCGGAGTCGGCGTGAGTGAGCTCTCCCTCCGGAGGGCGCCACCACGTCCGTCCAACGACAGCCCCCAGGGACTCGCCGATACCGGTGACCCCGACGGAACCAAACCAAGGCCACAGACGTGGACAGGACATCGAAATTGAGGTCACCATGAGAGCAGGGCATGAAGGGCCACAGAATTCGAGACATTTTGTTAATGCTAATCGATGAGGATGAGGATGATTAAGATGATGCTACGGATTTCCATTTCTGTCTGAGACTACATGACAGTGCTGTACTCTACGCTTCATTTCATAATATATCCAGGCGTCAACCAGGCCCGAGAGATACAGGCACCTGCAG
>CM031625.1:34295965-34313150 GCA_018398815.1 Conus ventricosus
TACTGATTTTAAAAGTGTGTCTCAATTTGGCACGGAGTTTTTGATGGGCTCGAGCGTTGGGACCCGAAGGTCGTTGGTATACCTGACGCTGAGCCCGTTTTCGAACTTTGGAAATTTGTTGGCAGTCTGAATCAAACCAGGGTGTTTTTGGCATTTGAAGTTTATCGGAAGACACTGGAATACAAGCTTTAGCACACTTGATTACAGTGTTAGTCAGTGATTCTGCTGAGTCCGGATTCTGAAGAAAATCAGCGTCCTGGAATGCCTTAGAAATAGTGGCTGCAAATAGATCCCAGTTTGCTTTCTTATAATTTAAATGTTGAGAGACAGAGACGTGGTCAGTTATTACAGGTTGTAGAAGGACAGGGAAATGGTCACTTCCGTGCAGATCGTCATGGACAGACCACTCATAGTCCAGGACCAGCGAGGGGTCACAAACCGACAAATCTAAACACGAAAGTGAACCTGTGGAAGAGTGGAGGTAAGTTGCGGATCCGTCGTTCAGACAACACAAATCCAAATCCGAAAGGACATCCTCAATTAGCAGACCTCTGGATGACGAACTGACACTACCCCAAAGAGGATTGTGACCGTTTAAAGTCATCCAACAGCAAAAAAGGTCGAGGAAGTTCTCCTATCAGACTGACAAGGTTCTGACGACAAACCGGGACTGAAGGAGGTAGATAAATGGAACAGATTGTGACAGTCTTGTGGAGAGTGACTCTCGCAGCAACAGCTTGAAGGGAGGTAGACAGAGCGACAGGACTATACAGTAGAGTTTTGTGTATGAGAAGGGCAACACCGCCCGACAGTCCCAACGTGGATGGTTGTGCAGGTTTTGAAAGAATATTAAAGCCAGAAAAAGTGAAGGTCTTCTGGCTTTGAATTTGAGTTTCCTGAAGAGCCACGACGGAAGGTTTTATAGATTGACACAGAAGCTGCAGCTCCTCAAAGTTGGAATTTAATCCACGGATATTCCAATGGAATATTGTACTATCCATGGTGCAGAGGGCGAAAAGGAGAGAGATGAGGTCATCTCCACATCAACATCTGCTTCCAATGGAGTGAATTTATTTTTTAGTTTCACTGGACTATGCTGGTCTTCAGACCTGATGGCAGACTTGCCAACAGGTGAAGAAGGTCTGGATTTGGGAGACGGTGGAGGTTTTTTCCTCATCTCCACCATCTCCACACTGGGTTGAACTCCCTTTGCCCGCACGGGCACTGGGCAGAGGAGTTCGAGGCGGGATTGTTGGTTTTTTTAATCTGCCCAGCAGCAGATGTTGTAGACTGCTGGGCAGTCTGAGGGGTGGCGGAGTTTTTGCCTCCACCAGGGGCAGTCACTTTGGGTTGGAAGGTGGTGGACCTGCTTCCACCAGAGTTGACAGTTCGTCCTTGCAATGTCTTGGAAAATGTGAAGTCATCAGTCTGACAGCAGACTGACCGAGTGGGAACTTTGGGAACTGTCTTTACAGCCGAAGCATAAGAAGCTGTCGGCGTCTGACTGCCCACAACCTGTTTCCGGGCTTCAAAAAACGAGATCTTCTTTTCTGTTTTTATTCTTTGTATTGCAGATTCCTGAATCCAAAGAGGACAGTTTCGTGAAGAGGAGGGATGATCGCCACCACAGTTAGCACAATGTGCCGGATCTTTACACGGCCCATCATGGGTCGCCTTGCAGCAAACACCGCACACCTCCTGCCCAGAACAGCGGTCTCTGACATGGCCAAACCTCTGGCATTTGAAGCACCTCAACGGGGACGGCACATACAGCTGAACACGAACATTCAAGTAACCAACTTTGATGACCGGAGGCAGCACAGGGTTGCAGAAGGTCAGAAAGAGGGTGTTGGTGGCCACTCTCTCTGAACCTTTCTTTACCGTCACCCTGCGCACCTCCGTCACACCCTGGGACGCCAGTTCCGTCTTAATTTCTGCCTCTGAGACACCTGTTAACTCTCGGCAGCGTATCACACCTTTCGACGAATTCAACTGTTTGTGGGGAGTCACCTTGATCTCCCTGTCCACAAGTTTTGTTGCCCTCAGCAGCTGTTCAGATTGCTTTTGTGATCTACATTGAATAAGAAACGAGCCATTCCTCAACCTCTTGATGGACCGAGGGTCACCTGCTATACCTTGAAAGCCCTTTTGGATAGCAAAAGGGCTCAGAGCTGAAAGGGGTCTTTCCTGCTCCGTCCCCTCCATCACGAGCCAGGAAGCCCAGAATCCTGTCCTCTGTCTAACCTCCATATCGGAATCACTGTCAGTATCAAAATCCCCTGAAATAGGGGATGCTGCCTTCCTCTTCTTTTTGGGGGGAATGATTTTTGAAAAAAGCCATATTGAGTTAATTGTGTTTCATCCCTCCCTTACCCACCCACCTTGGAGTCCAACTAAGGGGCCGGGCCAGGGCCAAGAAACCAATGTCTTGACCCCTTCCAGGCTTCGGGAGAGACATACGACAAACAGAAGCCACCAACCCTATCCCCCCTGATCATGCTCAACTCCCGGGAACAGAGAGCTGAGCACTGCAGGGGTTTACTTGGCCAGTAGGGGGACTGTCTGTCTTGACCCAGCCCCAAGAAGGGGAGCCGATTAGTACACCCGGGCCAAAGTGTACTCCCTGTCTAGGAGAGGTCCGAGCCAAAGTGATGTGTTGAGAGCGCTGGCCCTCTCAATCACCAGGATCTCATTCCCCTCCGACACAGGTCGCACCACACGGCAAACGCGGCGGATCTTAAGGAGACCACAGAGAGAAAAGGAGTGTGGAAAAGAAGACTTGAAGGGGAGACGAAGATAGAAAAGGGCCAAATAAAGGCAGAAAACAAGAAAAGGAGAAAGGCGGGTTACTCTTAGTCAGGATCCTCACCCTTAGCCTATCTGACATGGGAAGCCCTACCAGGGGCATCAACTCTTTACCACGTTACGCTTAGCCAACAGCATCTTGGCTTTTCGGACTAGAAGCAGTTTTGAAAAAAAACCCAGCCTATCTCCAAGTATAGATGCCCCGCCAGCAAAGCCTAAGGGATCACTGGACCGCGCAAGCCCTCCGACCACGACAAGGTCGCAACCCCCGGAGGGAGGTAAGCACTAAACTCATGTCCGCCAGAGAACAGTCAACTGACAGAATAGTCAGCCCTAAAACCTCAAAGGTTATCTGCAATTTCAATCTTTCCCAACAGAGCTTTGGTTACTAAGAAACATATTAAGACAACTCTGTTAAAGGGTTTTTGTCTTCTGAGAGTATATTTTGGACTTCTGGATTTATTTCTCTCTGCGTGTTGTTTACCGCCCTGTGGGTTGGGCATAAGAATAGACCCACTGCCCTGCCATGCATGTCGAAAGAGGCGACTAAGGCAGGACCCAACTTGCCCAGTGGATACATGGGTTTGCGTAGGGCTAACAACTCTGCCTGTAATAAAGACCAGTTACAGAAGCATCGACGACAATGCCCCAAATCATTCACCCTGGGCAAGGAAGGGTCTCCATCCCGAGACTTATGACGCGGTGCAGTGAAAGCCGAAAGGAAGCTGCAAGGCTGACTCCCCTTCTAACACCCAGGACAACAGCGAGAGTAGTCACATGGAACATCAGGACGATGTACGAAACAGGACAAACCATCCAAGTAGCGAGAGAGATGAAAAACTACAAGATCGGAGTGCTAGGATTGAATGAGACAAGGTGGCTACAGTCAGGACAGCTGAGACTTTCATCTGGAGAACAGCTGCTATACTCAGGACACACAGAGGATGGAGCCCCCCCCCCCCCCCCCCCCCCACACACACACACACACTGAGGGTGTGGCCCTGATGCTGGCACCGGAGGCACAGGGGTACTCATCGGATGGGAACCTGTCAATTCCCGCATCATCACAGCCAAATTCACCACGAAGAAGAAGGACATCGGGCTGAACATCATCCAGTGCTATGCTCCAACCAATGATGCGGAGGAAGAGAAGAAAGATGAATTCTACCAGCAACTACAGACACTGATAGACTGAAGAGGAGCAAAGGACATAACCATACTGATGGGAGTTTTTCAACGCCAAGATTGGAATGGACAACACAGGCTACGAGGACATCATGGGGACACACGGATTGGGACAGATGAACGAGATTGGTGAGCGCTTGCAGACATGTGCCCCCTGAACCAGCTGGTGATAGGAGAAGCATCTTCCCACACAAGCGCATGCACAAGGCCACATGGTGATCCCCGAACCACGTCATGGAGAACCAGACTGACCACATCTGCATTAGCCACAAGTTCAGGAGATCATGGCGGGATGTACGAGTGATCAGAGGTGATGACGTGTCATCAGACCACCACCTTCTTTAACAATGGTGAGACTTCGCCTCAGGATATTCACAACACCAACAACACACGGACAGGGTACAATGTTGGACTGCTCAGAAACAGGGACACACAAGCAGCATTCCAGATCAGCCTTTCCAACAGGTTCCAGCCGCTACAAGAGCTGAAAGAAGACGGTGAGACGGACATCGAGACACAGTGGGAACACTGCAAGAAGCTCTGGCATGGCACATGTGAAGAGGTCCTTGGCAAGAAGAAGACCCAGCACAAGGAATGGATCTCTGCCGACACCATCCACAAGCTGGAAACAAGGAGAGAGATGAAAACTACGCTGAACAAGAGCCGAACAAGAGCAGCTAAGGGAAAGACATAGGAAGAGCACACAGCAGCGAACAGAGAAGTGAAGAGGAGCATCAAGAAGGACAAGAGGGACTACTTTGACGAACTGGCCAGTCAAGCAGAGGCAGTAGCCGGACAGGGGGACCTGAAGGACCTGTACCTGGTGACCAGGAAGCTGACGGCAAGTTCCAGCAGACAGACAAGCCAGCGAACGGAAACCCCCTGACAACAACCGAGGAACAGCTGAAACGATGGGCAGAACACTTCAGGGAGCAGCTGAACCGCCCCGACCCTGACGAACCACCAGACATCCCACCTGCAGAGACAGAACTGCCGAACAGCTGCGACAAACCCTCAAAGGCAGAGATCAAGAAGGGCCCTCATGACTCTGAAAAATGGGAAGGCTGCAGGGCCGGACGAGATACCAGCAGACCCATCAAAGGAGACACAGAGACAGCTGTCAACATGCTATACAGCCTCTTCAGCAAGATCTGGGAGAAGGAGGAGGTACCGGCCCAGTGGAAAGAAGGAATCATCATTAAGCTGCCGAAAAAGAAGACCTCAGGGACTACAGCAACTACCGAGGATCATGCTCCTGTCAAAGCCAGGCAAGATTCTCAACAGGGTTCTACTGGAGAGGATGAAGGAGGATGTCGACCCCAAGCTCCGGAAACCAGCAGCAGGCTTCCAGCGGAACAAATCATGTGCCGACCAGATCACCAGCCTGTGCATCATCGTGGAGCAGTCGCTGAGTGGAACTCCCCCCTCTACATCAACTCATAGATTATGAGAAGGCCTTCGACAGTGTGGACAGAGAGACGTTGTGGAAGCTGCTGAGGCACTACAGAGTCCCTGAGAAGATCAACTCCCTCATCCGGTGCACATACTAGGACATGAAATGCAGGATTGCCCACGCCGGCCAGCTGTCCGAAGTTTCGAGGTGAAGACCGGAGGTCGGCAGGGGTGCCTCCTGTCGCCGTTCCTCTTCCTCCTGATTATCGACTGGATCATAAAAACCACTAAAACAGGTAGGAACAACGGTAAAACAGTGGACACTCTGGACGCAGCTCGACGACCTGGCGCTCCTGTCACACAGTCACAGCCAGATGCCGGACAAGACTACTCGCCTGGAGACCACATCAGCCAGGACAGGGATCAAGATTAACAGGAGGGAAAACCGAGCTGATGAAAACCAACACCACTGCCAACACATCAGTCACAGTCGGTGAAGAGCCCATCAGGGAGGTGGAGTCTTTCGTCTGCTTGGGAAGCGTGATTGACCAACAGGGAGGCACGGACCGAGACGTCACAGCCAGAATCGGCAAGGCAAGATCAGCTTTCGTCATGCTCAAGAACATCTGGGCATCTGGAGGAATCAGCATAAGAACCAAACTCTGCATCTTCAATTCCAATGTGAAGTCAATCCTGCTCTATGGATGCGAGACATGGCGGACAACACAGACGATGCAACAAAAGATTCAGACATTCTTCAACACCTGTCTGAGGCGCATCTACAAAATCCCATGGCAGGACAAGATCCGAAACGAAGATCCGTGGGAGCGTGCGGGACAGGAACCAGTGGCCAAGCAGATACTGCGAAGGAAGTGGGGCTGGATCGGACACACCCTCAGGAAGCCAGCGTCCACACCACACGCCAAGCCCTGACCTGGAACCGCAGGGGAAAAAGGAAGAGAGGCCGGGTTCGCAAAAAGCTGGAGCGAGACACTGAGGCGGAGTAAAGCAACTAGGGACCAACTGGACTGGAATGACCAGAACAGCCCAGAACAGAGTGCGATGGCCTATGCTCCACCGGGAGCGATGGGCAAAATGACATGTTGGTTAATTCCAAGTCTGCCATCATATCAAAGACTTTTCCTCTTGCCTTTACCTACATTTTAGCTGTATAGTTATAGCAATGTACGTTGGGATTCTTCACAAGAATTCAGATCCCACCTGTTCTTTGTTAGAAATGCACGTTCATTTCTTCTTCTAAAAATGTTGGTTCATCTCTATTTTGATTCGTAATATCTGCCAACGCTGTGATTTTAATGATAGTCTTCAAAACAAGAACTCTAAAGTTTACCCTGGTTATCTACCACAGTGTCAGTTACTTAAGAAATCAAAGTTGTAAAATGACATTCCCAACCACCTTGACCTAAAATTGTTTGATGAGAATACACATTCAAACCTGCATTTTTGCCAATAATATTATTTCATTATTTTCAGTAAAATGTGTTTTTCGCAAGAAAAACAAGAATCATCAAGTGGAGTATTGCCATCCTTTTCGATGCATACTCCCGTAGTTTTATTCTTCTTTCAAAGTGGGAGACAGCTGACTAGAAAGCGACAGCTGTTTCACTTTGTGAAGAGCTCAGTAAGTTTGCCATTGGATTCCTCGTCACCTGTGGGTGACAAACATGTCCACATAGGTAAAAGGGAACCAAACTGGAATAGACCTTCATGTGTATGTGAATAGTTTCTCGAAACAAAACAAAAACAAAACAAAAACTAGGTGAACGGAGAAAATAAAGAATTTTAAACAAGATGGTGGATTAAAGTTTGTTTAAAGATCATAAAGGCAGAGAGTGAAACACACAGCCAGTGGGGTCAAGTGAATATGGATAAAAATCGAAAACATCACGTGTAAAACCATGGACACCACCCAACAATCGTGAAGAGCTCACAGGTTCATGTGGGACAAGCAAAAACAGAAATGTTTTTTTAAACCTGAGCGTTGATGGCGTGAATTTTCAGACAGAATATTGAGCTAACATCGAATTTGTTCCAGTAAAAAAACAACAACAACATGGCTTTCGAAAGGCAGACTTGCCATTAAGGGGAAGCGGGCACGAGATGTAATACTTTCCCAGTGGGTTCCTGATTGATGCTCCAAAGAGGGGATCAGTAGGACCAGAAAGGCAACCGCGTGTTCATTGTGTGAAAAACCTTTCTCAGGCTTGCCACTGGGTCCTCGTCAGTGATAAAACACATCCATTTACGCGAGAGTTAAAGATTTCCAAAATCGAACAGACACCCCTGCATACATATATAATGTCTTCAGAAACACACAAAAAAGCCACACACAAAAAAAGTGGGAAATAAGAATTCTAAACAAGATGGTAGACTTACGACTGCTCCCAAAATCAAAAGGTGGAGTGCAAAAGACACCGTCTATGATGGCCAGTATCTAGACATACAAAATCCACGAGGATTAAGAATAAATCATAGAAAATCAAAGAGCAAAAGAAACCAAGCAGATGCGGAAGAAGGCTTGGAGACCATTGACCAGTGTGGGCTCCCTGGCAAATACAAGGTCTGGTGTCTGCAGTTCATGCTGATACCAAAGCTCCTATGGCCTCTGATGATATACGACATCTGCACCAGCACAGTGGAAGCAATGGAAGCCAAAATCAACAAGTTCACAAGGAAATGGCTTGGTGTCCCACCCTGTCTGACTGACATCGCGCTGTACTGTCGCCAAGCAAAGCTCAAACTACCACTGAAATCCATTCTGGAGGAATACAAAGCAGGGAAGATCAGACTTCAAAGCATGCTGGAGGACTCAGGAGACAAGGTGGTAGAAGCAATCAAGCCCCAGCTGAAGACAGGCAGAAAATGGAAAGTTCAAGAGGCGATGGATTCTGCAAAAGAAAGTCTCAAGATCAGAGAAATAACAGGACACACACAGACCAACAGACAAGGACTGGGGGTGACCAAATCTGAATGGTGGTCAAAGGCCAAAGAAAAGCCAAAAGAGACATGATGATTCAGGAGATGAGAAAAGAAGAAGACCAAAAAAGACTCCAAAAAGCAGCCCAGCAGAGCCAGCAAGGGCAATGGACAACGTGGGAGAATGCACTCCAAAGAAGTCTAACTTGGAATGACATTTGGCACATGGCCCTCTCAGGATCAGCTTCATTCTCAGATCTGCATATGACCTTCTGCCCTCAAATGCAAACCTGGTGAAGTGGGGGAAAACTGACGATCCTGCATGCCCCCTCTGCATGAAAAACAAACAGTGGAGCATGTTTCTAAGCTCATGTAAAGTAGCCCTGGCTCAAGGAAGGTACACATGGAGGCCCAACCAAGTGCTCAAAGAGATTGTACAAGTAGTCTGGGCTAGTACCAACACCACAAAAGGGAGAATCAGGACTCCAAAAGCACCCGCAACATTCTTCACGGCAGGAGGCAGCAAATCATGGCCAAGAACAACAGTGCCACTCAAAACATGCAGGCGGAGTCTGCTGGATGGGGCAGATGACTGGGAGTGCACTGCAGACCTCCCAGAATGGAAGAGTCACCCAGAGATCATCAGCAAGAGTGGCATGAGACCAGACATAGTAGTCCACTCTAAGTCAACCAAGCAGCTCATCATGATCGAGCTCACGTGCCATATGAGAACAGAATGGAGGCAGCTCAAATCTACAAGACTGAAAAGTATGCTGATCTGGCAAAGAGCCTGAGGAGAGAAGGCTATCAGGTCAAAGTCCTCACTGCAGAAATTGGAGCTAGGGATTTGTAGGAACGTCTGCATACAGCCTCATGAAACAGCTCTCAGTTGCAGGAAGGAAAAAACCAGAGCCCTGAAAGCAATGGCAGAAGCGGCAGAGAGGTGTTCAAGCTGGATCTGGTCAAGGAGGAACAAAAGTGAACTTCATAAGGCTTAATTTCCCTACAAATATCAGGTGTCCCTGTGGCTCAGTGGTTAAAGCGCGAGTCATTAAGTAGAAAATGAGCATGTCCAGAGGGTCATGGTTCGAATCCCAGCCATGGCTCGTCCCAAGATGGGGGAAAAAAAAGGGGGGCAGCAGAGGACATCCGGAGTCATGAACCGGGTGTGGCCCACCCCCCTAGAGTGTCAGGAGATAAGGCCGAAACACTTGCTTGAAGGGGGCTTCTCTTCTGAGGACTCTCTGCTGCCACGCTCTCCACGAGTTTCTTTCTACTAGAAAATCCCAATTTCAAACACTGAGCCCAGTTATTTCTAATCTTGAGATAGGGAGCAGAGTAAACCTCAAAATCTCTTAGATGAAAGAAATAAAACAACAGATAAGATAAGATAAGATAATGTTGCTTATAGCCCAGCCGACCGCAAAGGGCCACATCAGGGCTGTCACCACGTTAAAATCAACTCACCAGTCATTTAAAAAAAATTTAAAAAACCTTTCACACATCTCTTTAAATGACATCGTCTAGAAACGTACCAGAAACTTCGTTAAAAATCTTTCTTCCGTAAAATCTTAAATCAGATGAAAAATGTTAATCTCTCTCAAAAACTCGAGGATCACATCAGGCGGGACATCCCTGAACAGGATCTTCATGGACTCCGCTGTAAAATGTTTGTGTCTCACATCGTGCAAGTCCCAACACTCAAAAAGAACATGTTTCTTTGTGAGTGGGCATGACGGGATGCCCACGGAGCTTTTCACTTTTTAAAAGGTAAGAATGGGTAAATACGAAGGCCCGGTGTGCACCGGTACGAACCCTTTTCCCTCTTTACGCCCCCGACGTGATGGGAGGAAGCCCTTAATTTTGGACGGATCTGAAAGGTTTGTTTTTCGTCTGTTTTTTAAAAACCCTCCCCCAGGGTCTCTCACTAACAAAATTTTTGGGGTTTCACATCTGAGCAGGGGTATAATGTTGGACAGTTTCCTTTGTGGCGTTCTTGGTAAACGATAAACCAAATTTCTTCCCCGACGATGCAACTGACCAGGAACCCAACAAGGAAAATGTTAAAACCGCCGTTTTAACGGCAAAAAAGTTCAAAAAAATTTAAAAAGTTCGGAGCTGAAGGTTGCGGCCAGCTAGGCCTCCAAAGGCAGTAAAACGACAGAACCGAAAGTCGCTCTTGAAGATTTGAGATTATTTTCAAAGCCAAAGAACCGAGCAGTAATTTCGCAAATAGCAGAAGCATTAAATGTATGTTCCAACAGAAATTGAGAGGAGCCCAGGGCGTAGCGCACAGGCCACTCCATTTTAGTTGGGAAACCCGCGTGAAATTTTGATAGGATGGGAATTTGGACCAGAGGTCAGGAAAAATGCTTGTACCCGAGGCTGGTGGCTCTTTGCGAAAAGCTGCAAGTCAAAACGAATCTCTGGTGGAAAAAGGTCCACGGAGGTTGATCCGGAAATTTGGGAAAAAAATCGGAAAAAAACCCTAGGTCTTTTTTTTTCTTTCCGCAGGAGGCCGCATACAAAGGGCCCCAAACGGGGGGGAAATACATTTGGGTTGTTTTAAAAATTATTTTGGAACGGAGGGTAAAAGGGACACGTCAGGGCCGGGGTTTTTCAGATTCTGAAACGTCGGATAAAATAATTAAAAGACTTTTCACCCGCAGTGGACATTTGGGTTCACCCCCTTGCATACAGGTTTTCCCAGGGGGGGTGCGGAACGCTCAAAAAAGAGACGAACCCCTTGTGGGGATAGGGCCCCCAAGGTTTGAGGTAAGACGATCTTGCAGACCCCGTACACACCCCAAACCCGTAGTCCAGTTTGGAACGGCCAAGGTTCGTAGAGGTTGCGCAAATTTTTTCTTGTCACCCCCCAGTCGTGGCGTTCCCCCCCGCAAATATTCAGTGCTTTTGGCAACATTTTGGGGTTTTTGTGGGCTGGGAAAGAATTTTTGGGTAAAAAATAACCCCAGAATTTGGCCTTTTCGACAGTGGAAGGGAGATTTCCTACTTAAGTTCGGGATCTAAAAAAAAACTTTTGGGAAAATTTTTGGGAAGTAATACACTGGTTTTTGTAGCAGAAAGGTGAAACCGTTTTCATCCGCCACTGAGGATTTATCCACGCAAAGCTGGGCCTGCGCTGGACACCGGGTACAGGCTTCCGTTGCGTAGAAGCGAAATCACCACAAAAAACATCTGAACCTGGGAACTGATTGACAATGTTGTTGATCTTAATCTAAAGAGGGGGAACAGTAGCCCCCCTGGGAACACCCAACCCCCGCCGTGGACTCAGAGAGAGTGGTGCCAACCCGGATCTAAAACTGTTTTTTCTCCCAAAAAATTTTGAATGAAAAGCGGAAGTGACCGAAAACCCCGATCTTGGATCAAAAGTATCCCGACTTCCAGGTGGATTGGCCTTTCCCAAGTCAAAAAAAAATTCCCAACGCTGTGTCGTTAAAAAAGGCTTCCAAAGTGAAATTTTCCAGACGTAAAATGGTCAATGTAGCCCGATTTTTGGGGAAAACCCACACTGTTCTTTCCCCAAAAGGCCATGGGTTTCGGTTTCCCCACAGGCCCAGCATTGCCCTTTTTTTCTCCATAAATTTTTTACAGACACAGCTTCAAAGCAGGAGGGTGTTTGAGGGATTAAAAAGATTTTTTCCCAGGTTTGGGGATGGAATAAGAGGGCTTTTCCCCAAAGGGGGGAAAAAACCGAGTCCCACAGGTTGTATACCTGTAGCAATATGTTCAGACCTTCTTGGGGAAAAGATGTTTCAACATTTTGAAAAGGGATTTCATCTGTACCTGGAGAGGAATCGCTGAAAGAGAGTAAGGAGATTTCAGCGTTTAAGTGAAAGGAAGTTTTTTCTTCCATGTGCTGCGAAAAGTTGCATGGGATTTTCTTTAAGGGTTTTTTTTTGACAAAAGGGGCTTTTTTGTTAAAAAGAGGGGGAATTCTTTTCAATTGTTGAAGCAACGATTCAATGCTTTTTCTCCGTTTTTAAAGAGTCCGAAAACTTGAGATGGTTCCAGGGGGACAGGTGTTTTCCCTTTGATTTTTTTAAATGATTTTCCCACATTTTTTTCTTGAAGTTTCGATGTCAGCCTGGACAAAGCTTCTCCATGCCCGACGTTACTGATTTTAAAGGTTTTCCGATTTAGCACGGGTTTCTGTTGGCTCGAGCTTGGGACCCGAAGGTCGTTGGAAAACCCCGACGCTGAGCCCGTTTTCGAACTTTGGAAATTTGTTCAGTCTGAATCAAACCAGGGTGTTTTTGGTTTTGGGTTTGTCGGAAGACATGGAAAACGGCTTTAGCCATTTGATCAAGTGTTAGTCAGAGATTCTGCTGGGTCCGGAATCTGAAAAAAATCAGTGTCCCCGGAATTCCTTTGAAAAAGTGGCTGCAAAAAAAGTTTCCCCGTTTTCTTTTTTTATAATTTAGATTTGGAGACAGAGACGTGTTCTTTTACGGGTTTTGAAGGACAGGGAAAAGGTGACTTCGTGCAGATCGTCATGGAAGACCACTCATGTCCAAGGCCCGAGGGGGCAAAAACCGACAAAACTAAAAACGAAAGGAAACCCTTTGGGAAAAGTGGAGGTAAGTTGCAGATCCCTCGTTCAGACAAAAAATCCCAAAACCGAAAAGGGAAACCCAATTTGCAGACCCCTTTGGGGACGTACTGCACACCCCCCAAAAAGGATTGTGACCCTTTTTAAATCCCCCCAAAGCAAAAAAGGCGGGAAGTTCTCCTATCGACGACAAGGGCCTCGAAAACCGGGACAGAAGGGGAAGATAAAGGGAAAGATTGTCACGTTTGTGGGGAGTTGAAATCCGCGCTACAACCGAAGGGAGGTGACAGGCGACAGGACACCGCAAAATTTTTGGGTTTTAGTAGGGGGAACTCCGCCCACAGTCCCCAACGTGGATGGTTGTGGGTTTTTTTAAAGAATATTAAAGCCAGAAAAAGTGAAGGTTTCTGGCTTTGAATTTGAGTTCCCGAAGACCCCACGGAAGGTTTTATGATTGAAAGAGCTGAGCTCCTCGAAGTTGGAAATTTTGTCCACGGTTTCCAAGGAATTCTTACTATCCTGGGAGAGGACGAAAAGGGAGGACAGGTCATCTCCTCCCCAAGTTGCTTTAAAGGTTTTAAATTTTTTGAGTTGGCCCGATGTTTGCATCTTCAACCCTGCGACTTTTCCAACAGGGGAAGAAGGTCGGATTTGGGGGACGGTGGGGGTTTTTTCCTCATCTCCACCATCTCCACACTGGATTGAAATCCCTTGCCCGCCGGGGGACTGGACAGAGGAGTTCGAGGGGGGACTGCTGGTTTTTTTTAAACTGCCCCGCGCAGATGTTTTTAGACTGCTGGGCAAAGGGGGGGTGGCGGTTTTTTGCCTCCACCAGGGGCTTCACTTTGGGTTGGGGGGTGGGGCCTCTTTCCCCCGATTGCAATTCTTCCTTTCAATGTCTTTGAAAACGTGAAGTATCAGTTGGGAACAGTCGACCGGTGGGAACTGTGGGAAAATTCTTTACGGCCGAAGCATAAGAAGAGTGTTGGCGTTGATGCCCCCCAACCCCGTTTGCGGGCCTCAAAAAGGGATTTTCTTTTCTGTTTTTGATCTTTGATTGTGGATTCCCCGAATCCAAAAAAGGGCGTTTCTTGAAGAGGAGGGTGGTCCCCCCCGTTTGCACAATGTGCCGGACTTTCACGGCCCATCATGGGTTCCTTGCGCCCAAAACACCGCACACCCCCTGCCAGAACGCGGCTCTGCTGGCCAAAACCCCTTTGGATCTGAAGCCCTCAACGGGGAGGAACATACAGCTAACTCGGACGTTCAGGTAACCCAAATTATGACCGGAGGGAGCACGGGTTTTCAGAATGTCAGAAAGGGGTGTTGGTGGCCCCCTTTCGCACCTTTTTTTTCCGTCACCCTGGAACCCCCTCACACCCTGGGGCTCCCGTTCCGTTTGATCCTGCCTTGGACACCATTAAATTTTGGCAGCGAATCACTCCTTTTTGAGAATTCAACTTTATGGGGAGTCACCCTGACCTCCGTCCACGGCTTTTTTGCCCCCAGCAGCTGGTCGGTTGTTTTTTTATCTAACCAAACCTTTATGGACTTTGGGGGACCCCCTAAACTTTGAAAAAACCCTTCTGTTTGGCGAAAGGGCTCGAGTGAAATGGTCTTTCCCCGCTCCTCCCCCATCAGAGCCGGAAGCCCAAAACTGTCTCTGTCTTACCTCTGTTTTTGAATCGCTTCTGAATAAAGATCCCCTGAAATTTTGGGGGTGCTCCTTCCCCTTCTTTTTGGGGGGGGGGTGTTTTTGAAAAAAACCCTATTTATTTTATTTTGTTTTTTTATTCTCCCTTACCCCCCACTTGGAGTCCAACTAAAGGGGGCCCGGGCCAAAAAACCCAATGTCTTTACCCCTTCCAGGCTTTGGAGAGATATCAAAACAAAAACCCCCAAAACCCATCCCCCCATCATGCTCAACCCCGGGGAAAGAGAGCTGAGCACGCAGGGGTTACATGGCCCGAGGGGAAATGCCTGTCTTTACCCGCCCAAGAAGGGGGAAAACCATTAGTACACCGGGCCAAAGTGTACTCCCGTCTAGGAGGGTCGAGCCAAAATGATGTTTTGAGAGCACCCGGGCCCCCCAATCACCAGGATTATCCCCCCCGCAAGGTGCACTGCAAGGCAAAAGCGGGGATCTTAAGGAGACCACAGGAGAAAAGGGTTTTGGGAAAGAAAACTTAAGGGGGAAAGAAAATAGAAAAAGGGGCCAATAAAAAGGCAGAAAACAAGGAAAAAAAAAGAAAGGCGGGTTATTTTAGTCAGGATCCTCACCCTTTTAGCCTATCTGACATGGAAGCCCTACCAGGGGCATCAATCCTTTCCACGTTCGCTTTGGCCAGGCGCATCCGACTTTACAGGCCCAGAAGCATTTTAAAAACCAGCCATCTCCCCGTATTGTGCCCCCCCCACAAAACCTAAGGGGAAACTGGACCAAGCAAGCCCCCCGACCCGCAAGGTCGCAACCCCCCGGGGGGAAAAAAAACAACAGATTTTGTTTTAAAGGGGAAGTTGACAAGAAATGATTTTAGCAAGGAAAGTTTTCACAGTTTCATAGGTATCAGGGAGAAAAAAAGTAAGGACTTGCGTTTTGCTATGTGATCATCCGAGTTACTATTAGACCACGGTTACATGCTGGCGAGAAACACTTTCCATGTAAACAAAAGGAAACTCTTGAAAATCGAGTACACCTTCCTGCAGACATGAATAGTGTCTCTAGAAACCAATGCAAAGCACTCAGTGATGGGGAAAATAAGAAATGAAAATTTTATATTGATTTGAAACACTGGTCTGAACGCCCCCAAATTTCTTCACGACGTACAAAACTACAAATGACACTGGCCAGAAGCGTTTAAATCAGATAGGGGGTCGAAAAAAATCAAAACCCATCGAAATTCAAACACAGAATTGTAAAAGACAGATCTGAGTTCAAAGTTAAGGGATACACAAAGTCATCCATTTGCATGAGAGTTTCCTCTTCTTTTTTTATTTTTTTATTGAGCCACAACTATGTACCTCTATACATAAATCAGTTAAGAGATACATGGATGTGGCTCTGATGTATTCTGTTGATCTTCCAGTGGGGAGATCCAGCAAGTGACAACTGTTTTTACTCTGAACAGCACATCAGGTTTGCCACGGGATCATTGTCACTTGCTGTACATGTGCATATAGATGATAAAAAAGCACTTTTCCACAGGCCGATAGTCCTCGCACGCGCTCACACACACACCACACACACACACACACACACACACACACACACACACACACACACACACACACACACCGTCTAATAACACTTATAGTGAATAAAGAACCACACACACACACACACACACACACAACACACACACACACCACACACACACGCACACGCACACACACACATCTATCTCTCTATCTATCTATGTATTGTCTAACGTATATGCCTGTCTGTTTGTCGGTCTGTCTTCTGTCTGTCTGTCTGTCTGTCTGTCTATCTATCGAGTGCCCAGCTTTAATTGTACCCGAAAGGTGACAAGGACTCCAGAGACATGAAAATATTCTAACTCTCTCTCCCTCCCTTTATCTGTATGTTATGTATGCATGTATGAATGTATGTACAACAATAACAATAACAATGTATGAATGTATGTACGTACGTGTGTGTGTGTGTAGTGTGTGTGTGTGTGTGTGTGTGTGTGTGTGTGTGTGTGTGTGTGTGTTGTATACTTAGTATATACATATAACTATATATATATAATATACATATATACATTAGTATAATACATTTTACGGAACACTAGAGAGTGGATGGATTCTTCCCTCTCTCATGAAGTCATAACTGATCGAAAACTGAAATGCCTAGAACAAGTAAACTGAGAAATGTCTTACTATGCTTTCATTCTGAGATGCCATGAGCAGGCTAAACCGAAACTGACAGGAATCCCTGGAAAACTTGTATATATTGCGCTCTGCATAATATATTGTGCTCTTAGTTTATACAACATACAGCAGGATAAAACAAAACGCAGTCTGTCTTCTTTTTCACTCTTGCGAGATGGGCAAGTAAAGTCCACCAAGCTCCAGTCATCAGTGCAGTTCTCAGTATAAAATACGACTGCTTCGGCACTGTTGCTCAAAGAAGGCAAAACAGTGGTCATAAAAAAATGAAGAGATCTTTTGACAAAACCACTGCGGTATCTCCAAGAGGGGCCAAATTTGGAACAGTAGTTCACAATGTGCGAGTATCGACAGAAATGGGGAATGATTGTTCACAACATACTCAGCCTAAAAACGAAAGGG
>CM031625.1:34314150-34316650 GCA_018398815.1 Conus ventricosus
CTTCACTAACACAGTGTCTTGTCTTTCTAGGGCAAGCACCTTGTAGGGCAGCCCTGACAGCCCCCCTTCTCGGCCTTGGTATGATGTCCGCTGCTAGGAGTTTTGATTTTCTGTTAAACAGATTGATGGAAAGAACTCAAAGTATTTTGGTGAAAGGGAGTTGGGGTCTGTGAACCCAGGGTGATTTCTTTGTGTGGGGCAGGTTTCAGTGTCTGTGTGACCCAAAAGGAAACAAGTGAAATGTACGTAATGAATATATGAACTGAAAATAGTGTCTGATGTAATTTTTTTGCGAAATATTGTTGAATCAGTTATATGTTGGCCACGGAAAGAGAAGAGAGAGAGAGAGACAGAGAGGAGAGAGAGAGAGAGAGAGAGAGAGAGAGAGAGAGAGGAGAGAGAGAGAGAGAGAGAAATTAAAACCCCCACGCACCAAAAGAAGTGAGGCGCAGAAAGAAAGAAACTTTTTTTTACGGGGGGGGGGGGGGGGGGGGCTTTAAAATGGTATTCTGATTTATTTTATTGAAAGAAAGGGAGTCAGATGTGTGCTTGCGTGCGGGGACGCATGATTGTCTTTGCACGTGAGTGTGTATGTAGAGACCGTCGTGTGACACTTCTGCGAAGGAGGGTAAGCTGAAATAACTTTTCTATAAAGGTCAGTTGTGCTATGAGAAGCATCTATGCATACATTTTATGTGTGTGTGTGTGTGTGTGTGTGTGTGTGTGTGTGTGTGTGTGTGTGCGTGGTGCGTGCGTGCGTGCGTGCGTGCGTGCGTGCGTGCGTTGTGGGTGTGGTGTGTGTGTGTGGGTTGTGCTTGCGTGAGGAGAGAGAGAGAGAGCACGCGCTTGCTTGCTTGTGTGTGTGTGTGTGTGTGTGTGTGTGTGTGTGTGTGTGTGTGTGTGTTGTGTGTGTGGTGTGTGTGATCATCATCTTTGATTTAACGTCTGTTCACCCAAAGGTGAATTAGACAAAATAAATAAATATAAATAATAGTATAGTAAAATAAAATAAATTAAATGAATGAAATAAATTGATTAAAATAAAATAATAGATAGATAAACTAAACAGGATAGAATAATAAGATGTGTGTGTGTGTGTGTGTGTGGGGGGGGAGGAGGTTGTGTTGGTGTGGTTTGTATTGTTTGTGGTGTGGTGTTTGTGTCTTAGTGATGTGGATATAATCTGTTTACCTTTCTTTGTCCTCAAAGTACATTGGACAAAATAAATAATATATAATTGTAAGAATTGATAAATTATAAGTATGAAGATAAATTGATAAAATACACATAGAGTATACTAAACAGGATAGAATATAAAGAAATTTGTTTGTGTGGGGGGGGATGGTGGTATGTTCACTGGTGGGTTTGTAATTTTTGTGAATGTGTATAGTCCTTGTGAAGTGGAATTCAATCGTCCTTCACCTTTCTTCTGGCCTTAGTATTGAAGATCTTTATTGTACGCATTGACAATCGATACATATAATAGTAATTATACGATTTGGACTGCATATCAATCAGTTATGCGGTACACAGCCCAGCTCCATTCATAAGGCCATCCGCAGGATATAAGCCACCGTGTAAAAGTTCGATCCCGTAATTCCAGTTATGGTTAGAAAAATTGACTTGCATACTGCATAGAATATTCAGACTGTTTTAAATATCTTAAATCTAAAAGTAATAAATTCCCAATGTGTCCTACTATCTTAACAATTAACAGATATAATTTAATAACGCAGGAAAGAACAACAATAAATCAACAAATCAAAGAAAAATACCAACAGGACTGGAATGCAAAATTTGGGAAAAAATTTTTAGAAGCTGAAAGTCATTTACAATTTTTTCAATGGATAATAGCTCATAAGGTAGCAGCACGCCCCCTAAAGTTTTAGTAATGATTGCTTTAATTTCAGAACAGTATAGGAGTAAATGCTTAATGGTAATCTGGTTTCCACATATACAATTTACATCTTTAGAAAATTTTGTTCTAAAAGCATTTAGACGAAGTTTAAACATCAAAGTTATAATATGTCTGGATTTTGTATTACTAAGATATGTCAAGAGTAACTTTGAATCTGCGATAGGTTCATTTAATCCTTTAATACAATTTTGTGAATATTGACTGTTTGATGTCATCAGAATATTATCAAATTCATCTTTAGATATTTTTTCAATATGTTTATAGCATTCATGTAAATCTAACTTTATATTCAGCTGTGTTGTTCCTTCAACATTATGGCTGCTCTTTTAGCTGCTCGGTCACGTCAACCACTTCATTATAATATATCCCATAATGTGAAGGTACCCAATAAAAAGTGATACTGATGTTTTTAGTTGATAACTGATGTATTGCATGTTTTATTTCTAGTATCATTTCAAGACGCGTTTTAATATTTTGACATTTGATAGCTTGTAGTGCAGATTTCGAATCGACACATAATAACACTTTACGTTTGGGCCAGTTTGTTGGAAGATCTGTGATATGCTGTACCGCCTTTAATAT
>CM031625.1:34319150-34327193 GCA_018398815.1 Conus ventricosus
GCTTTGCTGGGGGGGGCATCAATACTTGGAGATGGGCTGGTTTTTTAAAACCCTGCTTCTAGGCCTGTAAAGTCGAGTGCTCCCGGCCTAAGCGTAACTTTGGTAAGGATTGAGGGCCCCTGGTAGGGTTCCCCCATGTCAGTTTGGCTAAGGGTAAAGGTCCTGACTAAAAGAAAACCCCCCTTTTTCCCTTTTCTTGTTTTTTTTCCTTTCTTTTTTGGGCCCCCTTTTCTATCTTCGTCCCCCCTTAAAGGGCTTTTTTTTAAACACTCCTTTTCTCTTTGGTCTCCTTAAGATCCCCCGCTTTTTGGTTTGCGGGGGCCCTGTTGGGAGGGGGATGGGATCCGGGTAAAAATTTGGAGAGGGGGGTGCTTAAACACCATTTTTGGCTGGCCTCTCCCTAGAAGGGAGTACACTTTGGCCCGGGGGGGGGGGGGGGTTCTAATGGGCCCCCCTTTTTGGGGCGGGTCGGGGCAGGCGTTCCCCGGCGGCCATGGGGAACCCCGGCAGTGTTTCAGCTCTTGTTCCGGGGTTGAGCAAATGGGGGGGGATAGGGTTGGGGGTTTTCTGTTTGTCGTATATCTCTCCTGAAGCCGGGAAGGGTCAAGACATTGGTTTCGGGGCCCGGCCCCCTTAGTTGGACCCAAATGTGGGTGGGAAAGGGAGGATGTAAAATAAAAAAATAAATATGGCTTTTTCTAAAAACACCCCCCCCCCCCAAAAAAAAGAGGAAGGAAATTTTTCCCCTTTTTCCCGGGGGTTCTTTATTCGATAGCGATTCAGATACAGAGGAAAGACAGAGGACAGTTTTCTGGGCTTCCTGGCTCGTGATGGAAGGGACGGAGCGGGAAAAAGCCCCATTTCAGCTCTGAGTCCTTTTCGCCAAAAAGAAGGGTTTTCAAAGTTTAGGGGGTGCCCTCAGTCCATAAAAAGGGTTTGAGTAGATAAAAAAACCCAACCCGACCACCCTGCTAAAGGGCAAAAAAACCCCCGTGGCGGGAGGTCAGGGTGATTTCCCCAAAAACAGTTGAATTGTCGAAAGGAGTGTTTCGCTGCCAAATTTTTAATAGGTGTCTCAGAGGGCAGAGATCAAACGGAATGGGTCCCGGGGTGTGACGGGGTGCGCAGGGTGACGGTAAAAAAAGGGGCAAAAAGAGGGGCCCACCAACCCACCCTTTTTCGGGACATTCTGCAACCCGGGTGCTGCCTCCGGTCATCAAAGTTGGTTCCCTGAACGTCCGGTTCAGCGTATTTTCCGCCCCCTTTTTGAGGTGCTTCAGATGCCGGGGTTTTGGGCCTTGTCAGAGCCCCGCTGTTCTGGGCGGGAGGTGTGCGGTGTTTGCTGAAAGGGGAAACCCCATGATGGGGCCGTGTAAAGACCCGGCACATTGTGCAAACTGCGGTGGCGACCCCCCTCCTTTTCAAAAAAATCCCCTCTTTGGTTTCAGGAATCCACAATACAAAATCAAAACAGAAAAGAAAATCTCCTTTTTGGGGGCCCCCCAAACGGGGTTGTGGGCGCCCAACGCCAAAAATTCTTCTTTTTGCTTCGGCCGTAAAGACATTTTCCCACAGTTCCCACTCGGTCAGACTTTTTGCCAAATGATGACTTCACTTTTTCAAAGACATTGCAAGGAAGAATTGTCAACTCTGGGGGAAGCAGGTCCCCACCCCCCAAACCCAAAAGTGAATCCCCCCTGGGGGAGGCAAAAAATCCGCCCCCCCTCAGACTGCCCAGCGTCTTAAAAACATCGGGCTGTGGGCAGATTAAAAAAACCACCCAGCCCCACCTCGAACTCCTCTGTCCAGTCCCCGTGCGGGAAAGGGAGTTCAAATCCAGTGTGGAGATGGGGGAGATGAGGAAAAAAACCTCCACCGTTCCCAAACCCAAACCTTTCCCTTTAAACCTGTTGGCAAGTCTCCCAGCAGTCTAAAGAGGGAAAACAGTCGGGTACAAATCTCAAAAAAAAATTTAAAACCTTTAGAAGCAGACGTTGGGGAAAGGAGATGACTGATTCTCTCCTTTTCGTCCCTGCCCCATGGTTTGTACAGTTTTCCCCATTGAATATCCGGGGAAATAAATTCCAATTTCCCGAGGAGCTGCACTTCTTGTTCCAATCTTTTAAACCCCTTCCCGTCGTGGCTCTTGGGAAAACCCCAAATTCAAACCCAAGAAGCCCTTTCACTTTTTCTGGTTTTAAAAATTTCTTTAAAAAACCTCCAAAACCACCATTACGGCGGGGGGCCCAAATTAACCTTTGGGGGGGGGGGGGGGGGGGGGGGGGGGGGGAAGTTGCCCTCTTGTCCCACCCCCCTTATTTTTGGTGCAAGTACCCCCCCTGTACCCGCCCCTATTTTTCCCCCCCTTTTCCCCCCTTTTGTCGCAGGCCCTTTCCGTGGAGAACTTCCTCTCCGGGGGGGGCTGGGGTATTTTTTCCGGGGTCACCCCCCCCTCCTTTTTGGGGGGTTAGTGTCATAACGAAACCCAGGGTCTCCCCCTTAAAGGGGAGGAAGTCCTTTTCCGGATTTTTTTTTTTTTTTTTCCCGGTTTTGCTTTTCCCCCTCTTAACGGTCACTTTCGGGGGGTTAGATTTGCCCCGGGGTTTTTGGGAGTTTTGGGGTTTTGGATTTTTTTTTGGGTGGTCGGGCCGAGGGATCTGCAACAAATCCCCTTTCCCGGTTCCTTTTGGGTTGTTTGGGGGGGGGGGGGGGGGGGTTTGGGTTTTTTTTTTTCCCTTTTTACAACCCGAATAACTGAAACGGCCCTCTGTCTTAAACATTTTAAAATAAAAAAGAAAAACTGGGATCTTTTTTGCAGCCACTATTTTAAGGAATTTCCGGGAAATATTTTCTTCAAGTGGGACCCGCAAAATTCTTGCAAAACACTGTGATCAAATGTCCCTAAACCCGGGTATTCCGGGTCTTCCGCCAAACTCCAAATCCCCAAAAACACCCGGTTCGATTCAGACTGCCAAAAAATTTTTCCAAAGTTGAAAACGGGCTCACGGGGGGTTTTTGGCCAACGACCTTGGGGTCCCAACGCTCAAACCCCACGAAATCCGGCTAAATCGAGACCACTTTTAAAATCGAAAACTTTTCGGTCCATGGAAAAAACTTCGGGCCCAGGCTGACTTCAAAATTTCCAAGAAAAAAGGGGGGAACACCCTTTAAAAAAAATAAAAGGGAAAGGGAAAACCTGCCCCACTGTAAACCCTTTCTCAAGTTTTCGGACTTTTTAAAATAACGGAGAAAAAAAGCGGGTTCCCAAATGGCTTGCTTCAACAATTGAAAAGAATTACTCTCTTCTAACAAATCACCCCATTTTTTGTCAAAAACAAACCCCTTAAAAAAAAATTTCCCATGAAAATTTTCGCAGAAAACATGGAAGAAACAATTTTCCCTTTTCACTTTTTAAAAACGAACTAAAAATCCCCTTTTACTCTTTTGCAGCGTTTCCCTCTCCAGGAAACAGATGAAATCCATTATCAACTTTTTGAAACATTTTCCGCAAAAAGGGTCTAAAAAATATTGCTACGGTATAAAACCATGGGGGGCTACAGGTTTCTTTCCCCCCTCTTGGCGAAAAGCCCTCTTTAAATTCCCACCCCCAAACCCTGGAAAAGATCTTTCTAATCCATCAAACTAAACCCTCCCATAGTTTGACCGCCCGTGGGCTGTAAATTTATGGAAAAAATGGTCCCAAAGCTAGGCTCAGGGGGAAACCCGAAAACCCATGGCCTTTTGGCGAAAGAACAGTGTGGGTTTTCCCCCAAAAAAATCGGGCTCAGGTTTACCATTTGACGTCTGGAACTACACCCTTTGGAACGCCTTTTTGAACAGACAGGGATGCCAAATGGCAATTTTCTTTGACTTGGAGAAGGCCACGATTTCCACCTGGAAGGGCGGGGTTTCTTTATGATCTTTCCCTGATTGGGGTTTTTGAGGGCATCTTCCGCTTTTCATTCAACATTTTTTTGGGAGCGGGCAGTTTTTAGATCCCCCTTGGGGCCCCCCTCCTCTGATTTCCCCCGGGGCAGGGTTGGGGTTTTCCACAGGGGGGGCATTTCTGTCTCCTGCCCCCTTTTTGTATTTAAAATCCAAAAACATTTTTTCCCAAACAGGGTTTAGCAGGGTTCAGGGCTGCTCATTTTTTTTGTGGGGTGATTTCGCTGTTACGCAACGGAAGCCCGGGCCCCAGTGGGCCAGCCAGGCTCCCGCTTTGCCCTGGATAAAATCCATCGTGGGGGGATGAAAACGGTTTACCTTTTCTGCTACAAAAAACACAGTTTCACTTCCCTATTTTCCAAAAGTTTTTTCCGATCCCGAACTTCAAGTAGGGAAATCCCCATTCCAGCTGTCGAAGAGGGCCCAAAAATTTTTAGGGGTTATTTTTGACCAGAACTTAAAATTTCTCAGCCACATCAAAAACCTCAAAATGCTTGCCAGAAAAACCTGAATTTTTTGGGGTGTAAGACACTGACTGGGGGGGCTGACAAAAAACTTTGTTGGGACCCCTACAGAACCTTGGCCGTTTCCCAAACTGGACTACGGTTGTGCTGTGTACGGGCTCTGCAAGATTTGTCTTACCTCAAACTCTTTTTACCCCATCCACCAATTTAAAAGGGTTCGGTTTTCTGTCTTGGAGCGTTTCCCCACCACCCTTGTACAGCCCGTATGCAGAGGGGGGTGAACCTTTTTACTGTCCAACCCGAGGCTTAAACCGGGCTTTGAATTTTTATATCCGATGTTTTTTCAGAATCGGAAAACCCCCGCCCATGACTGTGTTTTTTGAAACCCCCCGTTCCAAAAATTTAAATTTAAAAAAAAACCCCAAATGTATTTCCCCCGGGTTTTGGGCTTTTGTATGGGGGCCCCTCCGGCGGGAAAGCAGGTCCCAGACCTAGGATTGTGTTCCCATTTTTCCAAGTTTCCGGGGTCAAAACCCCCGTGGACCTTTTTTTACCCCCCAAGATTTTGTTTTTTATCTTTCAGCTTTTCGCAAAGGGTCCCACCGCTCTCTGGCGGGACAAAGGGTTTTTTTCCTGACCGCGGGCCAAATTCCCATTTCCCATCAAAAATTTTTTACTGAAAGGTTCCCAAATTTTGAAAGGGGGTGGCCTGTGCGCCTATGCCCTGGGGCTCCTTCTCAGATTTGTTGGGACAAAATTTTAGATGTTTTGTCATTCCCCGCTGAAAATTTCTGCTCTGGGTTTTGGGTTTGAAAATAATCCACAATCTTCGAAAAAGCGACCTTTTTGGTTCTGTCGGATTCACTTTTCAGCTTTGGGGGCCATAGCTGGCCGCAACCTTTAGCATCCAGAACTTTTTTCATTTCTTTTTTAAAATTTTTAGCACGTTGAAAACGGCCGGGTTTCAACTTTTCTCTTTTTTGGGTTTTCCCGGGGCTGGGGTTTGGGATTTGTCGGGAAAGAATTTTGGTTTTATTCGTTTAGCCAAAAAACGCCACTAAGGGGAAAATGTCAAATTTAATTTTCCCCGCCCGAGGGGAAAAACCCCAAAAATTTAAAGATTTTGGAGAGCCCCTTTGGGAGGAGGATTTTAACACCAGACGAAAAACAAACTCTTTTAGGGCCGTCCAAAACCCTTAAAGGGCTTCCTCCACTCTCGGGAGGTCGTAAAGGGAAAAAAAATTTTTGGGACCCCGGGTTTCCCCACCGGCCATTTGTATTTTACCCATTCTTTTCCTTTTAAAAAGGGAAGAAAACTCCGTGGTGCATTCCCCTGTCATGCGCCATCAAAATGAAACATGTTCTTTTAGAGTGTTGGGGCTTGACGATGTGAATCCCCAAACATTTTACGCGGGAGTCCATGAAGATCCCGTTCAGGGATGTCCCCCTTATGTGGGCCTCGAGTTTTTGAGAGAGATTAACAATTTTTTTTATCTGATTTAAGAAATTTTTCGGAAGAAAGATTTTTAACGAAGTTTCTGGACGTTTCCCAGACGTGTCCCTTTAAAGAGATTTTGTGAAAGGTTTTTTAAAATTTTTTTAAAGACTGGTGAGTTGTTTTTAAAGTGGGGCAGCCCCGTGTGGGCCCCTTTTCGGGCGGGTGGGGTAAAAAGCAACATTACTTATCTTATCTTATCTTTTTGTTTTTTCTTTTTTTCTAAGAATTTTGAGGTTTTCTCTGCTCCCTATCTCAAGATTAGAAAAAAACCCGGGCTCAAATGTTTTTAAAAAAAATTTGGGGTTTTGGGGTTGTAGAAAAAAATCGTGGAGAGCGTTGGGGGGGGGGGGGGGAGCAGGAGTCCCCAAAGAGAAGCCCCCCTTTAAGCAAGGGGTTTTTTGGCCCTTATCTTTCCCGACACTCTAGGGGGGGGGGGCCACACCCCGGTTTTGACTCCGGGGTGTCCCCCCTGCTGCCCCCCCCTTTTTTTTTCCCCCCCTTTTTGGGCGAGCCATGGCTTTTGGGGTTCGAACCAAAGGGCCCTCGGGGCCTGCTATTTTCTACTTTTAAAGACTCGCGCTTTTAAACCCCTGAGCCCCAGGACCCCCTGAATTTGTAGGGAAATTAAGCCTTATTGAAGTTCACTTTTGTTTCCTCCTTGACAGATCCAGCTTGAAACACCTCTCTGCCGCTTCTGCCATTGCTTTCAGGGCTCTGGTTTTTTCCTTCCTGCAACTGAGAGCTGTTTCATGAGGCTGTATGCAGACGTTCCTACAAATCCCCTAGCTCCAATTTCTGCAGTGAGGACTTTGACTGATAGCCTTCTCTCCTCAGGCTCTTTGCCAGATCAGCATACTTTTCAGTCTTGTAGATTTGAGCTGCCTCCATTCTGTTCTCATATGGCACCGTGAGCTCGATCATGATGAGCTGCTTGGTGACTTGAGTGGGACTACTATGTCTGGTCTCATGCCACTCTTGTGATGATCTCTGGGTGACTCTTCCATTCTGGGAGGTCTGCAGTGCACTCCCAGTCATCTGCCCATCCAGCAGACTCCGCCTGCATGTTTTTGAGTGGCACTGTTGTTCTTGGCCATGATTTGCTGCCTCCTGCCGTGAAGAATGTTGCGGGTGCTTTTGGAGTCTGATTCTCCCTTTTGGTGGTGTTGTACTAGCCCAGACTACTTGTACAATCTCTTTGAGCACTTGGTTGGGCCTCCATGTGTACCTTCCTTGAGCCAGGGCTACTTTACATGAGCTTAGAACATGCTCCACTGTTTGTTTTCATGGCAGAGGGGGCATGCAGGATCGTCAGTTTTCCCCCACTTCACCAGGTTTGCATTTGAGGGCAGAAGGTCATATGCAGATCTGAGAATGAAGCTGATCCTGAGAGGGCCATGTGCAAATGTCATTCCAAGTTAGACTTCTTTGGAGTGCATTCTCCCACGTTGTCCATTGCCCTTGCTGGCTCTGCTGGGCTGCTTTTTGGAGTCTTTTTGGTCTTCTTCTTTTCTCATCTCCTGAATCATCATGTCTCTTTTGGCTTTTCCTTTGGCCTTTGACCACCATTCAGATTTGGTCACCCCCAGTCCTTGTCTGTTGGTCTGTGTGTGTCCTGTTATTTCTCTGATCTTGAGACTTTCTTTTGCAGAATCCATCGCCTCTTGAACTTTCCATTTTCTGCCTGTCTTCAGCTGGGGCTTGATTGCTTCTACCACCTTGTCTCCTGAGTCCTCCAGCATGCTTTGAAGTCTGATCTTCCCTGCTTTGTATTCCTCCAGAATGGATTTCAGTGGTAGTTTGAGCTTTGCTTGGCGACAGTACAGCGCGATGTCAGTCAGACAGGGTGGGACACCAAGCCATTCCTTGTGAACTTGTTGATTTTGGCTTCCATTGCTTCCACTGTGCTGGTGCAGATGTCGTATATCATCAGAGGCCATAGGAGCTTTGGTATCAGCATGAACTGCAGACACCAGACCTTGTATTTGCCAGGGAGCCCACACTGGTCAATGGTCTCCAAGCCTTCTTCCGCCATCTGCTTGGTTTCTTTTGCTCTTTGATTTTCTATGATTTTTTTATCCTCTGGATTGTATGTCTAGATACCTGCCATCATAGAGGTGTCGTTGCATTCCCCTTTTT
>CM031625.1:34328193-34338193 GCA_018398815.1 Conus ventricosus
TAAATGAGGTACTCACTAGATGATCGAACACGGGATCCACATCTGACCTTTCGAGTGTGTAACAGGGTCAGAATTTGGAAATAATTCCGATCACGATCAAAAAGAAAACAAAACGTTTTACAGGGTCGAACTTTAATTAAGGACCACCCCGAAAAAAAGGCCCTTTCTTTTTAAATTGGCCAAAAATACAAGCAATGCATTTTTTCGATGAATTCGACTGGGAAAGGTTTAAGGGGTTAACAGAGTATTCCGCAAAGCTTGCGAAAGCTGTCTTATTGTCACGTGCGGCATGCAGAGGGGGGGGGGGGGGGGGGGGTGGTGAAAGTTGCAGATTGTTGTCAAAATTGCTTGTTTTTTAAGCAAGAGTGAACACTGCTTCAAACGGTTTTGCACTGAAATTCCAAATGCACGTGCAAAAACCAATGCATTGCAGAGCATTTTACTGACTGGAATGCCCCTAAAAGCAGCCCAACGTGCATAATTCTTCATAACACAAAAATGCCTCCAAGACGCAAGCTGTCTGATTTTGACCGGACCCGGGCGATTGCATGGCTGCAGGATCGAGTTGGCGTTCGAGAAGTGGCCAGAAGACTACAAGTGTCCCACTCCATCATCATTCGGCTGAGAGAACGTTTTCAAGCCACTGGAACTGTCAAAAAGAGAGACCCCGTCCAGGCCAGCCAAAGAAGACCACTGCAAGAGATGACAGGTTCATCCACAGACATGCTCTTCGGACCAGGACCACCACCTCCAACACCATCAGGCGTCGGCTCCAAGCTGCCATAACACAGCAGTGTGTGAGATGACCATACAGCGGCGCCTCAATGCTGCCAACCTTCGAGCAAGGCGCCCAGTCCGGAAACCAAAACTGACTGCGGCCCCACCTGGCCTGATGCACAGCTCATCGAACATGGACTCGGGCTCAGTGGCGGATGGTGCTTTTCACCCATGAGTCCAAGTTCCAGTTGAAGCCAGGAGATGGACGCATTCGGGTGTGGCGGCGTCCCAGGGAGCAGCTGGCAGATGACGTCATCCAGGAGGTCGTCGCTTTTGGTGGTGGCTCCGTCATGGTATGGGGGGGGGGGGGATCAGCAGTCACCACAAGACTCCCCTGTACCATGTGGATGGCAACCTGAACGGCCAACGCTACCTGCAGGAGATTTTACGGCCTTTGGTTGTCCCAGCACTCCCGCAGATTGGGGCTCAGGCTGTGTTCATGGACGATAATGCCACCCCACATCGTTGTCGAGCCGTGAACACTTTTGTGGTGCAAGCTGGCATCACCAGGATGCCATGGCCGGCAAACAGCCCGGACATGAACCCTATTGAGAACATCTGGGGCGAGTTTGGGAGGAGAGTTCAAGAAAATCACCCTGTTCCGGCAAATCGACAGGAGCTGCTGCACTACCTGCAGCAGGAGTGGGCAAACCCCCCCCAGGCACTCATTACAAGAACGCCCAAAAACCCATGGGGCAGCGCTGTATGGATTGTGGGGCAGATGGGGGGGGCCACTCTTTTTGATCAGATTTAAAAGAAACACTCTTTTTGTGAATGTTTTTTTGGGGGGGTAGTCTAAACAGGCCCCCCGTATAATCAGAAAAATTTTTTTCGATGAAATGACAAAATGTTGTTCACTGAAAGAAATTAAACATTATAAAGTTTGTGGGTTTTTGGTTTTTTTTTTTGTTTTGTGAATGTGAAAAGTGGCCAAATTAAAGTTCGACCCGTAGAATTAAAGACTTTTTAAAAAAGTTTTGTATTGAAAATTATAAAGTATTTTTTACCCCCCCCCCTACCACCAAAATAAACAAAAAACTCGCTTTTAAAAAATTTTTCGTTTTTTTCTTTGGGCTCCATTGTTTCCCACAAAGGGGCAGAAATCTTTTTTTTTTTCGTAGAGCGAAAATACTTAAAAAAATAATTAAAAAAAAAAAAAAAAAAAACAAAAAGCAAAAACCGACGAATGAGAGAAAGCACTGCAGGAGTTTTAAAACCGATTCAAGTTGCACCAAAACGTCTTTTCTCCTTTTTTTTTTTAAATCACGGGTGGCATAACAAGAAGCTAACATGTGTATTCTCACAACACAATTGAACTTCATAAAATCATATGTACATCTATCTTCTATCTTCTCTCCCTATTACTATCTATTCTATCTTTTGTCTATCTATTATCGTGTGTGGTGGGGGTGTGTGTGTGTGTGCGGCGTGCGGGGTGCGTGCGTGCGGCGGCGTGCTGCATGCGTGCGTGGACGGTGTGTGTGTGTGGTAGTGTGTGTTGGGTAAAAATTTTATATTTTAACAACACACCACCCACACACACCAACACACACACCACACTTTTTAAAGATAAATAATTTGCTAACCCCCACCCCGACCAAAAAGGCCCCACACGGGGCTGCACCACTTTAAAAATAAACCCCCTCTTTAAAAAAAAAAAAAAAAAAAAAATTTTCACACATCTCGTTAAATGACACGTCTAAAAACGCCCAGAAACTTTTTTAAAAATTTTACTGCCGTAAAATTTTAAAAATCAATGAAAAATTTTAAATCTCCTAAAAAATAAAGGATCACATAGGCGGGCCCCTAAAGATCTTCATGGACCCGCTGTGAAATGTTTGGTCTCACATGTGCAAGCCCCAAACACCAAAAAGAACATGTTTCATTGTGAGGGGCGCATGAATGGAATACACCACGAGTTCTTCACTCTTTAAAAGGTAAGAATGGGTAAAATCGAATGGCCGGTGAAAACCGGCACAAAACCCTTTTTCCCTTTAGCCCATTCGACTAGAGGGGAGGAAGCCCTTAAAGGTTTGGACGGATCTAAAAAGAGTTTGTTACTCGTCTGGATTTTCCAATCCCCTGCCAGAGGTCTCTCACTAATCGTTAAATTTTTCGGTTTCACATTGACCAGGGAAAAAACTTTGGACATTTTTCTCTCTTGTGGCGTTCTTGGCAAAAACGATAAACCTTTCTTCCGCCGATCCCAACATGCCCCAGGAACCCAAAAGAGTAAGGAAACCGCCCCCTTTCAACTTGCTAAAAATTTAAAAAAAAAAAGAAAAAGTTTGGATCTGAAGGTTGCGGCCAGCATGGCTCCAAAGCTGACAGCGAATCCGAAAAACCAGAAAGTCCCTCTTCGAAAATGCGAGATTGTCTTCAAAGCCAAAACCGAGCGGTAAGTTCAGCGAATGACAAACAGGGAATGAAATGTTCCAAAACAGTACCCTGAAAAGGACCCCCGGGGCAGAGGCTGCACAGGCCACTCCATCTTCAGACTTGGAACCGCAGGAAAACTTTTGGACGGATGGGAATTTGGAACAGGGGCAGCATAACAATCCTTGTACCCCAGAGAGCTGGTAACTCTTTGCGAAAAGCTCAAGATCAAAGAATTCTGGTGGAAAAAGGTCCACGGAGGTTGATCCGGAAATTTGGGAAAAATCGACACAACCCGGGTCTGACCGCTTTCCCGCACGTGGGGCTGCTAAACCCCAAAGGGCGGAATACATTTGGGTTATTTTAAAAACTTACTTGGAACGGGGGGTCAAAACACAGTCAAGGGGATTCTGCGGTTCTGAAACGTGGATAAATAATTCAAAGACAGTTTCGCCGGGGTTTGGACAGTAAAGGTTTCACCCGCCTCGCGAAAGGCGTATACAGGGGTGGTGGGGAACGCTCCAAGACAGAGACAAGCCCTTTTGATGGTGGATGGGGTCCAAGAGTTTGAGGAAACGATCTGGGGGACCCGTAACAGCAAAACCCGTAGCCATTTTGGAAAAGGGACCAAGCTCTGTAGAGGTCAGCAATTTTTTTCTTTTCACCCCCCAGTCGTTGCGCCACCTGCAGAAATTCATGCTTCGGGCAACATTTTGAGGGTTTGATGGGGCTGAAAAGGGGTAAGTTTCTGGCAAAAATGACTCCCAGAAATTTGGCCTCTTTAACAGCGGAATGGAGATTTCCCTACTTGAAGTTAATCTGGAAAAAACGACGGAAATTAGGGAAGTGAACACTGCGCTTTGTTGGAAAAAAGGTGAAACCGTTTTTCATCCCCCACCGATGGATTTTATCTCGCAAAGCGGACCCGCGCGGGACACTGGGGTACGGGTTTCCAGTTGCGTAGACAGCAAAATCATCCCCCAACAATGAAGCGAACCCTGCTAAAAATTTTAAACAATGTTTGATTTAATACAAGGGGGGCAGGAGACAGAATGCCCCCCTGTGAACCCCCAAAACTCCTCCCGTGGTTTATCAAGAGAGTGGGCCAACCCAGACCTGAACTGTCGTTCTGCCAAAAAATTTGAAGAAAAGCGGAAGAGACCTCGAAAACCCAGATCAGGAGACATGAAGTACCCCCGCTTCCAGGTGGTATGTGGGCCTTCCCCAAGTCAAAGAAAATTGCCACTGCATGCTGTCTTTTAAAAAAAAAGCGTTCCGAAGTGTAGTTTCCCGACAAATAAATGGTCAAGGGTGGTCCGAGTTTGGGGAAAAACACACTGTTCTTTCGCAAAAGGCATGGGTTTTCGATTTCCACATACCAGCATTGACCATTTTCCCCATAAATTTCCAACACAGTGGTCAAAGATGGGACGGTTTTTTGATGGATTAGAAGATCTTTTCCGGGTTTGGGGATGGGAATAATGAGGGCTTTCGCCAAGAGGGTGGAAAAAAAACCTGGTCCACACAGGTTGATACCTTACAGTATGTTCGACCTTCTTGCGGAAGATTTTTCAACAGTTGATAATGAATTTCTCTATACCTGAGAGGAATCGCTGCAAGAAAGTAAGGGAGATTTTTTCGTTTAACGTGAAAAGGGAAAATTTAGTCTTCCATGTTGTCGGACGAAAAGTTGCAGGGGGATTTTTCTTTTTGGGGTTTGTTTTTGACAAAAGGTGGGCTGTTTTTAAAGAGGAGGAATTTTTTTAAAGGTTGAAGCAAGCGATTAGCAATGCTTTTTTTTTTCAGTTTTTAAAGAACCGAAAACTTTAGATGGTTACAGTGGGGCGGGGGTTCTTCCCCTTTTTTTTTCTTAATGATGTTCCACACTTTTCTTGAAATTTTTTGATGTCAGCCTGGGGGCAGAACTTCTCCAGGGGCCCCGTTTACTATTTTTAAAAAATGTGTCTCGTTTTGGGACGGAGTTTTTGATGGGCTCGAGCGTTGGGGGCCCGAAGGGTTTGGGACACCCCACCGAGCCGTTTTAAAATTTGGAATTTGTTGGATCTGAAACAAACCCGGGTGTTTTTTGGGCATTTTTAAGTTTATCGGGAAAACACTGGAAAACAAGCTTTTGCACACTTTATCACAGTTATCATGATTCTGCCGGGGTCCGATCGAAGAAAATCAGTTCCGGAATTCCCTAGAAATAGTGGGTGCAAAAAGATCCCAGGCTTTTTTTTAATTTAGAGTTGAAGACAGAGACGTGTTCAGTTATTTTCAGATTTTTAGAAGGACGGGAAATGGTACTTCCCTGCAGATCGTCAGGACAGACCCCCATAGTCCAGGCCACGAGGGTCACAAACCAAAAAATCTAAACACGAAAGTGAACCTGGGAAGAGTGGGGTAATTGCAGACCGGTTCAGACAACCAAATCCAAATCCCAAAGGCATCCCAATTACAGCCTCTGGATGACGATGACACTACCCCAAAGAGGGTTTGGGGCCGTTTTAAAATCCCCAACAGCAAAAAGTCGAGGAAGTTCTCCTATCAACTGACAAGGTCCTGACACAAACCGGACGAAGGTGGAGATAAGGCAACAGATTTTCACAGTCTTGGGAGAGTGACTCTCGCACTACAGCCGAAGGGGGTAGACAGAGCGACAAGACTATCAACAAAGTTTTTTTAGGAGAAGGGCAACACCCCCCGACAGTCCCAAGTGGATGGTTGGCAGGGTTTTTAAAAATTAAACCAGAAAAGTAAAGGGCTTCTGGTGTGAAATTTTAGTTTCCGGAGCACGAGGAAGGTTTTTGATTGACACAAAAGCGCAGCTCCCCGAAGTTGGAATTTGTCCACGGATATTCCAATGGAAATTGTACTACCATGGGGCAGAGGGCGAAAAAGGGGAGGATCAGTCTCTTCATCAACTCTGCTTCCAAAGGAGTGAATTTTTTTTTAGTTCACTGGACTGGTTGGCTTTTAACCTGCTGGGGAATTTCCCAAAAGGTGAAAGGTGGTCGGGTTGGGAGACGGGGAGGGTTTTTCCCATCTCCACCATCTCCCACTGGGTTTTTAACCCCCTTGCCCGCACGGGGACGGAAGAGGAGTTCGAGGGGGGGTTGCTGGGTTTTTTTAAACTGCCCACCAGTGTTGTAATGCTGGGCGTTGAGGGGGGGCGGATTTTTTGCCTCCCCCAGGGGGATTCACTTTGGGTGGAAGGTGGTGGACCTGCTTCCACCAGAGTTTAAGTTCTTCCTTGCAATGTCTTCGAAAAAATAAAGTCATCAGTCTGCAGCAAATGACCGAGTAGGAACTGTGGGGAAATTTCTTTACGGCCGAAACTGGAAGAAACTGTGGCGTCTGAATGCCACAACCTGTTTCCGGGGTTCAAAAAAAGGACTTCTTTTCTGTTTTTATGCGTTGTATAGGGATTCCCGAATCCAAAAAGGGGCGTTTTTTGAAGAGGAGGGATGGTCGCCACCGCAGTTGCACAATGTCCGGATTTGACACGGGGCCCTCATGGGGGTTCCTTTCACAAACCCGCATACCCTTGCCCTAACAGCGGCCCCGACATGGCCAAACTTCTGGCACCTGAACACCTCAACGGGACGGGAAAATTAAAAATGAACCCGGACATTCAGGGACCGCTTTGATGACCGGAGGCAGCACAGGGGGTTTCAGAATGTCAGAAAGAGGGTGTTGGGGCCACTCTTTTTGCACCCTTCTTTACCGCACCCCGCGCACCTCCGTCCACCCTGGGGTGCCAGCTCCGTTTTGATCTCTGCCCTGAGCACCTGATAAATCCCGGCAGCAATCAAAGCCTTTCGATGAATTTAACTGTTTTTTGGGGGGTTTCCCGACTCCCTGTCCACGAGCTTTTTTCCTTCAGCACTGTTCAGATTGTTTTTTTTGGGTTTCATTGAATTTGAAACAGCCATTTTTCAACCCTTGATGAAACCCAGGGGCACCCGCTATCCCTTTAAAGCCCTTTTGGATAGCAAAAAGGGGTCAGAGCTGAAAGGGGGCTTTCCTGCTCCGTCCCTTCCATCACGAGCAGGGAACCCCAAAACCCCTTCTTCTGTTTACCTCAGTACGAATCACTGTCAAATTTAAATCCCCGAAAAAAGGGGATGCTGCCTTCCCCTTTTTTTTGGGGGGGGATATTTTTTTTAGAAACCAAAAGAGTTTTTTTTGTTTCATCCCCCCCTTACCCACCCCCTTTTGGAGTCCAACTAAGGGCCGGGCAAGAAACCAAAGCTTTGACCCTTCCAGCTTCGGGGGAGCAAAAACAAAAAAAGCCACCAACCCAAACCCCCCCTTTATGCTCAACTCCGGAACAGAGAGCTGAGCACGCAGGGGTTTACTTGGGCCGTAGGGGGGCTGCTGTTGACCCCGCCCCCAAAAAGGGGAGCCAATTGACACCCGGGCCAAATGTACCCGTCAGAGAGGTCCGAGCCAAAGTGATGTGTTGAGAGCGCGGCCCCTCAAAACCCCCGGATCTCATTCCCCCCGACACGGTCGCACCACACGGGAAAACCGGCGGATCTTAAGGGGCCACAGAGAGAAAAGGAGGTGGAAAAAAAATTTAAGGGGGGAAAGAAGAAGAAAAGGGCAAATAAGGGAAGGGAGAAAACAAGAAAAGGAGAAAGGCGGTTACTCTTAGTCAGGATCCTCACCCTTAGCCTATCTGACATGGGAAGCCCTACCAGGGGCATCAACTCCTTACCACGTTTATCTTAGGCCAGACAGCATCTTGGCTTTTCGGACCTAGAAGCAGTTTGAAAAAAACAACCAGCCTATCTCCAAGTATTGATGCCCCCGCCAGCAAAGCCTAAGGGATCACTGGACCGCGCAAGCCCTCCGACCACGACAAGGTCGCAACCCCCGGAGGACACACATTATATATATATATATTATATATATATAATATATATATATATATATATATATATATATATATATATATATATATATATTATATTATTATATATATATATAATATATATATATATATATAATATATATATATATATATTATATATATATTATATATATATTATATATATATATATATATTATATATATAATATATAAAACAAGTTAAAAGAGGAGTCTTAGAACTATCTACAAATTTGTTTCAAGCGTGTTGCGCTGTCATCAGGATGGCTTTTGGTTTGCCCACCGCCGATGTATAATAGCGTGTGGCTCCCGTTTGCGGTTGTTTGCACGTGCGGTTGGCTGCACGTGTTTTTTTGGGGCTTTCAGGTTTTTGTTTTGGGTGTGTTCACTAACAACGATTTCCATTTATGCCTGCAGTTGTTTACTATTTCTGTTTTGTGTTTAAAGTTGCTAAGTATGGTTTGCATAGTATTAACCATTTTTCAGTTAAACATAGGTTGCACCTTTTTGAAACATTGCTGTATGGTGATGCTCTTTTTATGATTTTCCAGATATGTTGTAGCTTTTGTTTGCGTCTTTAAGTTTCCAGATATATTTGCTCAGTTCTGTTTGGTTTTTATATTTTTCTTTATTAAATGACTGTTTGTGGTTTGCATATCTGGTTTTGAAGTGGTTTTCAGTGATCCCTATGTATGTTTCTTTTTCATTTTCTGATGTCACAGTAGCCCTGGTATACAATGTTGTTGTGAAGACATTATTGTTTAGTGGGCACTGCTCCTTTTTGGTGCAATTGCAAGATTTCCTTTCTTCACCCTTCTTTGCTGTGTTGATTTCATTTTGTTGGATGCGTCAATTAGGTTTTTAAGGTTGGGCATACATGAGTACGATAGTTTGACAGTGTTTTTGTTAAATATTTTGGACAGTTTGTGTTCTTTGGGAATGAAGTTGTTAGGATTTTGAAGAATTCTTTCCTATGTTTGTTTTGAGTTTCCCGTCGTATGGGGGGTTATACCATATGATTTTTCTTTTCCTATTTTTCTTGCTTTTGTTTGTGTTGTTGTCTGGGTTGTATTGTAATTTGTAATTGTATCCACTTGTTTGTAGTGCCTCCTGGTATTCTACTGCTGCATTGTTGAACACTCTCTCATTGCATGACAGGTTTGATAGTCTCTTGTTTATGCCATGGGTATGGTCTTTAATATAGATGGTGGATGGTTACTTTTGGTGTGTACATAAAGAGGTGTATCGTTGGGTTTCTTGTATGGTTTTTATATGTGACTGTTGAGATCCAGTGTTATATCTAAGTAATTCACTACCTTTTGTTTGCTTCAATGGTAATCTTTAAGTTGTGGTTTTGGAAGATTTTGCATAGTTCTTTCTTCTTATTTTCGATGGTTCTTGGGTTGTTGGTCAGTGCAGCAAGGCCATCGCTCTGTATAGTCCGACTTGTGTTCCGAGTTTTTTCTTGATGTTGGACAGCATGAATAGTCCGACCAGTTCACATGTTTCTGCACCATCATATGATCCCATGGTCACGTCGAATGTTGAGTTTCTGTTGGTTTTCCTGATCCAGTTTCATTTTTGCTGTGTAGTAATGTTTTCTTGGTGTGGGGAATGATTTCCATTTCTGACCCTGTTATGTCTGTGTTGTTACTGGCAAACTTCAGGGCTTTGGTGAGTAGTTCCTCATCTATAGATGGGTAGAAGTCTACTATGTCAAATGTGATGAATACTGTATTACTTTGTTTATTGATTTTTTGAACCATTGGATAACTTCGTATGTGTTCTTCCAGAGGTTGTATTCAGAGTTTGATTTTACGTTCTTTATTATTTTTTTCCAGAATTTTCTTGCTTATTTTGCCTAATTCAGATTTGGATGGGTTGTATTAGTCTACATGTTGGGTTGTTATAAAATTGGGCTTGTGGTCTTTGAGTGTTATGAAAGCTTCTT
>CM031625.1:34348193-34359374 GCA_018398815.1 Conus ventricosus
TTTGTCTCCCCAAACCCTGGGGGCCACAAAACCGACCCATCTGCAAGCTGAACACGGGACAACTGGGCGTCAGGCCCGGTTTGATGCATCTTTTAAAGTGACTTAAACTTATTTTCGGGTCACCCTTCCCTTTTTTCAAAAAAACAGCCCGGGGGGCAACGGGTTTCGGGGTTTTCGTAAAAAAAAGAACTTTTTTAACCCCTTCCCTTTTTAAATTTTTGTTTTCCGGAAAAAAAAAATTTGGGAAAAAAAATTAAATTTTAAAAAATAAAGTAATTATTTAAAAAAACAAAATTTAATTGATGAGCAGCAAACATTTTGGGTTAGTTTCTTCCCTTAAAACCTCCCGGGCCCCAAAAAAAATAATTGACTGACTGGAGGACCAGGGCGCGATGTAAACAGAAAACCCCAGCTAAAAAAGCAGACTGAAACGCACCTCCCCACGGCTGTGCATGACCCAAACAGGGCACCAATTGCTTCCGTTATCTAAATCTGTGTGTTTTCATGAAAACACAGACCATCACAAGCATATCTGGATAACGAACCCCCGCATTCAAACCGAAGTGCCTTTGGCAAGATTTTTCAGATATACTGGCCATTTCACAATAAACAAATCGCCAACGTATCGAACAAAACAAAGGGGCCCACGAAAAGGCCCGAAAACATGAAAGAAGAGGACAAAATTTTGTTGCTGTCCCAACCGGACTTGAATGGTCTTGCTAAGATGATTTTCGGGAAAAAAAAATTGAGGAAAAAGGATTTTGGGAAAAGGGAAGATAAAAACGATAAAACTATAACATTGCAAGGGGACAGGGACACTGCAGATAACAAAGCTTTGGCATACAACTAAACAGGATGCGGGAACCTAGTCAACATTTTCTTTAGTGCAGCACCCCCATGACTTCAGAGGGGAAAAAAGACGAAAAAGAAAAAAAAAAGATTTCATTTAAGAGTTTGGTGAAAAAGATGAAAAAGTGGTTCCAAAGATGGCTAAGGCCTGAACAAAGTAAATAAACCTCACGCACATTGCAAAAAATTCACACAATGTTTTTTCCTATTTTCTTTTTTCCCAGAAGAATCAAAAACTCTTTCCCAAAAACCGTTTCAAAGAGCAAGACACCCTTCGATGGGTTTTAATTGTGACCAAGGCTTGGGTTCTGCTCAGGACTCCTTCTTTCCCCAAGGGGGGGAAACCCCCAAAACTGGTGTCGCTGCCCATCCCAGGGGTCAAAAAGCAGGGGGGGCCCCAAGAGAAAGTGGGCCCTTCATGCCTCCGACACCCCATGCGAACACTTTTCCCCTTTTCCCCCTTTTTAGTTTGCCCCCTTTTTTTGGCCCACCCCCGCTCCATTCCCTTTCACCCACTTTAAACCAAAAAAACCCGCAGTATACTGTAAAGCCCCCCTATTTAGACAATAAACGACGACAAAAGCAAATTCCCGGCAAAATCCCATAAACCTTTATGTTTCCATACTACCCATTTCCTGTGTTGATTTATTTTTCCGGAGTATCAAACATCCTGCTTTTCCCCCTGCATTTGGGCTCCTTTTCACGGGCCATCATGTGAGGTCTGGCACGTGGTTTTTAAAAATTTGTTTTACATCGCTGTTTTTTGGAAAGGCCGGGCGTTTCCGGAAGGGGGAGCCCAGAGAGAGAGAGAGAAAAGAGAGAGGGGAGAGAGAGAGGAGAGAGAAAAGAGAGGAGAGAGAATAGAAAGGGAAAAAAAACTAAAAAAAAGGGCCTTGTACCTTGCGGCTGCTATCTAGCACAAAAATTCAAGTCAAGTAAAAAAAAAGCTTGAGACCGATTTTTTTTTAAACCCCCAAATTTTAAACCAGGGAAATTTTTTTCTTTTTCATAAATTTCTTTTTGTGCAAAGGGGGTTTTTCTTGGGTAGGATTACACTTGATGATATAAAAAAGGGGCTTACAACTATAAATAGTCATACTCTTTAAATAGTAAATTTTTTTTTTTTTTTGGGAATTTTTCCTCTCACTGGTTTTAGGGGGGAAACGTGGGGCCCTCCCCTTTAAAAAACCCTTTTAAATTCCCTCCCCCCCCCCCTTTTTTTTTCCCCCTCCCTAACCCAGTCCTTTCCCTTTCCCCGATAAATTTGTGAAAGAAGCCACGCCCTCCAGGGCTAGCCATGGAAAACACGTGGGGAAAAATTTCCCCGTAACAGAAACCGCGCCTTTACTGGGACTGAAAAACCTCGCAGACTTTCCCGGGAGTCTTTCCCGGGGCCTTTGATAGGGGGGGCAATAACAACAACAAATAAGACATATTTTTGTTAAGAGAGTCGACCGTGGGTCATTTTTTGTACTAAAAAGTTCCTATAAACAGGGGGTACTTAAAAAAAAAAAATTTTTAAAAAAATCAAGTCTGGGTAAGGGAAATTAAACCCCCCGCGCTGTCCCATGTTTTCTTTTCCCCTAAAATTGGGGAAAAGTCCCCCCCTTCTTTCAATAACGTTTTTAATTTTATGGTAAACCCCCCTTCGTAAACATCCGGTAGTAAAGTATTAGTAAACCCGCCTGTCACGCGGAGAAATGGGGGGGGTTTAATTTTCCCCCCCATGGGAAAACAAAAATTTTTCATTTTTTTTTTTTTTTCTCTCACAAAATTTTTACCACGAAACTTTTGGAAATAAAGTTTTTTATGCTTTTCAAACTTGTTTTCTTTCCCCCACCTTTCCCCCTTCGACAATAAGGGCCCGTTGGGCTAAATAAAGAACAAAAAACGCCACGAGCCTCTTTAATAGGGGTTTAAAAAACCCTCTTTGATTTTCCCGCTAAGGATTTTTAAACTTTGGAAAGACGTTGTACTAAGAAACCGGGGGTTTGGGGCCTAAAGTCTGTTTCCCGATGAAAATTACTGTTTTTTAATTTTTTAAATGAAGACGTTTACCACTTCTTTTTTTCCCCCTTTAATTTTGTGCGAACTCGGGAAAGAGACGATTCACAAAGAGTTTTATACCTATTAACAAGTTAAGTATCATTTTTTTTTTCCAATTTTAAGACTGATCAACGGACGGGGGTTTTTCATGGAAGAACCCTTTTAAAAGTCATTTTATTCGCTAAACCGTTTGGGGAATACTAAATTTTCCAAATATAAAATCAGTAAAAGCAGTGGCTGTTAAAAAAAAAAAAAAAAAAAAAAACTGCTTGAAAACCCTGGTTTTTTTTCTGAAAAATGGCATCAAGCCCCGGTTTTTTTTCTTTTTCGGAAATTTTTCTTTTTCAAGTTTGATATAAATGTTTTAAAATTTTGGGGCTGTGTAAAATTAAACCATTCGAAAGAACTGTATACAGTAGTTTTAGGGCGTTTTAAGATGTAGAAACACTTTTTTTTTAAAATTAAGGGAAAGGGGTTTTTCATTGTTTTTAAGACGACGTTTTGCTTTAAAATAGGAGAAAACGCTACCTAGGGGGTATACTACTTAAAAAATTTATTATAAAGATACGTCTACAAAAAAGGTATTCTGAAGTAACAATCGGGCCCCAAATACCATGGGGGTTCGACTCCTTGTTTTTACCCATTCAAAACACGTTACTTACAATTTTTTTTTGGCTTCGAAAGGGGAAACTACGTCAGGATACTGGGGTTGCGAAATTTACAAACGGTTTGGTTTTTCCCGTGTTAATTTAGCATATTTACTTGGGTCTCCCCCTGAAATCCCATTGGGCATAAATTTCATAGCGATGCTTTTAAACCATGTTACAGACTGAATAGTTCCCCCTTATTCTTTATTTAAAGAAACTTGTGAATATGCCCCGTTGTATGCAAAATCCGGCGTCAAAAAAAAAGTAAATAAAATTATGTTTATAGGTGCACGAGATTCTAAACACCAACTCAAAAGGTTTTGATCCCAAAGGAAAAACCCCCTATTTTAACAAATTGGGCAACAAAAAGAAAACTGACGAATTTGAAATAGGGTATAAACGAAGGGCCTTCAATTGATGATATTATCAAAGGGTTTTTTGTCCATAAAACATTTATCCCAGCCCGACCGTCAATTTGATAGCTTTAATTTTGACAAATTTTTTTTAAAAAAAAGGCAATAACAAAAGAAGGGTTTTTTTTGGAAAAAAACAAACCCCAAAAAACGACTTAAATTTCCCCCCGAGAAAGTGAGGGAAAAGTAACAATTAGATAAGCTATTATTGCAAATGAAGAAAACTTTTAAAAGCAAAGAAAAAAAAAAAAGAAGTCTTTTTAAATTTATTCCGAAATAAATAAATTTTAAAAATGTGGCACAATCATCTTTGGAATTTAAAAAAAAAAGATTCAAAGGTGTATTGGGGATCCCCCCAATTTTTAAAAACCCCCGCCCGAACTTTCCAATGGGTTTGAATGAGATGTTCATCCCCCAAATTTTTTTTTTTTTTCCAACATCCCTTTTATGACGATGCCCAAAACCACCAATTTTAAAAAACCTTTCATCTTGACGGGCCATTCTCTAGTTCATAAAGGCAAAACCAAAAAGTTTTTTAACAAGGGTTTTTTTCCTAAAGAAAGGGAAATAGTGGGGTAATTGTACCTTTTTTTAACCCCGGGACGTGGGAAAATAAGCAAGATTGTAAAATTACTTAGGTTAACTTTACCCCCCTTCTGGGCAACTGTAAAGTCTGTTTTAAGAAAAGTTTGCTGAATTTTTTTGGAAAAGAAAAAACATAAAAAAATTTAGAAAATCAAGCAAGAATTTTGATTTCCCAAAAAGTCTCTTGGTCCTTTAAGTTTTTTTCACCCAAAAACATTACCTGATGTTTCCCATCGAGCAAAAAAAAACAAACACACTTTTAAATTAATATCACAAAAACTTTTTTATACAGGGCTGGAGACAAGGTTTTTTGTTTTAAAAAACCCATTTTAGGAAGAATTGCCCGGGAAAGACTTTCGAAAAAAATAATCGAAAGGGAAACAGAAAAAAACAAGATTTTTTTTTTCTGGAGAAAATTTTCCCGCGTTTAAATCAGAGAGGGGGAAAACCCAAAAATTTAAAAAAAAGTCCCCCAAAAGTGTTTCCAAAAATTTTAAATAACCATGAACTTTCCTAAAAGAATGTGTTGCATGCATTGGCCTTTCTGCCTGGGCGTGCCCCGCGGCGGCGTGCGTTGGGGTGCCTGCCTTCTGTCTCCAGGGCCCGCCTTCCCCCTGCATAAGTGTTGTTAAATTTTGATGCCCAGGTGTGGGAAATTTCCAGTTCATTCCCGAAAACTTTCCGCTTTCATACGCAGATTATGATGAAAAAGTTTTTCATCTTTCAGAACAAATTAAATGAAGTAAGCCCGGGCCTGCATTTCTTTTGTCAGTCTTTGGGGGGTTTGGGGAAAGGGAGTCATTCTTCCCCCAAAAAAAGTAAAATTTCTTTTAATGGCAAAACGAAAAACCCAAGGGTTTTCTGAACTATGGAAAAGGGAAAGTCCTTTAAACCTTTTTGTTCACTTTTAAAAACCCTTTTAAAAATCAGAAAAAAAGGTTTTTTCAGTAAAAACGTGTTTTATGATCAAAAAACATTTCACAGAGAGATTATTGGGCATTTTTACATACACAAAGAATGTTACGAATATTTTTAAAAAAAATGTTAAAGTATAACAAACACAAGAAGAATGCTTTAAAACGTTTTTGCACCGGTTTATTTTTTGTCATCCCTAAATATCCCAAAAAAGGGGTAAAAGGAAATAAATTCGAATTGAAATTCAAGCCAAAAAGCGCTCGCGCGCTTGTGTTGTGTGTGTTTTGTGTGTGTGTGTGGTTTTTGTGTGTTTTGTGTGGTGTGTTTTTGTTTGTGTGGGGAGCCCCGCGCAAAACAGCAAAAAAAATACACACTATTTTCCCCATCCCAGTGTAACTTTATCAACTCTTCAAAACCCCTTTAGAGAATGTAAAAAAATGCCGGGGTTTTCGACCACCCATGTTATTCTGCAAAGAAACCCCCCCTTTTCACATCCAAATCACCCATCACAAAATTTAGTTTTTGGGGGCCAAAAATTAAAAACCTGTTTTTAAAAAAAATTAACATGCCAAAACTGCCAAAAATTGACGTAATCAGTACAGTAAAACGGGGGTTTCCGTGCAGAATAACATGGGTAATCGTAAACCCGCATATTTACATTCTCTTCAGAGACATAAAATTAACGTCCGCGGGAATGAGTCCCTTACTAATTTTCTAATATGCTCTTCTACTTCTAGCACTATTAATAAATTAGAACAAACAACTGGCTTTCCGTCTTGATTAGCTATTTTTACACCCAATGAATTTAAAGAACCCTCAATTAATTCTTTAAATTCACTGTCTCCGCCAAACCTGTATAACTGATAATCGCAAAACCCTACCTTAGTTGGCGGCAATGCTCGTAGAACAGTAGATGGATAGCCATTAAACAAATTAGTATCTGTTTTTAACTGTTGTAAATGGACATACAAAATTGGGGTTTCACGAGAAAATCAGATGGTCTACTGCCTACATACTCATAAAGACCGCTTTTTAAGTACATATGTGTTTTTAATATGATATGTTTCACCACTATCATAAAAGCCTAAAATTCGAGCAAGGCTTCTAGGAAAAACGTACTCCCTTTCTTCAAGTTCTGGAAAATTTATAGTAATTATAAGATTTGCCTCATTAATTTTTAACTTAATGTTAAAATTGCTAAATACTTCTCTTAAAGAACAAAATTGTAGTAACCATCGGGTATTTTTAAATGTTTTAATAGATTGCCTTGCCCATCCTTAATACCACCCAGTTATTCTTATCTTTTCAGATATGTTAATCCATTTTATTTTAAACCCAATTTCTCTAAGGCAACCCTACAATCACCGCGCCTATTTTCAATTGGGTACGTTAAGAACACACGCTCGTTTTGCTTGGTTATATAGATGTACGTACATCCTTTTTATAACTATTTAAAAAACTAATTTAAAAAAATGGAACCATTTAAATACAGCGAAAGTGCTACTTACAATGTAGGAGCGTTTTATAACCCCAAATCTTTGGACTTCAGTTTACTAACCATTGCAGTAGACGAATCATACGGCTTCCAAGTCAGACTTGTAAACCCCTAACTAGATATTTAAAACCACCAATAAATAATGACAGAGTGCCATCAGCATGGTCATCCCGATGTCATGTGACGTAGCCTCACATCAAGGCATGTGACGCTCCATCACATGTAGTTAGTGATATGAATCATTTCCCCATGCCACAACTAAAAAGGAAGAATATTCATGTGCTTGACTAGTGTAGCGGGCGTCCCCAAATAATGGTGAGAATGACTCATTCAAGAAAGAAGGGTGGTCATTGGGGGAAAGTGACCACTGAGAGATAGTTTAATAAGGGTTGGTAAGGTGCTGGTCATGTGTTTTGAACACTGAGTATGCACTCACTAGGAGGAGGGAGGAAAGAATCAGTTTTAGCCCAGCAGATGGCCTAGAGACTCGAACCTGTCAGGACGCTGGTCCTTACTGCTGACCCGTCATTACCAGCCTTCACCTTCGCCCTTCACCTTTCACCTTTCACCCCGTGAGGGGGTTAAACGATGGCCATGCGGGGATGTGGGGGAGACACCACCTGGTAGTTCAGCCCGTCAATTAACGATCCAGGGAGAGGAGTTGGAACTCGTGCTCTCTCCAGAGAAGGAGAAGGACGAGGGGGAGAGGAGTGGGAAATCAGCATCCAGTGACAGGAGGAGATAGACGAGGGAGAGAAGCCCGGAGCGCATTTCTCAGTGACGGTGAGAAGAGCATTCAAGGGGGACGAGTACACTGTCTCAGAGAGGTCAGGGAATCTTGATAGTATGGAGCGAGTCCAAAATTATGTGCAGGATAGCATCAAGGAGTGAAAGAATTATTTTATTTCTCCTGGTCTGGATCTTAGGCCACAGTTGTTGAAGGCCATGACTTGTTATTAGGATAACTGGGATAATACTTAGGTGTATCTCTCCGTGTAAGAGAGGATAATATATATAAATCTGTTTACAAATGGTGTGATGTGATTTAGGATCAAGGGTTTTCCCTGAAGGAGAGGGGGGAGAAGAAAAAAAAACAGTCGGTAGTGCGCCCCTTTTGGTTGATTGGTAAAAGATTGCGTGTGACGATGGAGAAAAGCTGTCACTGAAGCGTGGATGTGCAATAGTGACAGGGGGACCGTGGTGACCCCGACGATAGCATTGATCGCCCTTATTAGGTTTATTTTGTTGTTTTTTTCTTTCTCTGTTCCTATCGTTCATTTCAAGTAAGTACCCATTTTCCCAGAGTTTGAGAAACGACCTTGGCTCCTTCATCAGGACAGAGCGTTGACAAGTGCGGGGAAAAAGCTCCTCATAATAAAATTTTCTGTGTTTTCTTTTTGGACGGGGTTGTGTGATTTTTCTTTGCGTTTTGGGTTGAATGTACTTTTATTGATTGCTTGTTTAGTATTTTGTTCTCATTGCTGTAGGGTTGTGTTACTGTGCATGATTTGTTTTCCCGTCTCCAGTCTGTCACGGGAGACAGTGACCACAGGGTGCTGTCTGTGGGCTTCTTTTGTTTTTCCTTGATTTCATCTCACTGTTCCGATCCTGGGTATTCCTTTCATTTCTCTTTTCACTCCCTTTTTCAAAACCTCTTAAAACCTTCCCTCAATAAGCTCCCTATATTAGTTTTCTTGTTACATTGTTCCTCTTTTAGGTAAGGATTTCCGCTAGTTTGTGTTTCTTCCCTCTCTTTATAATGTTTGTTGCTTCCATTGGTTGTTTTGTAAATTGTATATTCATTTATCGTATAAAGCGTACAATCGGTTTTGTAAATTCATTTGAATGTAAGTAAGGAAGACTGACAAGAAACATTTTAAGAACTAAAAATACTTTATATACATTTATTTTCAGAATCTTTATTGGTTTTTTTTCCTATTTTACGGAAAAACAGATTAGCCATTGAACGTCATTTAAAAAAAGAAACATCAAATTGTACCAGTTTTCGTAGAACAAATTTTTCTGGAAAATACATTAACTTGTGTTTCATATCTACTGGTTTGTAGTAAGCTGGTTGTCTGTTTTCACCGGGAAAATTGAATTCTTTATTGGGATTATACGTATATAATTAAATTTTTTGTGAAAACATAAAGCGCCATCATATATCGCTCTTATTTTTATCTCATCTTATGAAAGTGTTGGTGTGTATTTCTGTTGACCGGTTCATAATGGATGTTTGATTTAAATATGTTCAACAAGCGAACGCTTGGGTTTTGATGGAGAAAAAACTTACTAAACTATGTGCTACAATGCATAGATAGGCAGACAGGCTAAGAAGGAATGAGACGAAGAAAAATCAAAGGAAACTAGAACGTGAAGAAAGGAAACTAGACCGAGAAGAAAATCAAAGGAAATAGATAGTGAAGAAAGAAGATACGAGGGAGCTGAAGTTAGAAGAAAAAGATTACAGAGGGAAGCTGAAGTTGAGAAAAAGATTACAAAGGGAAGCTGAAGAAAAAAGGACTACAGAGGGAAGCCTGATGCATAAAAGATCGTCAATTTAAGTTGAGCAGATAGATCTAGAGTCTGATGCTGAAATTAGAAGAATACAGGCCCTCGAGAGAACCTTCACCAGCTCCACCAGTCGGTTACGCAAGCGCGCAGTCAATCACAAACAGCATATATTCCAAAGTTATCGCCTTTCGAGGAATAAAAAAAAACGGATGACATCGATAGTTTTTCTTTTCCGATTGGAAAGTCAAGCAACGTCTTGTGGTTGGCCAAAGGATAAGTGGACATGTATATTGGTCGTGTTAAGGGTAGCGCTTTGGCACTGTACCACACACTCGCGGCGAAACTCAAAATTTAACTTGGGATCAGTTGAAAGAGAACTCTCATAAGAAATTTCAATGTTCTGCTGATCGTTTTCGCGAACGTTTCCGTTTCTGGGGAAGCGCCCTGACATAGGAGAATCGTTTCAGTCGTTTCTAATCTCGCATGAGTCATTGTTGGATAGATGGGTTCGATTTGTCCTCAAAAACGAACATAACTTTACAATCCACGCGGATATTCCTATGCTTAGTTGACAACTTTTCCAGAGCGTGAGCAAAGATCCTGGCCACTTTCCTTAAAGAAAGGCAATGTGAAAGCGTTGTTGAGGAATGTGTCAGATGGCTGATCTGTATTGTATCGCTCACCCAGTTAGGGCCGTCGTGGCTGGAAAGGAGAATTTCCATCTTTGAGTCTCATGCGTCATTGTACTATCCCTCGGGAAGGGAGGAAGTTACTGGAAAAGGAAATCGTGGGTCATTTCTGAGTCCTCAAGGATATGTTATCCTAGGGAACGGGAACAGGGATCTTTCCGCGGTTCGAGTGACTTTCGTCTGTACCGGTACTCACCGCCGGATAAAAAACCCGTTGCTCTTCAGCCAACGTTCCGGGTCGTGGATACGGATCCACGCTGCGTTAGACTTTTGGGCCTGTTCGTGGGACATGACGAAGTTCACAAAATCAGTCAGTTGCCGAAAGACAATGCGATGTTTCTTTTGTGATTGCAAGTTCATTTGAAAAAAGATTGCCCCTTTCAAAACCAAATGATTCAGAATCCGCAGTAGTCTCCATGATTGTGAAGAAGCCTTGTTTTGGCTCCAGAATCATCGGTTGTTGGATGTGTTAGAAAACGGAGCCATCAACGGATTGATGGCTTTGGTTTCTGCGAGGACACTGGGTGCACCACCGCTGGTGTAAGAAAATCTTTCGGCTTCAAAACCAGTATCTTCGACACTGCCAAAGTGTAGTCCGTTTGGAAACGGCAAGATTGAAACGTTTCGCGGGCGACAATTTCGGTTTCGATATACACCGTTACTACTCCGGATTTCTTACCGCCTGTGTTATCGATATCCAGTTCTTGCGATCTTGATCTTGGGCAATTTGCAGGTTGTCGCGACAGTACATTGTTTTGCTGGAAGGATCGTTCGTTCCTTGTCTTGTGAGTACCAGATCAGACAACCTTAGAGCAGGGAAAAGGGGGGGGACTACAAAAGCCGCTAAAAGTCTCAAAAACTGGATGAACTCCAGAGTACCCCAGATGGATCTAAAAAGAAATGCAGGGAAAAGACGAGATGTGATTGACAATACTGTCTGCTGCAAAAAGGGACTGTCAACTGACATACAAAGGACAACACTATAGTTCATGGCGATAGAAAAACAGATGTATACAGGTCTTTGCTGA
>CM031625.1:34360374-34383616 GCA_018398815.1 Conus ventricosus
TTCGAATTTAGTCCTTTTATCCCTTTTGGGATATTTATGATGACAAATAAACAACTCGGTGCAAACCAGTATGAAGCATTCATCTTGTGTTTGATATACTTTAACATTTCTTGTTAAATATACGTAACACTTCTTTGTGTATGTCAAATGCACAATCATCTCTCTGTGTATGTGCTTGATCATAAACACGTTTTCTACATGAAAAAAAAAATTCTGATTTTTAAAAAGGGTACTTAAGTGAACCAACAAGGTCCAGGACATTCCTACCATAGTTCAGATATCCTTCGGATTTCGCTTGCCATTAAAAAGAAATACTACATTTGTTTGGGAAGAACTGACTCCCAACCCCAAAGACTGACAAAACGTATGCAGAGCCCTGCTAACTTCATTTAATATGTTACTGAAAGATGATAACATATCATCATAATCAGCGTATGAAAGCAGAAGTAATCTGATGTAACTGGTAAGTTCCACACCTGGGCAATCAACATTTAACAACACATATGCAGGCAGGCAGGCAGGCTGGCAGACAGACAGGCAGGCAGGCAGGCAGGCACGCAGGCACGCAGGCACGCACGCACGCAGGCACGCACGCAGGCACGCACGCACACATGCATGCACACACATTCTCCATTAGATAAGTCTCATGGTTATTTAAAAGCAAATGAAACACTGATGGAGACTATTTTTTCACATTGTCTAATCCCTCTCTGATTAAACGCAGAGACTTTTCTCCATGAAAAAAAAAATCATGATTTTTCTGTTTACAATTACGATTATGTTATTCGTAAGTCGTTGCCGTCAATTCCTTCCTCAATAGGTTTTTAACATAAACTTTGTCTCCAGACTGTATGAAAAGCTTTGTGATATTCAGTAAAAGTACGTGTTTGTTTCTTTTTTGCTCGATCGGAAACATCAGCTAATGATTTTGAGTAAAAACATAAGACCAAGAGTACATTTGGGATATCTAAATCTTGCTTGATTTTCTGAAAATATGCTGTTTCATTCCATAAAATCAGCAAAACATTTGCTTAAAACAGATAATAACAGTTGCCAAGAAAGCTGAGTAAAGTTACACCTCAGTAATTATCACAATCATGCTTACTACCACGACCCTGGTAAACAGGTACAATTAGCCCACTAGTCCACTCTTTAGGCAACTACCCTGTGTTCAAAACATTTTGGACTGCCTTTATGAACTAGAGATGGTCGTCAAGATGTAATGTATTTTGAAATGGTGGTTTTGCATCGTCATCAACGATGTCTGAAAAAAAAATACTTCCGAGTGATGACACATCTCATTCAAATCCATTGGAAAGTTCTGGCTGGGTTTTTCAAATGAGGATCCCCAATACACCTTTGAATCTTTTATTTTGAGATTCCGAAGATGATTGTGCCACATTTTTCAAAATATTTATTTCAGAATGAATTAAAGACTTCTTTATTTTTACTATGCATTTAAAGTGTTCTTCATTTGCAATAATATTCTTATCTAACTTGTTACATTTCCTCACTATCTCGGGGTAATAAGCTCGTTTTTTGTGTGTTTGTTTTTTTCTAACAAAACCACTTCTTATTGTTATTGCCTTTTGGTAAAATAATAGTCAGAATCAAGCTACTCCAAATGACGGTCGTGCTGGATAAATGATTATGGACAACAAACCTTTGATCATATCATCAATTGAAGGATCTTCGCTATTCAGCCTATTTCTAACTTCGTCAGTATCATTTTTGTTGCCCAAGTACGTTCGAATAGAGGGGCTTTACCTTGATCTAACCTTTTGAGTTGGTGATTAGCATCTCGCTGCACCCTATAAACATAATTTCTATTTACTTTTTTTTTTTACGCCAGGTTTTTGCATACAACAGGCATATTCACAAGTTATCTTTAAATCAAGAATAATGGGACTATTCACGTCTGATAACATGGCATCAAAGCACTCACTATGAAATTTACTGACATGGGATATCAGGAAGGAGATCCAGTAATATGCTCAATAACACTGAAACCAACCGTTGTAAATTTTGCAACACCAGTATCCTGACGTAGCCTTCACACGAAGCCAAGAAATAGTAAGTAACTGTGCTTTGCATGGGTAAAAACAAGGAGTCGAAGCCCATGAGTACTTGGCCGATTGTATCTTCAGAATACCTTTGTGTAGACGTATCATATACATCAACTTTAAGTAGTATACCGCTAGAAGTAGCAGTGTCTCCTATTTTAAAGCAACACAGTCGTCTTATACACACTGAAATCTCCCATCAATAGAACAATTCCCATGCCTGGATCGTAGATCAAAGTGTCTTCTACATCATCAAACAGATCTACACTACTGTATACAGATCTTTCGAATGGTCCCATGTACACAGCGCCAAGTAAAACATTTATATCAAAACTTGCAAAAGAAGATTTCACGAAAAAAAAACCTGTGGCATGATGCCAGTTTCAGATAAAAATACATGGTCAACCAGTTTGTTTGTTTTTTACAGCCACTGCTATTCCGCCTGATGTATAGTTGGATACATAGTATCTACCAAACGGTTTAGCAGAATAAAATGACTCTTCAAAGGGTTCTTCCATGAACTAACCGTCTCGTTGATCAGTCTTCAATTCGAGAAAGACAATGATACTTAACTTACTTACATATTGTATGAACTCTTTGTGCATCAGTCTCATTCCGAGATCGCACACATTCAAAGTGAGAAGTGGTAAACGATCTTCACTAGAACTATAACAACAGTAATCATCATCTGAAACAGACGTAGGTCGAGAATCGAGATCTTAGTACAACGATCATCCAAAGATTAAATCCTTAGCAGGAGACTCAAAGACGGTTCAAGCCTCATTCAGATGCTCGTGGCGTTGTTGTGTCTATACTTAGTCCACAGAGCCCTAAGGCAGAACCCTTATATTGTCGAAGGGAAAAAGGTAGGGAAAACAAGATGCAAAGCATATAAACGTACTCCTAGTTTCGTGGTAAAAATTTGTATGTGAGAGAAGAAAAAAAAATGAAAAATGTTGCTTTCCATGGCGGGGAATTGAACTCCAGTCTCCCGCGTGACAGGCAGGGATACTAACTACTATACTACCGAGGAGCTTACAAAGCTTGGTTACACATAAAATTATAAACCGTTATTGTAAGAAGGGAGACAATTCCCAGTTAGTGGAAGAAAACACTCGACAGCGCGGTGGTTATTCCCCTTATCAGACTTGATTTTTAAAAACATTTTTTAAGTACTCCCTGTTCTATAGGAACTGGGAGTACAAAAAAACTGACCTCACGAGTCGACTCTCTTCCACAACAATGTCTTTTTTGTTGTTGTTGTTGTTGCACAGCTATCAAAGGCAGAGAACAGGAAAACACCGATTCTAACTCACCCTAGCCTCACCTAGGTTCGGGCTAGGGCGACCTAGAATGGGTTTGTTTTCCTGTTCTCTGACAAGTAAGACTTCAATAACCAAAAATAACGATTATCTACAAACATACATACTGTGTAGGGTTATCCGTTTTTAATACTAATTTACTAAACTTTTCAGACTTTAATTTTTGTTTAATCCTGTGTTTTTTCTTGATCATTTTCAATAACATCATTTTCACGCAAACATTCATCAAATGCATCTCTGTCTTTCATGTGAAATAAAACTACAGTCTTTAACTGTTCTCTAAAGTCTTTAAAACCGAGTTATATTTTTGGCATAAAATCCCACACTTATTCCAGCATGTCTTCCGCTAAAGGCTAGTTTTGACAAAGTGTTTCTCTTTTTAACTATGTCTTTTTCTGCCGAACAGTCATCTATAATAAATAGTGTCTGCGTTCCCTCAAACAATCTATAAAAGTGTTCTAAAACATTCACTCAGTTTATTGCTGGGTCAACTAAAATATTTTGTCATCATCTGTCCATATAAACCTTCTATCATGATATGCTTTGTTCCATTTAAGTGTTGGGCAGAAAATCACAATATGATTAAAATTATAGCGATAAACTGTTTGTAATAGGTCGAGGACAAATATTGTTTTTCCACAACCAGTCTGTCCACAAATCAATGAACAATGAGGGGTTTTTTGTCATAAAGTTTAACTGCTCCATAGTTTTATACTAGAATTTAATCTAATCCAGTTATTGTTTTTTTTCATGCTCTCTGTCAAAACTTGTTCAGTATAATAAAATCCTATAAGGTCTAAATGTGTAAGATTAATCCAATTTAGTGCTGTAAGATTGTTTCTATTTAGACTAATATTGATTTTTTTGTTTGTTGTTGTGACCTTAATATCCTCACCATTGTGAAGAATGACGACAGTAACTTTAAGACTGTCAACGTCTAAGTTTTGCCAGCTAATTAGAATTCCTTTAAAAAGGACGTCACTAACGCCCACAACCCCATCCTCTCCTTATCTTTTAAGACAGAAATTTCAAATATTATTGTGAACGTGTCTCCTAATTTCATTTGCGGAATGAACTGTAATTTTGTAGAAGCATCTTTTAAAACCGTTTCTTTTCTGTGGAGGATGTACTGTTTTTTTTCCCATACGGCGTTATTTCAATTTCTTTCCGACTATTGTCGTCTGGCATAAGACTTACATGTAAAGGGCCAGAGTTGAATGCTTTTCTGAAACTTTTTTGGTGGCTAAAAAATGTAAATGGGCTTATGAATTCAAATTTTATTTCCCATTCTAAATATGGTTCTAGATGCCATTTAAGGTCAGGTTTTCGAACTATTTTATATTCATACTGGCCAACATTATTTGCTTCTAGATTGCGCAGCTGTTCTAGTTTAGGAAACTTTTTACTGTCGCTAACCTCTTTGCGTTTATAATCACCATCTTTAGTGTACTCAAACCCATACAAAGTGCCTATCTCACCGTTCTGTTCAAAGTCCGCAACGTCTGCAAGGTCTTTTAATTCTAAAGTTATACACCTCACAGGCGCTAATGTAACTCCTGGTTTTCTTCTGGCCCACGCGACATTATTTTTTAGTAACGTATTATTTTATTTCCAAAACAATGTGCAGGTTATCACATTTCACGACTTTCCCTGTTTTGTCTTTGATTTTTATAATAAATGATCCGACCCTCCCACAAACTAATCTTTTAAACTGTAAATTAGGGAATTGTATAATTTCATAATCGCAATATGCAGCTTTCCCTGACGGAAGAGCTCTTAAAACAGTTGAGGGCCTTCCATCATATAAGTTTTCATCAGTGCTTAGTTCGTCCAAATGAACATAGAGTAATGAATGTAATGCAAGATCGAGCGGGTTTTCTCCCTCATAAGTAGTTTTGTCTGGCACAACTCTAAATCTATGATTGTCATCTGCAAAGCCTAACATTTTAGCTAGCTCTACATCAAAAAGGTAATGTGCTACTTCTTCTTCAGGTTTGAATGTTAACATTGTTTTTAGATTTGCATTGTTAAGTTTGAGAGTAATGTCGAAATTACTCATTGCTTCTTTTAGCGAACAAAACCCGTAATAACCATCAGGTATGGTTAACCGGCTAACTACCTTCCCTTCTTTATTAACTTTTAGAACTGCATTATTTTTCTTGGATTCAGTTATATTAAACCATACGACTTTGTAAAATATTTCATGGAGCGCGACCGTTTTGGCCCCGCAATTGTTATCAATAGCATGTTCTAAAAACGAAGGGCGGTCTTGAGTTGTTATTGTTACAAACATTTTTTAAAACGAAATAAAAATGAGTGCATTCAAATATACTGGCGCAAAATATTCTGTTGGGCCGCACTACAATCTTAAAAATATAGCAACTGATACTCTTGACATTGCTGTGACCCAGGACTGCCTCTTTTCATAAAAAGGTGAGTACTCCATTGAAGAGCTATCTTAACCCCCCTATTGAAAACGAGCACATCCAGAAAGCGTGGTTTAGTCATCCGATGCAGTTTTATCAGAACCAGTTAAACTTTGCTGTGTTTGGCGCATCAACTGGGTGTGGAGTGGCGTATGCTGATCACTTAAATCATCCTAATCCTTTGGTGAGGTCAGTGTACAGATTTCATTTCTATTACACCTTTAGACGTATTTTGACTGAACTGCAAGCACCATTACCGAATGACAAATCGTTTAATCCATTTAGCAACAGAATAGACATGAAGGCTTTTGAAAGGATCTGTAACGAATTCAATATTAACATCAAGACAGACTTTAGACAAAAGTTGGATCTTAATCATGGCCTAGGCGTCATTTATTTTCAGGGCACGCACAGAAAGTATAACTTTGACTGGCGTTCTCCTTTCAAAATGTTCAGCCCTGGTCCATAGAGCAAGAGCATAAAACAGCATGGACAACATTTATCTTAGACGCTTCTAAGGGCCTAACTACAGCGGGGAAAAAGAACGAATAAACGACTCTATTCGAACTTACGTTTGGTGTTTGCTAGGGTCGCAAGCACAGGCAAGATCAAGCATAACTGATCCTTCTACTGGCTTGACGCACAAAAACAATACTTAGCAAATTTAGAGACGCCATTAATTCTACAGTTGATTTACCTTCAAGTATTCAAAGGTACCAACATGTTTTACAATACGCAAGATCGAAAGTAGACTTTGCTGTTGGCACTGGTTATACATGCTGCCTTCTGACCTCAGACTCCAGATAGGAACAATAATAAACTATAATAATGAAAATTCTTATAGCAGGCAATGAACAGAAGGTTGGGAAAAACGACATAAATTCTGAGCCAGTAATATTACAAACAATAAAAGAACACCCAAGATTAAGTCATCCAATCCCCGCGGCCCAAAGCCCAAAGGCCATTGAAGACTCAGCAAAGCTCGTGGATCTGTTCGCGATGACCATGAATATGAAAAGACAGCGCTTATTCTTGGATTAACAGGCCTAGGATTACTTGGTCTTTATCTTACTAAAAATTAACCCAACTATTAAGAGAACTAATGTCCATAAGTGCTCGGCCATAAAGCCAACTACTTTGCTTGCAGTAGACAAAAGCCAGCTAACAATACCCCCTAATATACCAGGTAAAGAGTCTATAGCTTTACCGGCTATTTTTTTTAATAAACTCGCAAGATGATCAAGCTGTTTTTTTACCCATGATTTATCAGGTGGAGGCGATGGCGGCGGAGGTAATGAACTTTGACCACCGCCGCCTGTAATAGCCAACACCAGTGTACTTATTGCAAATCCTAAGGCCGTTATAACGCTTGCTAATGTGACGCCTTGCTCTCTAAACAGCGTTCGTATTCGTTCTGCTAGCGTTGTGTCTTCATATAAAATTTTTCGGATAGTTTCTCTTATTCTATTCACTTGAGTTCGTAATTGGTCTCGGTTAGTAGTTAGCGCTTCTAGTCTTGCTGATCTCTCTTGTTCAAGATCTTTTAGTCTTTGGGTTATTCTTTCTTTAATATCAGGCCCTACGATGCAGTCGTCAGCCTCAACGAGTTTTTCTTTTTCTCTTTTTTATATGCTCATCTAGTTCACCTAGTTTTGCTAAATTGTTTGTTAATTCGCCTTTGATGGTTCTTAAAGTACGATCAAGGGCCGCTATTTCTCGCATGGGTAGAGGCGAGTCGTGTATAGTCTTTAACGCTGTTTCTTCTGAAAACTGGATTCTGCTTCTATTACATTTATTAATTCACCTGCTGATTGATTTAATTCTTTAAGTTCCATGTTTTGCATTTGGTTATCTGTCGGGAGTTCTTGTAGTGTGTTTTGAAGTTTAGCAACTGCCTCCGCCCTTAATTTTGGCCTAACAAGGCCAAGGCGATTTTGATCTTTCACACTGAGTCTATTTCTAATTGAACCCACGGCTAAAAACTTTGATGGGTCTTTTTTAGTTGTAAGCTGAACAAGTTGGCCTTGGTCGCTCCTCACAAACAATGGTCATCTTTTACTTCAAAATCATTAGGGTCTATAAATTCGGGAGGTTCTTGACCTAAACTTTGGTATAATGATCTGACCTTACTTTCTGTTAATTTATACCGACTTGTTGGTAATGTACTCCCGATTTCTGCTAATTCATCATGCAATGAGAGCCCCGAGCGATGCCGCTCCAAGGGGAATCACTCATGTTGTCTCCAGGATCAAAAACATCATAATCTTCATCTTCAATGCCTGCCATGTTTCTTTAATAATTAATTTTTTTATTTTGTTTTATAAAAAAATGTCACAAGCATATGGCTCGATTCTTGACCCGCATAGAAGACTGAAGAGCCCTTTGGCGTGAAGGGAAATAAACGGAATATTACTGTTCCAAATAATCCATCTACTATTGATGCAGATCAAATTCTTACTGTTAGATTTCCAGACCTAGGAGCGGATGAAGTGATTGTGCCAGGCTCTGCACGACTTACTTTCAAAATAGAACTCGCATCAGAAACAGACCCAAACAGGACAGTTGTCCAGAATTTGGGACGGGCAATCGTTAAGAAAATTTCTGTAAAACTTGAGGGGCAAGAAGTATTTTCTTTACACAATGCAGACATATTTTTAACCTATTCTGATCTATGGCTAACCGAGAATGAAAGGGCTGATCTTGCGTTTCAAGGAATTGAAAATGATGATGGACTAAAACACAGAATAGACGCCGCAGATGTTAAAGACAACAAAAAGCATGCAGCTGTAAATTTTGCGTATGGAAATCGCTTTTCCATTCCCTTAGATTTTGAGTTGTTAAAAAGCGCATGCGCCATACTTTCAAGGAGCATTAAAAGACAGATTGTCATATGAACTAACTTTTAATGAATACAAACGCGTTATCAGATCATTAGACACCGAAGCAAAGTACAGCATTTCTGACATCTCGTTAGAGTTTGACGTTGTTAGCAACCCTAATTTAGCAAGGCTGATTGAGCATCAATATCAGTCAAAATTAGCAATATATTACGAAAGAGTGATTCATCATACAACATATCCCCGAAGCAGGGCAGACACTATATGGAATTTTAGTTTTAGCGTCTCAGCAAGATCGCTTAAAGGTATTTTATTGCTGTGTGAAGATGAAGAAACCATTTGAAAGAGGAAGTGAAAAGTTTATTAATCCTAAAATAACGAAAGTACAATGTTCGATTGAGGGCAGTCCTAACCAAATCTATGCTAGCGGGCTTAAACCTTATCAGCATTTTGATGAAATAAAAAACTGTTTGGAGGCGGGAGGTGTAGAAGTCTAACAGCAGACCGTGTGTCTAAAGATTTACATCTTCACAATGTTAGGCTTGATGATTATTTAACAACAAAATACGGTTTATGGATTGACCTAAGGTCAACAGAGGATAATCAGTTACATGGAAGCGGGAGAACTGTGAGAGACGTAATAAACATTCAAATTGATAAAGAAGAAGAAGCCGATAAAACCGCTTAATGTACATTTGTTTTTAATATATATGCGCAGCTGAATATTGAAAATAACAGATTAAAAATATACAATACAAAATTATTTTTATTTTATAAAAAGCATGTCTGTTCAAGTTTATCCAAATGTGCCTACAGCGCCGCCAAAAGAAAGAATAGTAGAAACCCCTAACATAAAAACCTTTAGATTAACAAACATTACGCAAATGCAACAAAAACTAGAGCAAGACCTTTCAAAATACAGCAAAACCAAAAGAAGGTATTCTGCTGCCTTTAATGCTGTTACTTATGTTAATACTGGGGCATCGACTATAAGTGCTCTATCAGCAGGAACGAGTGTTGGTCTCTTAGCAACGGGCATAGCGCACCTGCAGCTTACCTCTAGAGGTTTGTCTTTAGCTCTCGGCCTGTGTTCATTAGCTGTAAGTGCGGCTGGCAAAAAATTAAAAACTAAACTCCAAAAGCACACAGCTATGGTTCAACTAATAACAGCTAAACTTAAGCTCGTTCAAACTGACAATAATAAAGCGCTAAGCTGACTCAAACATCACGGATGAAGAATTTAATCGTTTACAGGCCGATTTTGATGACTACAAAAGACAAAAGTTTTGATCTTCAAAGAAAGGCGAGGGCAAGTTTTTCTCAACAGCCAGACCCCGAGCAGATAAAAAAGGAATGCTTAAAAAAAGTAAACGAGACATTAAACTCTGTTACAAACAGCTCACATTAACAACACCAAAAGGTGTTTATACTTAGTTTATGAGTCCAAGCGCAAAAAAGACCGTTGATATTGATTCTGATTATTATTTTTTTTTAATTTAAATAATATTTTGAGTTAGAAAAGAAGCTCAACATGGCTAAGATATATGAAGGGCAAGACGAATTTTTTGAAGGAATGCTTGAGAGAGAGCGTTATCAAGAGCACTGATGATATTGATTTAGAAGTCATTGACCCAACAAACGTACAGGCAAGCGTTGTACATGCTATTTCTCAAGTTCCAAGTAAACTAACAATAGACCCGCCAGTTAAAGTAATGTTAGCTGTTTTAATCGACTATATAACAATAAATGAAGAAAATGTAGAAGTTTGGGTCTCAACTAAACAACAGACTATTCTTTCTCATAACGACTTAACACCCGGTTGGGCAGACGAACTGCTTACACAGTTTGACGCTGCCGCTGAAGAAGCCAAAATGAGAGGCTCTGGTTGGTCAGAGGGCGAAGTTTTAAGATTAGATTAAAACAGGCTAAGTATGCACCGATTGTTGGCAAGTCTTACATTCCACTGCCTCGAGAGTTGGTAGCAAAAAGAGCAGTTCTAAACATAAAGAATTCAGACAACAATGTTTTATGTGGTTGTGTTCTTGCAAGGCTGCATCACGCCCGCAAAAACGCAGAGAGAGTATCTAACTATCACCCTTACATCATGATCTTAACTTTAGTGGAATATCCTTTCCCGTTAGTGTAGACCAAATTGATCAGTTTGAAGAACAAAACAACCCAATAACTGTCAATGTCTACACATGGGATGACGAAACAAATCTACAGCCGATTAAAGTGTCCAAGAACAGTCCAACGATTGGCGAGCCAGACAAAAATCATGTTGACTTACTACTAATGTTTTCACCAGCGGGGCTACCGCATTACACATTGATACGCACAATGAGTAGATTATTGGCCCATACTTCAAAAATTGGGCATAAACAAGAATTCTTAGAAAATGTTTAACAAGAATGCCATCTGTTCAAGCCGCGAGCGAACATAAGAAACATTGTAAAAGTTCTGTAGACTGTAATACGGAACTAATTACACCTCCACCCGATCTAAAGTTAGTTTTAAGAACTGGAAACGGATGCAAATTCACCATATGTTGTTTACGCAGACTTTGAATCACTCATTGTTTCCTTATGAAGGGCCAGCGCCACAAAAACTTCGAAAAACGGTCTTAATGAGTAATCATCAAATTTGTTCATTTGCTTTCATCGTTGTCAGGTCGATGGCGTTTCATTCAAAGCCAGAATTATATAGAGGGCCTAATGCTGCAAAATACTTCTTAGAACGCATGCAGCAAGTGCGCAATGACTGTTCTAATAATCTAAACTTATCTGAAATCATAATGACACCTGAAGACCAACAACAGTATGACTCAGCCACACATTGTTGGATTTGTGGTTTAGGCCTCTCATCAGACGCAGAGAATCCAAAAGTAAGAGACCATGATCACATTAGCGGAAAGTTCAGAGGAGCGGCGCATAACAAATGCAATCTTCAACTAAAGTTTGATCCAAAGACATGGAAGCTGCCTGTATTCTTTCATAACTTGCGAGGTTACGACTCCCACCTTATAATGAAAGCAGTGGACGATGCCTTCAGGGCAGCATGCATTGCACAGTCATCAGAAAAGTACATGTGTTTCACTTTAAATAACATGTCTTTCTACGACTCTATGCAGCACATGATGGGGTCATTGGAGTCACTGGCCATGTCCTTAAAGTCCTGCCCAATAACAGAAGAATATTTTGACCCAACTCTTGTTAGAAAGGGCGTTTACCCTTATGAGTACATGAACAGTTGGGAAAGGTTTGATGAAGATACACTTCCACCTAAAGGCGCGTTCTTTTCTAGTCTTAGAGGAAAGGACATCAGTGATTCTGATTACCAGCATGCTCAAGATGCGTGGCAGAAGTTAGATTGTAAAACGATGGAGGACTATCATGACTCCTACTTAATGGCCGATGTATGTTTGTTGGCGGACGTCTTTGAAAATTATAGAAAGACCTGCATGAAACATTACAGCTTGGATCCTGCGCATTACATTTCTGCGCCCGGGATGAGCTGGGACGCTTTCTTAAAGTTTACTGGAGTACAAATGATTTATTGTCAGATTTACCAATGATTCAGATGATTGAAAACGGATTGCGTGGGGGAATTAGTATGGCGTCGCATCATTACTGTAAAGCAAACAACAAATACTGGACGACTATGATCCGAGTAAAAGGTCTAACTATCTCAGTATTTAGATGCAAACAATCTGTATGGTTGGGCAATGGCGCAATCGCTTCCATTACGTAACTTCAAGATGTACACAGTACGAATAATATTCAAAAGGCATTAAAGTGGTTGAACAGTTTAACGCCTGATCAGCGCGCGGCTTCATTCTAGAAGTTGACTTAGAATATCCTCATGAACTCCATGACCTGCATAATGACTATCCATTAGCAGCAGAAAGTCTAAGATGGATCCAAGAGAGCCACCTAAACTTGTGCCCAATCTTCGGGGCAAAAAAAATTATGTCTGTCATTACAGACTTCTACAATTTTATTTAAGGACATGGTTTAAAGTAACAGCTGTCCATCGCATAATTGCTTTTGATCAAGAACAGTTCATGAAACCATACATCATGAAGAACACTGACCTCAGAACTAAATCCCAGATGCTTCAGAAAAAGACTTTTTCAAGTTGATGAACAACAGCTGTTTTGGAAAGACTATGGAGAATCCGCACAAGCATAAAGATGTCAGATTAGTTTACCAAAGAGAACGAAGCAATTAAGCTGACTCAAAACCTAATTATCAGGACTTTAGAAGATTTCATGATCAGCTTTTTGGCATAATGATGAAAAAAAAGAAAGTCAAATTAGACAAACCTGTATTTATTGGTTTACTGTTTTAGAATTATCAAAGCTTTTGATGTTAGAGTTTCTTTATGACTACTTTAAGCCCTTGTATCCTGAGTCCAGAGTACTTACACAGATACAGATAGTTTTGTTATAGATATTCCTACTGAAGACATCTATAAAGACATGGAATAGAAGTAGATAAAGGGCATGTGGGATGGTAGACACATCTGATACCCTAAAGACTCGCCTTTACATTCAATTACTAACAAGAAGGTTTTAGGAAAGATGAAGGATGAATTATCTGGAAAGGTGATTAAGGAGTATGTGGGGTTAAGGTCAAAAATGTACAGTATTTCGAGCCAGGAGAAAATCATTAAGAAAGCAAAGGGAATATCTCGCAGCGTTGTGCAGTCAAACATATCACATGACAACTACAAAGAAGCATTGTTTGGCAATAAGACTTTTCATCATGACAACGTAAAACTGCGATCTAATCTACATGAGATCAACACAACAGTTGTAACAAAGAAGTCATTAGATAGAACAAACACAAAACGTGGTGTTTGTTAATCCAGAGTTTTCATATGCAATTGGGCACTGGAGAAAACCGTAAATTAATTAAAGCGGAACTGTGTCTGGCGGATTATCTGCATTCTTCCTTCACAAAAGATCTTTGAGGGGCTGGCTGTTTTGTTGTGCCAGTTTCTCGTAAATAATACACGGGCGGATTCATCTTTACAATTCTTTTTATTTCGTACGGGTCAACACTCCAAACTGGATCTGTTGCCCTGATGCGAGTGTCCCCTTCTGCTTCTCCCGGTAAATAAAGGTACCTTACTTTCAATCCAAATGGTAATAGTTTGCCGGATGAAGACGTCTCCTTCAACAACATTTATTGTTTTTCTTTTGATTGCTTGTACTGGTTTAGTCCTTTAAATTCTTCATTATTCATTGCGCGCAAAAACTGAGGGCAGTCTTCTAACCATTCTGTGTTGCGAGAATTGTCAATAAGCTCTCTCTGATACTGGTAGGAAAAAAGTCTTTCGGCTAACTGTTTGTTAAAGTTTTCAACTAAAGCTGTGATCTGTGAACTCCTGGAATGCCTCTTTTAATGGTAACTCTATGTTTTAACAATAATTGATTCACTTGGCCTTTAAATTCTTTTCCATCATCAACTTGAATCATGCGAGGATAAATTAGTGGCCCTCGTTGGTATATCAGTATGTATAGCGACAGCAACAGCAGAAGCACTCTTTTGTGTTAATGGCTCCGCATCTTTGTATCTTGAAGCCATGTCAATGACTGTAAGTGCGTACTTAAATCTTTTTCGTCTAATCCTATCGGAGGGTAAATATAGAAGGTCCATTTGATGGGTGTCGTTTGGAGTTGTATTAACAAAGTGCGGTCTCTGTATTCGTTTGGGCGCTGGTAAATAAATTTGCAAATCGCTTGTTTAGATAACCATTCTTTTGCTGTTTGTTCACTGACTCCAGCTGCTTGGCTTAGCTTTTTAATTGCTGTGATGCCCTTCCAATATCCTTTGGGCGAATAATAGATTTTGTTCATTTTTATTCAGCCAATATTATGCGCAACAAAATACACAACGGTCATACCAACGGCAATAAACGCAATTTCTTGCATCTTTTGTTTTTCTGATGGATGATAAAAGTCGCTAAATTTTGGTGGGGGCAATGTCTCGATTGGTTTGCCTGTTTACTAGATAATATGTTTTATTGCTTGATCAACATTTTTAAATGTGTAAGCTGCATGCCCCTGTCTTTTCAGTGTGTCATTATAAAATCTAACTGCTCAAGTCTCTGCCTTTCATAGGCGTCTTGTGCAGCTGCTAGTTGCTCCATAGCTTTGTTATGTCTTTTTCTCTCGCCGTCATTCCCCAGTTTACTAAATGCGAAATTACTTCCGCTAAAAGCAAGCGCATTCACCACAGCGCCGCTATCATTATTGCGAGTGAAGCCATTTTTTTATAAATGTATTTTTTTCTTACATATTTATATTGTCCGGAATTATTCCTTGCTTAACTAGAAAATCTTTCGTGGCAACGAAGCTGCAATGATAGCAATTAGCTTTGCTGAATCCTCAAAGTCTAGTTGCCAAGATCTGCTGGTTTAATTCTTAACAAGCTTTTACCAAGCATTGAGTATCCTACACTTAGGCCTCCAATAAACAGCAGAATGGTATACAAGGTTAGCAACAGTTTTTTTCGGTGCTCATTTTTATATAAAAAAAATAATTATAATTATTAAAAAACATGAACAGTGATGATCTACTACAGCTACAAGGCAGCCTAAACCTTCCTGAACTTATGAATGACCAAGTTGATGACCAAGCTATTATGCCCAAAAAGGAGAGGCTGTATCTTTGGCAGCATGTGGGAAAACAAAACAGTTCCTCGGAACTGAATTCAGCATTGAACAGATTCAACAGATGTCGCCGCAAGACATTTTAAGTATCATAACAGGTTGAAGCGCAGCTGGGGTCTAGAATGGTGAAAAGTGTGGGGCAAACGGTTCTTAGTTTGTACACTAAACTAGTCAGTAGATTTGCTCCCATTGATTCTGAACAAGATCTTACGTATGATTTAACGCAAGATCCAGTTTTAACAAAGTCATTAGAGTCTTAGGCTGTGATCTATACTACAGATTTGGAACATTGTTATCGCCAGCGATCATGGGATTAATAACTTTTAATCATATAGATTTTTTTCCTTCAAAATGAACGAGCTGGAAAATCAGCAGAACCAGAAAACACTGAATCAGGTGGAGAAAGTAACCAAGCCAGAAAATCAGCAGAAAACGCTGAATCAGGTGAAGACCATTAAAAATCCTGGGCGTGTTGAAGCAGGAAAAAATTAGCAGAGTGGAAACAGACAAAAAAAAAATTAATGTTACAGAATATGACTCATCATGAAAACATAACACCGCCAACGCCAGAACAAGTTGATTCAATGCCAGCTATAAAAAAACCCATGTGATACAAGGGCCCCAAAGTCTTCATGGAATATTGAACTTAAAACTGTTGCCATTTTTGGCGCCATTGCTGCTGTTGGGGGCGGTTATTACGGTTATAAAATATATACACAATGGCAGCAGAAACAAAGCAACCAAAAAAATCTGAACCGTTAAATACAGAGAAAGACAACAGCACGCCAAAACCGCCAATAACAAAGCATCATTTTGATCCATTTATAATGCAATAATATTTTAAGAACTTAATTTTAAAATTTTTAATAAAAATAGATCATGGCGTATTATAAAATGATAAAAGTCAATAAATAAAAGACATGGAGTCTATAAAAGACATTTCCATAGACCAGAATGTAATCAATGCGGTTGCTTCGGATGTAAAAAACTTCATTAAGATCTATGCAGAGAACGCTGAGCAAGACATCCTCAACGATGACGCGTTTTTTGAGGCTGTGTGTACTATATTAGGCATTTACTATTTAAGATAAAAACATAGATTGTATTTTTTTGATAATTATAAGATAACTTAAATAAAGAACTTGGTTGTACTTAAGAGGATGACTTAATCAAGAACTTATCAAGAACTTGATCAAAAACTTATTAAGAACTTAATTAAGAACTTGATCAAGAACTTATTAAAAACTTGGGGCAACTTAATTAAAAACTTAGAAGTAACTTAAGTAAGAACTTGGGGATAACTTGAGAATGACTTAAGGACAACTTAGAAGTAACTTAAGTAAGAACTTGAGATAACTTGTTAAAAACTTAGAAGGAACTTGAGTATGTGCATTGCGTGGGTGGGGGGTGGGGCAGGTGGGGGTGGGGGGTGTGCATGCGTTGGGGCAGGACAAAACAAACAAACAACAAACACACAATAGACAGTCCCGGGGTGGGGGGGGGGGACGTGCTGTGCGTGGGGTAGGCCAAAACACACAACAAACAAAAAGTGGAACTACTAGGGCCACTTCTTGCTTTGTGACTAAACAGGTTGTGTCTCGCGCGCAACCTCAATCAACCCAAGTGATCACATAGGGTCGTTTGGCCTAGTTTGCCGCTGAGACTTTGCTGGTGCTGCCGCGCTTTGTAGTCAAGCGATCACATAGGGTCGTTTGACCTAGTTTGCCACCGAGCTTTGCAGGTGCTGACGTCATTGGTGCAAGCGATCACATAGGGTTGTTTGGCCTAGTTTGCTCTGCTCCTCTTTTCTCAACCAGGCTTGCAACTGGCTTTGGCAGAGTTACAGCAATTACTGCTGTAGCCGAGCTTTTATGGCGGCTCTAATCGCCAGTAGTAGTACACCCGTCATTGTATATTTGGAGCATTTATATGGAGACAGTGCTGGCTACCCACTACTCCTCTCCATACTGGTAGATGTACTAAGGTCTGCCTAACCCTATCTAGTTTGTTTGCCAGAACATTCGAAATCGCCATTCAGTTGCATAAGGGCACACTTGAAGGCAGATAAACTGGTTAGAATTAGAAAAGTAGAAAAGTATACACATCTTAATACACAGATCAGCTTGCTACATGAACACTGAATCTGTAGTTAACAATCAATCAAGTCTGATACAAACTGGGAACATTTTTACTTGGGAGGAACAGCAAAAATGTTTCAAATATAAGTTTTTTTAGCATACGAATCAGCCGTGTTTACCTTCGCCTTAAGAAATGAACGCCATGTTTTTTAAACACGGCTTTAGCTGTCTCAAGCCAGCTCCCAACAATCAACGCGTGATGGTTTGTTTTGCTTCGGCCACTTTCAACAATGCAGCGCCATTTATTAGATAAGGAACCATCTCATCAATAGTCAAACACGTATTAAAACTAGCTACATCTTTGTCAACAATACTGCCTTCAACGTTTTCATTTCCTTGAGCCAACAAACCTTTAAGATACACAATTCTGTTCTTCAGTAAACTGGTTAAACACCCACAGCGCAGTGAAACACGTCCTGCTTGCCCGACAGTCAGTGGAAGAATGTGTGGGTTAACCTAGTCGTGAGCGGCCGCTCATTGGCCAGGCTGTGACAGCGCCGCCACGGGGGCAGTGTTAGCTGATGTAATATGGTGCGATCGAGCAAGCTGGGCAGGAAGGAGTGGGGGTAGGGAGGGAGTGCAGCAGTATTGATTTTTTGGTCGGAGGCACACCTGCAATGTAAACAGAGAGCACGCCACCGTAGGTGAGGGGTATGCTACTGTAAACCAGGGACACATTTTTTAAATAGTGTGTGTGTGTGTGTGTGTGTGTGTGTGTTAGTGTGCCTGTGTGTGTGTTAGTGTGTGTGTGTCTTAGTGTGTGAGTGTGTGCATGGGCGCCTCTCTGTCTGTCTCTCTGTCTCTCTCTTCTCTGTCTGTCTGTCTGTCTGTCTGTTCTGAGGGCAACTTGACCTTAACGGGTTTTGTCAGGGTTGCCGGTGATTCTCTCTCTCTCTTCCGCCACAGGAAAAGGCGGCTTTTAGGCCGCTTTCGCCCAAAAACTCGGTGGTGAAGCAAGTGAGTTAGAATCGGTGTTTCCCCGTTCTCTAAGGCCCTTGCATGACTCGGCAAAGTCAGCGAGTTGTTCAGCCCCACGTGAAAGGCGCGTTTACCTGTTACGGGGTCATTTCTCGCACGTGTTTTCCATGGCTAGCCATGGAGGGCGTGGCTTCATACACACCTACATCGGAAGGGAGGCACTGGGTTAGGGAGGGGAAAAAGAGGGGTGGAAGAGGGAATCAAGGATTTTAACTGCGAGGCCCTACGTTTCCCCTGTAAGACCAGATGAGAGGACAAAGTCAGAACAAAATGACTATTTAAAAGAGTATGACTATTGATAGATGTAAGCCTTTCTTATATCATAATCAAGTGCAATACCTACCCAAGAAACCCTCTATGTACAATATGAACATCATGAAATGAAACATTCCATGGTAAATTTGGGATTTAAAAAAAAATCGGTCTCAAAGCGTGACATGACTTGTAATCTTGTGCTAGATAGGCAGCCAGCAAGGTACAAGGCCTTTTGTGTTTGTTTTACCGTTCCTTTATCTCTCTCTCTCTGGACTCCCCTCTTCCCGGACAACGCACGGCCTTTCCAAAACTACAGCGATGAATAACAATACAAATACCACGTGCCAGACCTCACATGATGGACAGGAGACGAAATGCAGGATCGTATGATACTCCGTAAAAATAAATCAACACAGGAAATGGATAGTATGGAAACATAAAGGCATTCATGGGATTTTGCCGGGAATCGCTTTGTCGTCGTTTATTGTCTACACAGGGGAACTCCACAGTATACGCGGGATCTTTTGGGTCAAAGATGGTGAAAAGGAACTGTGGCGGGCTGACAAAAGGGCACAGCTAAAAGGCGAGTATAGAGAAAGCTGTTCAGCATGGCGTGATCAGGAGGCATGAAGACCCACTCTTCTCTGGACCACTGCTTTAGACCCCTGTGATAAATAAGTAGTGGGGGAAAACAAGTGCAGGTTAACAATTCTTCAGTCGTTATAGTAATGACTTGGCAAATATTTCAACTTAAAAAAAAAAAAAATTTGAAGATGAAGAAAATGGGGGTAATATATTATAAATATGAGAAGCCCTTCACTAGCTGCCTGAGAGAATCATCGTAATCTCTCCTGAAAGCACATTTATTTGTATTGCCTGCTCCTAGGCCTTTCGTCTGCTGGATCGGACTCATCAAGGAGACACGGCTGATTGTGTCAGTGCTCTTGGTGTCAAATAGAGACACACCACAGTCCATAATTCTGCGGTGTTCTCATCACCAAGGGTTCAAAAAAGAATCCAACAGCACCCTCAAAGCAGCCAGCGAAGGGGTGGTAAATGGAACAAAACCCAAGTGTGGAGATGAAAAAAGTTGCTGAAAAACAAAAAGCATTATTCAAACAATATAAAATATAGGGGACAATCTTTGAGCCTATGCTTGAGGATCCATTCAAGGATGCAAGGGAGATAAAAAGATATGGAACAGTCTGAGTGGTCAGCTCTGCTGTTCAATAACCCAAGCATTGTGAGTGGCTAAGAATTGTACAGAACAACCTTTACTTGGATCTCCTAAGAGATGCAATCTCCCACTGATTGACCAAACAATAAAATGCTGAACAAATAAGTAGTGGGGGAAAACAAGTGCAGGTTAACAATTCTTCAGTCGTTATAGTAATGACTTGGCAAAGATTTGAACTTTAAAAAAAAAAAAAAAATTTGAAGATGAAGACCCCTGGGATGACAGCGACACCAGTTGCTGGGTTCCCACCCTTGGGAACGAAGGAGTCCTGAGCAGTACAACGCCTCGGTCACAATCAACCAATCGAACGTGTGTCTTGCTCTTTGTAAACGGTTTTTTGAATGAGTGTGATCTCTTATGAAAAAAGAAGTAGGAAACACATAGTGTGAATTATTGCAATGTGCGTGAGCGTCAATCGGCAATTATATTACTTATCTTTTATTTACTTATTTGTGTACTATTTATTCATATAAATATATATATATATATATATATATATATATATATATATATATATATATATATATATATACATATATATAGATATATATAGATATATATAGATATATATATATATATATATGTATGTATATATTAATCAATTATTTTATTTATTAATTTATTTGTTTATTTATATGTATTTCTTTGTATTTATATATTGATAGATTTATGTATTAATTCATTTACTTTGTTCAGGACCCTTAGCATATCATTGAACAACATTATCATCATCATCACCATCATCATCGTCATCATGAACATCTTCTTTTTCTTCTTCTTCTTCTCTTCTCTCTGTGAGGAGTCATGGTGTGCTGCACTAAAGAACTGTTGACTAGGTTCCTGCATCCCTGTCAGTTGTATGCCAAAGCTTTGTTATCTGCAGTGTCCCTGTCCACTTGCAATGTTATCAGTTCATCGTTTTTATCTTCCTTCTTCACCATATCCTCTTCCTCAATAATTTCCTAGAACGTCATCTTAGCAAGACCATTCATGTCCGGTTGCACAGCCATACAATATAGTCCTCTTCTCTTCACTGATGTCGGGCCTTTACGTGGCCCATCGTTTTGTTCGATACGTTGGCGCATTTGTTCATTAGTGATATGACCAGTATATCTGAATATCTTGCCATGGCACTTCGTTAGCATAGCTTGGATTCTGTTATCCAGATATGCTGTGATGGTCTGTGTCTCACATGAACACACACAAAGATGAGATAACTGAAGCAATTGCGCTGTCCATGTGGCTCATGCACAGCACGTGAGAGGTGCTGACAGGGCACTGGTTTAAACTCCCCTGTGCAGTCTGCTTTCAGCTGTGTTGCTGTCACATCGCGACCTGGTCCTCCAGCTCAGTCAATTTTTTTTTTGGCCAGTGAGTTGAAGTGAGAAACTAACAACTGTTTGCTGCTCAATAATTCGTGTTTTAAACTAATCTACTTTATTTTTAATCTAATTTTTTCCCCAACATTTTTTTTCTTCCGGAAAACAAACTTCAAGAGCAATGGTTAATAAGTTCATTGTTTTCTACCGAACCTAGACCTGCTTGCCCTCCGGGCTGATTTATGAAATGGGAAGGATGACCAGAAAATAAGTTTAAGTCACATTAAGAGATGCATCATCCCTGACCTGACGCCCAGTATGTCTGCTGTTCATGCTTGCAGATGGGTGCCGTATTGTGGCCACAGGTCGGGGAGACAACACAGTGGCATTGTCATTGCCACATGGCATAGGACGTTGTCTGCCGATAATTTTCAAACCAACCTTTCTGATAAATGGATGACGCGCATGTCATAAAAGAGCAAACTGCCATATTTCGCTGACTTAAGTTTTCTCTTTCACGAACCTTCAGCTGCACGACAATGGGTTGGGTTAAGGATGGAAACTCAATATTTAGGAACTTGAGTGTTAACGTGATAATTGCGCGCGCACACAAACATGCACGCCCGATCGCGCATGCACACACGCACGCATGTATGCATGCATGCGCACACGCACACGTGCACACTCTTACACACACACACACACACACCACACACACACACACACACACACACACACACACATGCACCAAGCACGTACACGCGCACAGACACACACTCACAGACACACACGCACACACACACACACACACACCACACACACACACACACACACACACACACCACACACACACACACACACACACACACACGCGCGCCAGCATGTACACGCAAATGCACAAGCGCACTGACGCAACTTGATTCAGTTATAAACATACCAAAGAAGCACCCATCCCCTGCTTTCCCTGTCCTCTTTTTTCACTCCCTCCACACCATTTAAGAACCATCTCTTGCTTGCTGCTGGGCGCTCAAGTGTTCTAATCAGAACACTGTTGTCCTTGTTCATGTTAACTGCAAGTTACAGTCGAGACGCTTGATTTAAAAAAAAAACGAGCAAGTGATTGGGAGACCAGTAGATGTTTAAGCCAACAAGACGATATCATCCGCTGATCATAAACTTTATAATTGAGATATTGCTGGGTCTGAGTATTGCACAATGTCTTACATTTCAAATTATATCTTGGGCTATTCTTTTAAAAAGAGAGAGAAAAAAAAGGACAGAGATACAGAAGCTTGCCTGTTTAGCACGGTTAGTGCAAATGATACAAAAAGCATATCTTACCGCTGCTTTACAAAATTTTACGTACTTTCAAAACACTTGGAGATCTTATACTATACTATACTATACTATACTATACTATACTATACTATACTATAACTATACTATACTATACTATACCATATGTGACGGGGCTCCGACGCTCCCCTCGTTATTAACATATGATTTTCATATTCAGGGATGCAGGGGTTATAGACAGAAGTATTACGCTTCACAACCAAAATGCGCTCTCGCATAGGCACACGCACTCTGTCACTCACATCGGGCCCGCACAAAGGTGACGGGAAACCAATAACATTTCATAGAAAATAATCAACTTTATTTAACTTGACTCCGAGCCCCCACCCGTCACTACACAACACAACTATCTGTATCATACAACAATGTAAACATCATACAGACAATCTCATAAATCGCATCCCCTTTCCTTCAAGTACTCTTCATTAACCAGGAAAGACAATATTCCACAATTCTGTTTGCACACTTATAAACTTAAGAGCAAATAAAACGTCCGTAACTTGCCAGCATTCCTCGGTTGACTGTCAGTTTCTCTCATCCCACTTTGCGACTATGAGCTGAAGCTGCCACACCGTTGTGTCCTCCCGATTGGCCAAATCCCAGTTGGGGACATGGCAACGTAGCTTAGTCGCA
>CM031625.1:34383716-34408480 GCA_018398815.1 Conus ventricosus
AGGGTGTTTTTTTTTTTTGGAGTAATGTTCGGGGGGAGAGAGAGAGAGAGAGGAGAGAAAGAAGAGTGTGTGTGTGTGACTCATTGTCTAAGTAAGTGTTCGGGAGGGAGGGAGAGAGAGAGAAGTTTCATGAACATCCAAGAGATCAAAAACAAATCAAGAATGCATTTTCATGACTGTATTTTCTTGTTACAAGGAATGTTTAACAGAGGGGAGGTGAGGCACGATTTGTTGCTTTTAGGATTTAACACACACACACAGATACACACACACACACACACACACACACACACATACAACGCACACACACACACACACACACACACACACACACACACACACACACACACACACACACACACACACACACAAACACACACACACACACACCAAAATCGAGGGCTGACTGCTAGAACTTCGTAACTTGAATTTTGCACTTTGAAGAAAACACAAAGAGAAAGTTTAAGCAGCTATATTTATGTTTCTTATGAGCGAAATGCTTTGCAAATTCACTATGTTCAACGTAAACATATGGTGTAAAGGTGATGTAAATATATAAAGGATAAAACAATGCCTACATTCATTTGTATGTAATGTGTAGTACCAACTGAAATAAGCAATTTTAGCCGCATTTTGACCCACTGTTCTGTCCATGTTTGTACTGCTAGAAGTTAGTAACAACTGTTGCTGAGATGTAGCCCACCCGTAAGTGTACGGGGCGGTTGCACTGTGGCTGCTAGAAGTACTCAACTTGGATTGCTGAATTCTAGCACGCACTATTCCCCCCTATTGCTGGCCAATCCTGGGAGCTATCAGTCTTTAATCCCAAAATAATTACCTCTAGCAGGTTCTCTTATGGCATGGGTCACTTTCAACATACTGACAAAAATCCTCAACTCGAATTAAGAAGTTTTATTAAGCTTCCTTCTGAGATAAATGGAGTGTGTTTCTAGAGATAAAACTATGCATTTGCACTTAAGTCTTTTAGTTAAAAATATTCCTTCAACTTGATAGACAGCAAGACAGGGAAAAAACAAAGTAAGTGTGCCTTTCCCATGAGGAGAAACATTGATAAATCAAACATTGCAAATAAAACTATGTACAAATACTAAAAAAAGACATAAACACTGTACATACCAACTGTTCTTCTCTTTTTCTTTTCGCCGCTGACGAAGAATATTTTGTTGAGACATAGCCATCCAAGATTATAGTTATTCTAACAGTGAAATCCACATACCACTCCGATCTCACAAATGCCATCTCCACAATTCAAAACATGTACAGTTTCAAGCTTTCCTTTCAGAATAATCTAAATCATTTCTAGCACAACACACTGTTTGTGATAATCATTGTTCTCTAAATGATTTTCTAGCACAGCACACTGTTTGTGATAATCATTGTTCTCTAAGTCAGTTCTAGCACAGCACAATGTTTGTGATAATCATTGTTCTCTGCAGTTAAACAGTAACGACTGCTAACACACAACAACCCCCCTCCCCATCCCACCCTCCCCAAACAGATTTGCAGCAAATTCTAGCCTGTCTCCTCCCCACTGTCACAGTCGTTCACATCCTGCTCCTCCAGACGGTCCACCTGGTTGGCCAAGGTCGGCGGGTTTTTTGTAGAAGGGGTGGTGCTCCTCTGGAATCACACCTGAGCGACACAGGAAGGCAGGTCTCGCTTCTTGGCCTCTGAAATGGGCAGCTTGCCCTGGTAACAAGGCTTGATGATCTGCCCCAGAGATGGCTGCCTCCTCCTTGCTGAGGGTGTTGAGAGACAGAGCTGGTGGTAATCACGGTTATCAAAGTCGTACTTGAAGTACATGGTGTCTTGGCCTTTGCTGAAGTGGATCACCTTCATCTTCAGCCAGCTCACTCGCTTGTTGTGCCTGTCCACCTTGGTGTTGCGGATGACCTGTGATGCCAGGTGCTTGAAGTCAAGGATCTGACTGAACCGAATGGGGACGACAGTGTAGGGGTTGTGCCGCCTCGCCATGGGAAAATAATGTCCCAGCCACTGGGTGAGTGTAAACAGGGCTTGCTTTTTGTGCGAATGCAATTGCTGAGTGTATAGAATCACATTCCATCTGCGTATGGCCGGTCTCCAGGTACTTGTGGGTGACTGAAGTGATATTGTGAACTTGCTCGAGGGCGTACAGGATGGCTACTGCTAAGTACTGATTGCGATTTTGTCCTCCACAGCATCTGAATAGAGCACAACCTCTTTCACTGTCACTAGAAGTGACTGGAAGTAGAGAAGAAGGCAAGAGGCAATTTCCACTGAGCCCCTCTTTCCATTTGTCTCATCCCAAACATAGCAGGTTGCCTTTCCATCTGCCAGAGAATACACCGTGAAATTGTACACAGAGAGCTTGCGCTTGTAGTACAATTGACTAACAAGGCCGCATGGGGTTGGTAGAACAGCCTGAAGGTCAAGAGTAACAACATGGATTGACGAATCTTGTTTGGCCAGCTCCTTGTCTTTTTGCTTTCTCCTCTCTTGCTCTTAGTTTCATCTGCGTGTGCCTCTGGTATTCCTTTTCCTCATCTTCTGCTACGCCTTCTTTGAGTTTTGCCGCATAGTTCACACACACTAAGGCACTGATCTTTCTTTGGTTTGTGGAAGGATAAGTTGAAATCTGAATTGAATACATCTCTGTATTTACAAGACACTGGAGTGTTTCCCTCAGCCTGGCATTTCTCCTTGTACAGATGGTACATCTTGGTGACGGTGAGAGCAGGGTCAAGGTACTGTCTCTTGGTGTCCTTTCTTGTGCAGTGACTCTCAACACGGGGGAAGGATCGGATGTGCTCTCGTACGTCTTTCCACCGCAGCTGTGTGTGTCCTGTTGTGAGCTGGGTGTTTTCCCCGTCCATCACCTCCTGCAAAGGTGCCCATGTCGCTGTTGGCCATGGCATGGTTGACATAGCCCTCTCCAACATCCAGGGTCGCAAGAAAAAACTTCTTGCACACCCTGACCCTGCTGCCATTGATGGTGAAGTGACAGGATCTGGCTACGATGCGTTTCTTGGGTAATGGACACTTGTCCTTGCCGAGTATGGTCTTGCTCTCTTGTTCAGTGATATTTTGAGCATACAAACTGCTTTTGTCTGTCATAGGATGGCAAGGCATAGAAAATGTCGAAAATTGCCTGGCGATCATCATTTTCATTTTTTTTTACAATCAAACCTGCATTTGGTGCAGTCAACAGAGCGTATTTCCTTTTGCTGAATGTTTTTTCCTGACTGAGCTACATGTTCTTTACCTTGCAGCTTCAGAGCCTTTCTAACGTTCTTTTTCCACGTTTGTGAGTTGGCAGAACGTTTCCTTGACAGTTTCTTTTTTGGTGGGGTGTGTAGAGGCCCTGCTTTCTTGGGGTGGAATGCTGCTGAGGAGACCTGGAGATGCCATGGCTTTTCTGAAGTGTCAGGGGAAAGGGGTCATTCTGTGTCCACACCGCTTGAGTCATAGCTGGACTGCTCTGTGGGCTGCGGAATGAACATGCAGGCATCGTAGTGTTGAGGTCGCATTGAAACAGGGCAAGACTGATATTTGGTTTTGTCAATTCTCCTGCGTTTTATCGGCTCCACATTGAGTTTGGACCCCCCCGCTTGTGAAGATCTCCACATGCCTTTTGGTCCATTCTGCCAGGACAGTGGCAAGAGATCAGCAAAAGCTGTGGACCATCTGCCTTCAAATCCGGAGGTCCTCGATGGCATCGATGTAAGCAGTGTTGTCCATGTCACGCGCCTCAGCCCCCAGAATGTCATGAACAGCTGCCTCTCTGTCAGGAGAAGATCACACAGCTTGGCCCGTAGTTCACTGGCTGTCACGCCTTCGATGTGTGTCACTGCAGCTTCAAAAAAGCAATTGCCATCAGCTTTGATCGGAACGCGGACGTATCCATTTGATCCAAGGATGTTGTCAAGTGAGGTTTGGTGGGCCAATGTCTCTTTTTGACGCTTTTTAGCATCTTCCAAGCTCGCACGTTTGCTGCATCAAGTGCATTGTCAGCCGATTGTTTCGCTTTATTAATAAGCGGCTCATCATCACTTGAACAATCAGTCCTATATTTACGTCTGAGAGCAGAAAAATGGCTCGTCCTCCTCATCCTCGTCCTCACTGGGGGGCACTGCCTCATCCGGCTGATATTCAGCTCCTTCTGCCATCATTACACCGCGGCTGTAAACAACAAACCAGTTGCATCAGCTCATGATGATATTACTTAAATAATTTAAAACTCTCTCTCTCTCTCTCTCTCTCTCTCTCTCTCTCACACACACACACACACACACACACACACACACACACACACACAAACACACACACACACACACACACACACACACACACACATGCGTAACTTATGTAATTTCGCTTGTATTACAGACGAACACACACATGCACAGAGATAAGATTATTGAAAAGAGAGAGAGAGGAGAAGAGAGAGAGAGAGAGGGGAGAGAGAGAGAGAGAGAGAGAGAGAGAGAAGAGGAGAGAGAGAGTGAGGGGGGGAAGGGAGAGGGAGAGAGAGTGAAACTGAGACAGAGACAGTGACAGAAAAATAAAACATCATTACCTTTTGAGAGAAATGCGATGAAAAATGGGTGGAAAATCCAACTGGAAAGTGTGTTGCTTCTTCAATTGAAAATGGCAAAAGGGGAAGAACAAAGGCTGGAAAATCCGACTGAGAAAATGTGTTGCTTCTTCAAATGAAAATGGCAAAATGGGAAGAAAACTGCTGTGTCCAGGAAATTGTCCCTAGTCGTGGTAACCAAATTAAGGAGCCATTCCCCACGCTGGAAATGCTGCCTACTGCCCGATGTGTTTAATTGATAGTACCACCGGACAAGTGCCAGATGCACATATCTCAACACCAAGTTTACACTAGCAGACCCCGACGCTACCTGCTACAAGTCGGTATCTTGCACCTGCTATGTTTTGGCCAGTGGAAGAGATGATTCTAAAAGAAAACTTGTTTTTCTATAAGTCAGTAAGTTGAGAATCCGAGTTCTAGCAGTACTCTGCCAGGCAAATGAGTGCTTTGCTGTCACTGCTATAAGTCATGATAGCAAGATACGTACATTTAGCTCCCACACTTGTGTGGTGCCCTGTAGAACAAAGCGAGCTATAAGTCTGGAACTTTACTTAAGTACTTTTTGCTATCAAAAGAACCAGGGATAAAAGATAAATTGATTTAGGTTTTAATTAATAACTCAATCAATTTTACTAGAAACGAAAATCTGACATCGCCATCGGAAAGAGAGAGTCCAAATCTATCAGAAGAGTATAAAATCTCAAAATCGAAAAAAACCCGAGTTACTGACTTCTAGCAGTCAGCCCTCGAAATGTAAAGGGCAGGCAAGGGAAGTCCACAGTGTAGAAAAGGCGAAATACGACATTCGTTTTCCATTGGTTTGTGAATACAGTCATACAATTGCATCCATAATTCAACTTTGACAGTAGTCACTTGATTAATGCTCATGGGGGGCTAGTAGAAGTAGCGGTAGAAATGGTAGTATTTTTAATAGGTTTAGAAGTCGAACAACACATTTTCTTCACTAGTAATGGTAGTAGTTTACTAACAGGTTTGAAAAAAAAGTAACATATTTTCCTCACTTTTATAATCATGTTTTACAGATTCTTTTTCGTTTTGCTGAATAGACATATATTCTCTATTCTTTTGTTATAATATTTAATGACAAATGAAAGTTGTAACAACGTTGTGAATTCTGATTAAGTCTATAGACTTTCTCTTTTTTTCCAGAGGAAACGATCCCGTGTCGTGCAATTTGAATGTGAACGAAAGGGTATGAAAGGGTTTGCGAATTATGGGACGTTGACCCTCGACGATATTAAATATAGAATTAAAGGAGGGGGAGGGATGAGGATATCAACAACGCAAAAAATATCATATTTTTAGAGAGGGAGGGGGGGGGATACATGCTTAAATTAATAAATATGAATACATATATAGACAAAATAATTCAACCAAAGGGGAAAACATTTTCCATTTGCTAAATGGATGTTAAAAAATAACACCAAAATATGTCAACTGTTGTAATAAAGTGTCCAGCACAATAATATACTTTTTAATAAAAAATATCCCATGTTATGTTATGTTTCATGCCCTTCCTTATGAACGCAACATCTCAACATGTGCCTGTCAGGCAGCTGCAATCCATGGTCAAAGGCACTGTAGTTAATGGTGATGTTCGTCGTTGACTGCTGTTGCTGTAGCTAGAAGCGATTCTCCAGCATTTCAACTATCCTCCGTCAGCGGTTCGTTGACGTTTGCATCGGCAGAAATTTTTCTGCAACACACAACACACAAAACAAAAAAAATTCCTTTCTGATATCAGTACTTGTACGAGACTTCTTTTCTGAAGCGATGTCGCCCATGGAGATTTTCCTTGGGGGGGGGGGGGGGGGGGGGGGGGGGGGGGGGGGGAAGACGTCATGATACGTGTTGGTTTTTTTTAATATCGATTAAGATCAAAGGTCTAAACGAGTTTGGCACGAGGCCTACGACGTTCGACCCACCTAGGGTGGCGGAATTACTTATTTGTTTATTGTCGTTTGCTGTTGTCGTGTACCCGTCCCTTAGTGTGGCTTGTGGTGCGGTTGCACCTTGGTATAGTTCAGCTCAACTTCGGTTTGCTTTCTCTCTCTCTCTCTCTAATTCCACCGCCCGTGCTATTCATCCTGCAAGTTCACGGGTGGCCGGTACCTTTCTCTCGAACTTTTCTGTCTATCGGCCTCTCGCCTGTCTTTTTACCTGTCGCACGTGCTTCGTTTCTTTTAGTTTGAAGTATGCTCACTCTGTGACGCAGCATGGCATGTTGGCCGCCATTGCTGAGGGAGGTTAGCTCTTCACTCGAGCGGATAGATGTCTCTGGGGGCGCCTGCTCCAGTCCTGGTTCTTTACCATATCGTCGAGAGTACAGTCAGTACTTTCAATTCCTGCAGTCGGCCTGTAGGAGAGGGACATCACTTCTTCTGTTTCCGCATCTTCGCCTCTGTCCTCTCGACTGGACAGAGGGTAGAGAGAGTCCTTTGACCCGCCTCTTCGGGGTCACCCACGGGTAGCTGGTAAGCATCAGTTTCGTGGTCTGTTTGTTTTGATTTGTTGTTGTTAGCCGGCTTAGTCTTCACTTTTGCGCAATTTCCTTTTGTTTTCGAAATTGTAAGAGAAATATTGTGTGAGACCTTTTCTCTGGTTAATTCCATCTTTAACCTGGCCATTCTAAATTATTTCCAAAATTCTTTCTCCTGTTTATGTATCTGGTGATGCGGTAGTCGGTGGGGAAGGGAGAGAACCTGGTGATCAGGGTTGGAACTTGCTTGGTCTCGCTCGTCCGCCCTGTCACATTCGCCGGACTTTTACCTTCGGCCACCGTCTGTTTGTGTGTGCAAGGAGAGCGAGTTTTATGTTCACGAGCGTGCGTGCGCATGATTTGTCGTTCGGATGCGTGGTTGGAGATTTGTGTTATTTTGAAATGTGTTTATAAAATGTGACAGTTGTGCCATTGAATTATTATTTGCAAATGTGGTGGCAGTTATTAAGCGATGGTCGCTGTGTTGATTTATTTCCTAAGGAAGGAAAACGTTAAGCGTGAGTGAGAGAAGGGTGGAGATAATTCATATTTGTTTTATAACCTGTTGATTTAATGCAGTCTTTTACCTGCATCGTGTGAGAAGACTTGATTCAATGGATTTACTGTGTGCGTTGAATACACTTCCCCTCGCCCATCATGCGAGTGGCTAAGACTTGACAGCAATGGTCAGACGGTACTGACGGCAGGGTTCCAGTACCCTCTTCCTTCCTCCTTCCTTCTTCTTTTCCTCCTCTCCGACTCTCCTCCCAGCTACGTCCTCCCCCCCTCCCGGGGGCTTCACCTGGAGCACGAACTGGATGGGCCACGTGCTGGTCGAGGCCACGTTCTGGCTGAGACCACGGACGAGATGGTGCCACGCGCTGGTCGAGGCCACGCCTTGGTCGGGACCGTGGACTGCTAGGGGAGCCCGCCGTCTCGACTGGCCGGCCTGGACCCCCGTCCAGGACCTCCAGTAACAGCTACGTCCCCCCCCCCCCCCCCCGGGACACGCTCTTCACTGCCCGCTTGGGAGTCGAGGGTGTCGGCTTTGGGCGACTCCCTGCGAGAACCAACCCGGCTCGGAGCACCTAGTGCGACAGGGTGCTCCCTGCGGACTTGACAGGGGCAGGGATGTGGACGCACTCCGTGGTGTGAGAAAGGATTGATACTGGGAATATTCCTTTATAATTGTGTATATGTCATATGTGCTGGAGTGCTGTAATTGTGATCGTGTACGTCGTATGGCGAATATATTTATTTATAATCGTGCATGTTGTGGGTGTGGGAGTGCTTGATTGTGATTGTGCATGTTGTGTGCGTTGGAGTGCTTGATCGTGATTGTGCATGTTGTGTGCGTTGGAGTGCTTGATCGTGATTGTGCATGTTGTGTGCGTTGGAGTGCTTTATTGTGATCGTGCATGGTGCGTGTGTTGGAATGTTTATTTTGCTGGTGTGAATAAATGGGGTGTTGTATCGTAATCTTTATTGTGTGGTCTCTTGCGGAGCGTGTGAGGTCAGTCACTCCCTTCACTCTCCACCTAGACCGATCCTGTCAGGGCAGACCTCCAGGGGTCGGTCGTGACAAACAATCTTTATAGACATGTAGACCTCCGGGGTCACCTTAGCGCTGAAAAGCATGTTCCAGTCCAGTGCATTACACTTAAGAATGTCCAATACAATAAGAAAGAATCTCTAGGGGTGTAGGGGCTGTGGGGTGGGAAGAAAAACCTGAATGTCGGATAAACAGTTTTGTTGTTGTTGTGTTTTTTTTTTATCAGACACACATAATTGGAAGAAATCGCAATTCTATTGAGACTAAGTAAGCTGGAAAAAGTATTTGGGTATTAATTTTGCTTTGGAAAGAATGCAAGAATCCTACATTTAATTTTCACCCCCCCCCCCCTCCAGAAATGACATGGAATTTGCTTTTTCAGAAAACATCTGGAACCGAAACGTTTTCTTCTGTGGCGTGTGGGTACGTGTGTGTGTGTGTGTGTGCGTGTGTGTGTGTGTGCGCGCACGCGCGTGCAGTTTCTGTTTCTCTCTGTTTCAGCCAAACACCTGCGCTTTATGCTGAAAGACGTTCATTCGCCACAGCAATCTCATCCAGCACATCAGTCAAGTTCACATCACCAGACAACATACCTGCAACCTCTGTGGCCAGTTGTTTACAAGAAAGAATGACTTACAGCGTCACCAACAAACCAGACACTCTTCCCCGTCAGCGATCAAGACAGCTGTACACGTTGGCGCAGGAAGGAAGAGGAAAGCAGCGGGAAGAGCACCATCATCTGCATCTACAGGCCCCACACCCCAAAAGGTATTGAAAGCACTGCGATCAGAAAACCGCCATTTAAAGTCTTACCTCAACCAGAGAGTTAAAGCAGTCAAGGCACATAAGCGGCGAGGCAAAGTTCACTCTGTCTACACCATGTTCTGGGAACCTAATTCTAATTCTCCTGAAAGGGATGAAAGACTTCTCGCTCTTTTCGAGGAACAAAACAAACGTTTCAAAATTAGCTATTCTCACTCTGTTCTTCTCGAGCACAAGCAGAGGATCTTTCTTTCTTCCTTTCTTTCATGCCTCCAGTAATGATCACAGTGCACTGAAGCAGCCTCGTCTCATTTCGTCCAAACAGGATTTTCTTTCTTTTCTTCATGATATCAGTGATCATGACATTCTCAGTCAAGTACAAAATGAGCGCCCAGATTCTCGCTACTCAGTTGTCATGTCCTTTCTATATATATCCTCTGCCTGATTTTCCTATTGGCTGTGCTTGTGATGAGCTTCCTCCTTACATTCTAAACAACTCTTTCCTTCATACTCTTCAAAAGGAAACTCGCTCTCTCCTCCAGTTAGTCTGTTGAAACTGTCTTTCAAGTTAATGTGGATGTCATCGAGTTAGAGGAATCTAAAAAAAACGTGTCTTAGTTCCTCTTCGCGGCAGTGCCTACCACCACACAAACACACTAAGAGTCCTTCACTACGAACAACATTTTATGCGCATCCTTGACGTTGACAAAGACTGCCATGCTTTTGCTTGTTCTAAATGCAGCAAACTCTGGACCACACTTGCAAGATTACTCAGACAAGTAAAAACATGCACAGGCTCTCGGTCAAAACATACATACCCAGGAGGTGTGTACAGCTCACCACAAAACATCTAGCAGCAGTTACAGACTCATGGTATACAGGGAGACATTTCCTTTGTTTTTCCACATCGTGCCACCTTTAATTTTGAACAGTATCCACCTCAAACTAACACTATCAGCTGCAGCACTTTCTGTACAGCCAGACATGTCATCTGTCGGTTGGTTTCTGTGGTCTCCATTGTGCCAGGGTACACAAAACCTAAATGTTTTGTGAGAAAAGACTCCCGGAGCTGGTAGACTAGCTATTTAGAAGAAATCTTTGATAGGTCCAATAGCTTTCTTTCTGAACAGTTTGGGGATGTCTTTGAGCAGTTTGACCCCTCCGGGGGTTGCGACCTTGTCGTGGTCGGAGGGCTTGCGCGGTCCAGTGATCCCTTAGGCTTTGCTGGCGGGGGCATCAATACTCGGAGATAGGCTGGGTTTTTTTAAACTGCTTCTAGGTCCGAGAAGCAAGATGCTGTCTGGCCTAAGCGTAACGTGGTAAGGAGTTGATGCCCCTGGTAGGGCTTCCCATGTCAGATAGGCTAAGGGTGAGGTCCTGACTAAGAGTAACCCGCCTTTCTCCTTTTCTTGTTTTCTGCCTTTATTTGGCCCTTTTCTATCTTCGTCTCCCTTCAAGTCTTCTTTTCCACACTCCTTTTCTCTCTGTGGTCTCCTTAAGATCCGCCGCGTTTGCCGTGCGGTGCGACCTGTGTCGGAGGGGAATGAGATCCTGGTGATTGAGAGGGCCAGCGCTCTCAACACATCACTTTGGCTCGGCCCTCTCTAGACAGGGAGTACACTTTGGCCCGGGTTGTATAATCGGCTCCCTTCTTGGGGCTGGGTCAAGACAGACAGTCCCCCTGCTGGCCAAGTAAACCCCTGCAGTGCTCAGCTCTCTTTTCCCCGGGGAGTTGAGCATGATCAGGGGGGATAGGGTTGGTGGTTTCTGTTTGTCGTATATCTTCCCGAAGCCTGGAAGGGGTCAAGACATTGGTTTCTTGGCCCTGGCCCCTTAGTTGACTCCAGGTGGGTGGGTAAGGGAGAGATGAAACATCATAAAATTATTATGGTTTTTTCAAAAAACATCCCCCAAAAGAAAAGGAAGGCAGCATCCCCTATTTCAGGGGGATTTCGATACTGACAGCGATTCGGATATGGAGGTACGACAGAAGACAGGTTTCGGGGCTTCCTGGCTCGTTATGGAAGGAACGGAGCAAGAAAGACCCCTTTCAGCTCTGAGCCCTTTTGCTATCCAAGGGCTTTCAAGGTTCCCAGGTGCCCCTCGGTCCATCAAGAGGTTGAGGAACGGCTCGTTTGAATTCAATGTAAATCACAAAAACAATTGAACAGCTACTAAAAGCAACAAAATAGTGGACAGGGAGTTTCAGGTTGACTCCCCACAAACAGTTGAATTAATCGTAAGGAGTGATTTGCTGCAGGGATTTATCAGGTGTTTCAGAGGCAGAGATCAAAACGGAGCTGGCGTCCAGGGTGGTGACGGAGGTGCGCAGGGTGACAGAAAAGGGAAAGGGTGCAGAAAGAGGGGCCACAACACCCTCTTTCTGACATTCTGGAACCCTGTGCTGCCTCCGGTATCAAAGTCGGCTACCTGAATGTCCGGTTCAGTTATTGTTCCGTCCCCGTTGAGGTGCTTCAGATCCCAGAAGTTTGGCCATGCAGAGACCGTTGTTCTGGGCAGGAGGTGTGCGGTATTTGCTGCAAGGAAACCCATGGGGGGCCCGGGTGTAAAGATCCGGAAATTTGGTGCAAACTGCGGTGGCGACCATCCCTCCTTTTTCACGAAACTGTCCTCTTTGGATTCAGGAACCCGCAATACAAAGAGTTAAAACAGAAAAGAAGATCTCCTTTTTTGAACCCCGGAAACAGGTTGTGGGCAGTCGACCGCCGATTAGCTTCTTCGTATGCTTCGGCCTAAAGGAAAGTTCCCACAGTTCCTACTCGGTCAGTCTGCTGTCAGACTGATAAACTTTACTTTTTCGAAGACATTGCAAGGAAGAACTGTCAACTCTGGTGGAGCAGGTCCACCACCTTCCAACCCAAAGTGAATGCCCCTGGGTGGAGGCAAAAAAATCCGCCCCCCCTCAGACTGCCCAGCAGTCTACAAAAATCTGCTGCTGGGCAGATTAAAAAACCAGCAATCCCCCTCGAACTCCTCTGTCCAGTGCCCCTGCGGGCAAGGGGTTCAACCCAGTGTGGAGATGGTGGAGATGAGGAAGAACCTCCACCGTCTCCAAATCCAGACCTTCTTCACCCGTTGGCAAGTCTGCCCAAAAGGTCTGTAGACCAACACAGTCCAGTGAAACTAAATAAAAAATTCACCCATTGGAAGCAGACGTTGAGGAGGAGATGACCTGATCTCTCTCCTTTTCGCCCTCTGCACCATGGATAGTAAAAATATTCCATTGGAATATCCGTGGACTAAATTCCAACTTCGAGGAGCTGCAGCTTCTGTGTCAAACAATAAAACCTTCCGTCGTGGCTCTTCAGGAAACTCAAATTCAAAGCCCGAAGACCTTTACTCTTTTGGCTTTAATATTCTTTCCCAAAACCTGCACAACATCCCACGTTGGGACTGTCAGGCGGTGTTGCCCTTCTCCTACACAAAAAATTTGTTGTATAGTCCTGTCGCTCTGTTACCCCCTTCAGGCTGTAGCTGCGAGAGTCACTCTCCACAAGACTGTGACAATCTGTTCTCTTTATCTACCTCCTTCTGTCCCGGTTTGTCGTCAGGACCTTGTAAGTCTGATAGGTGAACTTCCTCGACCTTTTTTGCTGTTGGGTGACTTTAAAGGTCACAATCCTCTTTGGGGTTTGTGTCAGTTCGTCATCCAGAGGTCTGCTAATGAGGATGTCCTTTCGGATTTGGATTTGTGTTGTCTGAAACGACGGATTTCCGCAACTTACCTCCACTCTTCCACAGGTTCACTTTCGTGTTTAGATTTGTCGGTTTGTGACCCCTCGCTGGTCCCGGACTATGATGGTCTGTCCATGACGATCTGCACGGAAGTGACCATTTCCCTGTCCTTCTACAACCTGTTTAAAAACTGAACACGTCTCTGTCTCCCAACATCTAAATTATAAGAAAGCAAAAATGGGATCTATTTGCAGCCCCTATTTCTAAGGCATTCCAGGACACTGATTTTCTTCAGGGTCCGGACCCAGCAGAATCACTGACTAAAAACTGTGATCAAGTGTGCTAAAGCTTGTATTCCCGTTTCTTCCGATAAACTTCAAATGCCAAAAAAACCCTGGTTTGATTCAGACTGCCAACAAATTTCCAAAGTTTGAAAACGGGCTCAGCGTCAGGTGTACCAACAAAATTCGGGTTCCCAACGCTCGAGCCATCAAAAACTCCGTGCCAAATCGAGACACACTTTTAAAATCAGTAACGTCGGTCCTGGAGAAGTTTCTGCTCCAGGTGACATCGAAAACTTCCAAGAAAAAAAGTTTTGGAACATCATTAAGAAAATCAAAGGGAAGAACACCTGTCCCACTGGGAACATCTCAAGTTTTCGGACTCTTTAATAACGGGAGAAAAAAGCAGTTGCTAATCTGCTTGCTTCAACAATTGAAAAGAATTCCTCCTCTTCTAACAAAACAGCCTCTTTTGTCAAAAACAAAGCCTAAAAGAAAAATCACCCTGCAACTTTTTGTCAGACAACATGGAAGACTACAATCTTTCTTTCACGTTAAACGAGCTGAAAAACTGCCCTTTCTCTCTTTTAGCGATTCCTCTCCAGGTCTAGATGAAATCCATTATCAAAATCTTGAAACATCTTCCGCAAATAGGTCTGAACATCCTGCTACAGGTATACAACCTGTGTGGACTATGGTTTCTTTCCACCTTCTTGGCGGAAAAGCCCTTTATTATTCCAATTCCCAAACCTGGAAAAGATCTTTCTAACCCATCAAACTACCGTCCCATAGCTTTGACCAGCTGTATCTGTAAATTGATGGGAGAAAATGGTCAAATTTCTAGGCTCATGTGGAAACTCGAAACCGATGGCATTTTGGCGAAGAACAGTGTGGTTTCCGCAAACATCGGTCTACAGTTGACCATTTGATTCGTCTGGAATCTACACTTTGGAACGCCTTTCTGAACAAACAGCATGCGTGGCAATTTTCTTTGACTTGGAGAAGGCCTACGATACCACCTGGAAGTCAGGGATACTTCATGATCTCCATGATCTGGGTTTCGAGGTCATCTTCCGCTTTTCATTCAAAATTTTTTGCAGAAAGGGACAGTTTCAGGTCCGGGTAGGCACCACTCTCTCTGATGTCCACGAGCAGGAGTTGGGTGTTCCACAGGGGAGCATACTGTCTCCTGCCCTCTTTAGTATTAAGATCAACAACATTGTTCAATCAGTCCAGCAGGGTTCAGACTGCTCATTGTTTGTGGATGATTTTGCTGTCTACGCACTGGAAGCCTGTACCCGAGTGTCCAGCGCAGGCTCCAGCTTTGTGTGGATAAAATCCATCAGTGGGCGGATGAAAACGGTTTCACCTTTTCTGCTTCAAAGACACAGTGTATTCACTTCCATAATTTCCGTCAGTTTTTTCCAGATCCTGAAATTCAAGTGGGAAATCTCCCATTCCAGCTGTTAAAGAGGCCAAATTTCTGGGAGTTATTTTTGACCAGAAACTTAACTTTCTCAGCCATATTAAAAACCTCAAACTGCTTGCCAGAAAGCACTGAATATTCTGCGGGTCGTAGCGCACACCGATGGGGCGCTGATAAGAAAACTTTGTTGCACCTCTACAGAGCCCTGGTCCCTTCCAAACTGGACTACGGTTGTGCTGTGTACGGCTCCGCAAGATCGTCTTACCTCAAACTCTTGGACCCTATCCACCATCAAGGGCTTCGTCTCTGTCTTGGAGCGTTCCGCACCACCCCTGTGTACAGCCTGTATGCAGAGGCAGGTGAACCTTCACTGTCCAACCGCAGGCTTTAAACTGTCTTTGAATTATTATATCCGACTGTTCTCAGAACCAGAAACCCTGCCTATGACTGTGTCTTTGACCCTCCGTTCCAAAGTAAGTTGAAAACAACCCTAAATGTATTCCGCCGTTTGGTCTTCGTATGCAGCCCCACGTGCGGAATGCAGGTCTTGACCTGGGAGTAGTTTCCGATTTTTCCAAGTTTCCGGATCAACCTCCGTGACCTTTTTCACACCAGAGATTCGTTTCGATCTTGCAGCTTTTCGCAAAGAGTCTACCAGCTCTCTGGCGTACAAGGCATTGTATGCTGAGCTCTGTTCGAAATTCCCATCCTGTCAAAAAGTTTTCACTGACAGTTCCAAGTCTGAAGATGGAGTGGCCTGTGCAGCCTACTGCCCTGGGGCTCCTTCTCAGATACTGTTGGAACATATTCATTCCGATGCTTCTGTCTATTCTGCTGAACTTACTGCTCTGGTTCTGGCTTTGAAGATAATTACACATTTCTTCGAAGAGGGATTTTCTGGTTCTGTCGGACTCGCTGTCAGCTTTGGAGGCCATAGCTGGCCGCAACCTTCAGCATCCAGAACTTTTTTTTTTTTTTTAACTTTTTAGCAAGTTGAAGGCGGACGGTTACAACATTACTCTAGCTTGGGTTCCTGGTCATGTTGGCATCGGCGGGAACGAAATGGTTGATCGTTTAGCCAAGAACGCCACAAGAGAGAAACTGTCCAAACATTTATATCCCTGCTCAGATGTGAAACCCAAAATTAACGATTATGTGAGAGACCTCTGGCAGGAGGATTGGAACACACAGACGAGTAACAAACTCTTTCAGATCCGTCCAAACCTTAAGGACTTCCTCCCATCTACGTCGGAGGTCGTAAAGAGGAAACAGTTCTGTGCCGGCTGCACACCGGCCTTCGTATTTTACCCATTCTTACCTTTTAAAGAGTGAAGAAGCTCCGTGGTGCATTCCATGTCATGCGCCACTCACAGTGAAACATGTTCTTTTAGAGTGTTGGGACTTGCACGATGTGAGACACAAACATTTTACAGCAGAGTCCATGAAGATCCTGTTCAGGGATGTCCTGCCTGACGTGATCTTTGAGTTTTGAGAGAGATTAACATTTTTCATCTGATTTAAGATTTTACAGCAGAAAGATTTTTAACAAAGTTTCTGGTGCGTTTCTAGACGATGTCATTTAAAGAGATGTGTGAAAGTTGGGATTTTTTTTAATTTTTTTATTCATTTATTTTTTTTATGACTGGTGAGTTGATTTTAACGTGGTGACAGCCCTGATGTGGCCCTTTGCGGTCGGCTGGGCTATAAGCAACATTATCTTATCTTATCTTGAGCAGTTTGACGATACTGAAACATCCCTGATGTGGCCCTTTGCGGTCGGCTGGGCTATTAGCAACATTACTTTACCTATTGAAACATCACAAACAAGAAACCACAGACAATCTCAACATTCCATTACACAGATTACAGGAGTACTTGCATGAACTGCCTGTGGTAGGTTCAATTCTTCTCGTTATGACATCAGTGTCATTTAAGTTGATCTCGTCCGTAATTTTCAGGCCAAAATGTAACAACAAAAGAACTAAGAACACTTTTCTGAGCTTCAACCTGTCTTTAGAAATTGTCATATGGAGAGAGGTGGCAAGTCATTTCATGAAAGAGTATGATGAAAAACACAAATTATTGTCTTGGCCGCGGCGCACAATGGTTGCCAATTATACTGACTTCCATAAGAAACGCGAAAATTTTAAAGGCTATTTTTCGGGTGAAAAGGGGTGAATATACAATATTGAACCATTGTGGCAAGTTGTTTGGGTCCAAGACTCACGTGCAGTGAAAAAATTGTGTGAGCAACACATCATTCCCGGCATTGGAGGGTCAACAAAAATGGCAAACTGGTTGCTGCATGTGAGGCACGTGCACACCATGCAGAGCAAAGTTAACCAGCGACATGTACGCAGGCATGCAGCCTTTATAAAGCCGCGCTACAAGGTTCAGATAACGACTTGCCGTCTGAGCGCTACAGAGATGCCAAGACTACGAGCAGAGGAACGCAATCGTGCCCTAGGCCATCTGGAGGCTGGTGTGGATGCCAGGCAGGTCGCCAACATCTTTAACGTCCACATCTCAACCATCTATCGTCTGCAGCACCGCATGCGAGTCACTGGTACCACTGATGATCGTCCCCGGCCAGGCCATCCTTGGGTCACCACACAAAGAGAGGATCGCCATCTTGTTCGAACCCATCTGCGGGACAGGCAGCAAACAACCGCTAACACTGCTCGACAGGTGCCTGGGAATCTCCAGCAACGAATCGGCCTCAACACTATGCGGCGGCATCTTCAGGAGAACGGGCTGGCATGTAGGCGTCCTCACAGAGGTCCGGTACCAACACCAAGACACTGGCAGGTCAGGCTGCAGTGGGCACAAGCCCGAATAAACTGGCGCAGGCAGGAGTGGGGACGCATACTGTTCTCAGATGAGAGCCGTTTTTGTATTGACATGGCTGACGGTCGTGTCAGAATATGGCGTCGACTGGTGAACGCTATGCTGACTCCTGTGTGGTAGAGCGGAACCCCTGGGGAGGCCCGAACGTTATGATATGGGGTGCAATTGGCATTAACCACGCCATCGGACCAGTCATCTTTCAGAACATTGGTCGTGGTCGTGGACAGGTGTCAATGCACAGCGCTACATCAACCAGGTGCTCAGACCCCATGTCGTTCCTTTTTTTGCGCAACACCCAAACTGGACATTCCAACAGGACAATGCAAGACCACCCACCGCCAGGGCCACCAGCAATTTCTTCAGCATAACAACGTCAATGTCCTGCCCTGGCCAGCCCTCAGTCCGATTTAAACCCAATAGAACATTTTTGGGATGAACTTGGCAGACGGTTGGAGCTCCTGCGTCCACGACCAGCAACAGTGGCTCAACTTCACCAGGCCATCGTCCATGTGTGGGCTGGTGTGCCAAGGGGACGCATCAACCACCTGGTCCACTGAATGAGCCGCAGGTGTTAAGCAGTTGTCAACGCAAATGGTGGCCACACACGGTATTAGGACTTCAAGCTGGTTTGTCACGTGACCTTGGATTTTCCACACAAAAGACATATTACTGATGACATTTTCACACATTACTGGTGTAATGAATCAAATCACGTTGAGTTATCGCTTCCACTCTGTACAATTGTGACCAATGAAATTCACCCCTAACCTTCAGCTTGTTTTGTTTTCGCGTTTTTTATGGAAGTCAGTATATTTTGGCACACAAATTCTGCTGGCCACCCCGCAGGGCTTCTGCTGGGGTGAAAATCTTTCCTGTCCCAGGGACCCCTTCATCAGATTTTTAAGGGGTCCCAGGCTAACATTAAGGGGTCCCTACACCACAATAAAAACAACAAAATATACGTTAAAAAATTGCATCCCTGCACGCGCACTCCAATTGTCACAGACACATCGTCACAATAAAAACAACAAAATAAACATCAAAAATTGTATCCGTTCTCGATCTTGCTCCTCTGCTACGCTTTTTCGCTTTTGTGATGATGATTTCGTTAACCACGCTTCGAGAGACATGTTGGAAACAAAGGCTTCGCGGAAATGCCTCTCTCCTGCCGGGAAAATGAAAAGCGTCATCGTGACATCACATGGCTCAAAGTAGGAAAATTCGGTCAACTGAAAACGATGCTGTGGCCAAGCGTTAAGCTTAGTCAGTCAGCCTCAGCAGACGACAAAAGTGACCGACGTATGTTGTTAGGAGGCTGCCCTACTCGCTTTGTTACTGTTCAAACTTGAAAAGGGATGGGTTCGGTCCGAAGTGTAGCAGACCTACGATGTTACGGCACCCAACTTACGATGTTGAAGGCAGTCTTTTCTCACTTTATGTCTGACTTCACCAAAATTTGAAGGGGTCCCTGGGGACCCCTTACACGGACACCCAGTGCGTCCGTGATGTTTTAATGCGTACTGTACGCAATTTTTTGCGTTTTCAGAAGCCTGCACCCACTGCTAAAGTGGTACTTGTGTCATGGTCTAATCGTTGACAATATTGCTCTTATTGTCAAATATCAACCTAGGCTGTGTTTCAAGTTTTTGGTGAGGCGGTAAGTGACGCTCGTCGGGGAGGATGACAGAGACCCTGCCCAGGCCATTTTGGCTGATATGTTCAAGTTGTTAGGCAATTCGGCCCAAGGCAAAACGCATGACCAATGTAGCGGAACACGTGACCTTTATTATGTCTCATCCGACCAGGCACAAAGGCTGGTGAACGAAGGGCGGTTTTAAAAACTGACGGTAACTCGCTGAGGATGTAGTTAGAAGTAGAAATGGACAAAATGGCCATCTGTTGGAAACTTCCTCTGCAGATTGCTTTTTTTGTGGGTGTGTATCAGTATGCCAAACTGCGCAGTTGCAGTTTCATTACGATTTGTAGACAAGTTGTGTCCTGGTTTACCGGCTGTGTGAAATGGACACAATCTCACTGTACATTGGCCTCGAGTGCTCAACATTTACAGATGTACTGAAGCCAGAGACCTCCGAGAAGTGTTTCATCGAGATGGGATCATTGGCTTTTAGGCGAGGTTTGCATGTAACACAAAGCGAAATTTCAACAAACAGGCCTGTCTAGCAACACGGGACGTAACCATCCTTTGTTCAGACTGTGCATCACGCAAAACTGCACGACAAACGCACACCAGGCCTTTTCAAACAGAGTACACAGGTAAGGGATTTCTAGGCTCTGTTCAAAACATATCGCTGCTTTGGGGGCAAGCTCAGTTCAAAAGGCATACTTAGCAAGACACCTACAAACAAGTGCTAGAGACACCAAAGACAAACCTACAGACAAGTATTAGAAGCAGCAAAGACACCTACAAACAAGTATTAGAGGCACCAAAGACACCTACAAACAAGTGCTAGAGACACCAAAGACACCTACAAACAAGTATTAGACACCAAAGACATCTACAAACAAGTGCTAGAGGCACCAAAGACACAAACAAGTGCTAGAGGCACCAAAGACACCTACAAACAAGTATTAGAGGCATCAAGACGCCTACAAACAAGTATTAGAGGCACCAAAGACACCTACAAACAAGTATTAGAGGCACCAAAGACGCCTAACAAACAAGTATTAGACACAAAGACGCCTACAAACAAGTATTATAGGCACCAAAGACGCCTACAAACAAGTGCTAGAGACACCAAAGACACCAAACAAGTGTTAAAGGCACCAAAGACACCTACAAACAAGTGCTAGAGGCACCAAAGACACCTACAATACAAGTATCAGAGACACCAAGATGCTACAAACAAGTGTTAAAGGCACCAAAGACACCTACAAACAAGTGCTAGAGACACCAAAGACACCTACAAACAAGTGCTAGAGACGCCAAAGACGCCTACAAACAAGTATCGGAGGCACCAAAGACACTACCAACAAAATATCGGAGACACAAGGACAACTACAAACAAGTATTAGAGGCACCAAAGACGCTACAAACAAGTGCTAGAGGCACCAAAGACACCTACAAACAAGTGCTAGAGACACCTACAAACACCTACAAACATGTACTAGAGGCACCAAAGACCTACAAACTGTATTAGAGGCACCAAAGACGCTCCAAAGAAGTGCTAGAAGCACCAAAGACACCTCCAAACAAGTGCTAGACACCAAAGACACCTACAAACATGTATTAGAGGCACCAATGACGCCTACAAACAAGTGCTAGAGGCACCACCAAGACACCTCCAAACAAGTGCTAGACACCAAAGACACCTACAAACAAGTGCTATAGAGGCACCTAAGACACCTACAAACAAGTGCTAGACACAAAGACACAAGCAAGTATTAGAGGCACCAGGGACACTACAAACAAGTATTAGAGACACCAAAGACACCTACAGACAAGTATTAGAGACACAAGAAAGTGGGGTGTGAATCAGGGCTTTCGTCACAGACGGTATAGCCATGTTTACCTACTCGCAGCAGAGGAAATCCCTCTTTATTCTACATCAAACGTATGTGTGCCGACGGCATTTCTACAGGGCCAACGCCTGAAAAAGTTCTGCTGTCTTCACTGTGATGGATCTTTCTGTGACAGCACCTTTGTGATCTGGGCTGTTTCTTTTCAGTACTGTGATATTCTGTAAAACGTGTTTATATTTTTTTTATATCGCAGCGCTTTCAATACCTAGTCCTTAATGTCTTCTTCTTCTTCTTTCTTCTTCTTCTTCTTCTTCCTAAAATACTGGTTCACTCAAAAACGAGTAGGTCACCAGCGCGCATGTTAAAAAGTAAAATAAAATAACATAAAACAGTGCGACTCAGACTGTTGGCCCCTGGAGCAAATTTAGCAACAAGGGGTCGCACTCGATATTCAAGAAGATAAAAGCAATGGCCAAATTCAGGCCCAGGTAATAGTAAAATATCAGGGGAAGTAAAAATAGAAAATCGTCAATATGCAGATCTCAAAACTGTCGAATCAATTTGTTTTTTGAATGAGATTGCATTTGTGGCAATCTTGATGGCACCCGGCAGTGAGTTCCACAGCCGTACAGAACTGGGATAAAAAGAATGTAAGTGGCTGTCAATATTTGATGCAGGTATGGTATAACATTGACCGCCACTCCTGGTGCTACTTTTATTCAATACTAGTTGTTCCATTGGAATATCAATTACTTTAGCTCTGCCTTTGAAAAAGGCGTTAAGTTTAATAAAAGCTCTTCTCTCTTCTAAGGGTTTCCATTCTAATTTCCTCATGTTCTTCCTAGTATTCCCCTTTTCTCTGATGTGGTTCCCTGTTACGAACCGTGCTGCTCTCTTCTGAATCTTTTCAAGGTTATCAATGTCCTTTAGATGGTAAGGATCCCAAACTGAGCAACCATATTCCAGTACTGGTCTAACCAGTGTTTTGTAGCAGTCGTCTTTAACCTTTTGGGGGCAGTCATTGATATTCCTGTGTAAGAAAGCTAAGATGTTATTTGCTTTCTTACATACTAAATTGTAATGTTCTTTCCATTTGAGACGACTATCTATAATCACGCCTAAATATTTTGCAGCATTAGTTTCTTTAAGAATAGTATTATGGATAGAATAATCTGATCTAATTAGTGAGCGTTTGTTACATATACGCAACACTTGGCACTTTTGAGGATGAAATTCCATTTTCCAAGTTCTTTCCCACTCTTGTAAAGCGTTTAGATCTTCTTGTAGAATGCGTGTATCATTCTTGCTTCTGATTGTTCTATATACTAAACTGTCATCTGCAAAAGCCTTATAGTAGTTCCAGGAGAGAGATTTCTACTTATGTCATTTATATAAATTAAGAAAAACAAGGGCCCCAGAACAGTTCCCTGTGGTACACCTGACAAGACTGTGGCTTCCAACTTCTTCGTTGGGAACGGTCCTAAGCCCGTGTAAACACAGAAGGGGGACATGTTACAGAAGAGAGAAAGACAGAGACGGACAGACGGACAGACAGAGACGGACAGACGGGGAGAGAGAGAAGGAATGAAAACATTTGCTAAGCCCTGGCGCAAGGCAAACTTCTTTGTGAGCGTGCGTGCGTGCGTGTGTGTGTGTGTATTGGTGCTGGAAGAGTGAATGAACTGTTCGAATGTGGCGCGCGCCGTTCAAGATCGATCGTCAATTGAATGAACGTTTTGAATATGGCGCGTGCCCTCATGGTCCGTTGTATTCTTTCGACGCAATACAAAGGCCATGCGAAATATGGCCCATCGGGGGTTGCAACCTTGCCGTGGTTGGAGGGCTTGCGCGGTCCCGTGATCCTTAGACTTTGCTGGCAGGGGCTGTAGCCGGCCCTTTTGTCCTATCCGGCCGTTTTGTCCGAGGTTGGACAAAACGGCCGGGTTGGACAAAACGGCCGGCTAAAACCCGGCTGTTTTGTCCGTCTTTCAATTTTTTGTCGGACAAAACGGCCTGGTTGGACAAAACGGCCGGCTCTATGTAAGGGGCCGTTTTGTCCGATATATTTTTTTAAATTGTTCTTTGCCAGTTCCACTGGCAAAGAAGTAGACGCAGTTCCACTGGCAAAGAAGTATAAATTCGTCGCGTCCTTTTTTTTTTCTTTTTTTTTTTTTTCGTTTGTTTTTTCTGTCTGTCGCAAGGATATCTTCCGAACGGAAAGTCCGAGTCGCGTCAAACTTTGTGTGGTGGTGTCGCACAAGAATAGCAATAGATCCGAACAAGAAGGTCATGACCTTGACGTACGACCTTTGTAGGCCAATCAGGGTCAAGATCAAGGTCGAGGAGATAGCTGGACTCTGAAAATTTGAGGGTGGGGAAATTTTTGTTGCAATCATGTATTCTGAACGGATAGACAGAAGCAATCCAAATTTTGTGTGATGTTGTGCCACCTTAATTGGAAGATATTCCAAACAATATTTCAAGGTCAAGGTCATGACCTTGGCAAATGACTTTTGAAAAACTGAAAATCTATTTTTAGCCATATCTCGAGCACTGGAAAACAGGATGTTAAAACTTAGCATGAAGGTGATTTGGCTTATGGTGCATCCAAATATTGTAAACCGATCAAGGTCGTAGTCTCTTCAAATTTTGTGGTGGTGTACCACATGAATGGCAAGAGATCCGAACAACAATATTCAAGGTCAAGGTCATGACCTTTTTCTCCTGTCTGTCCCAAGGATATCTTCCGAACGGAAAGTCGGGGTTGCCTCAAACTTTGTGTGGTGGTGTGCCACATGAATGGCAAGAGATTGGAACAAGATGTGTGTGTGTGTGTGTGAGAGAGAGAGAGAGAGTCAGTCAGTCAGTCAGTCAGTCAGTCAGACAGTCAGACTTGACTTGACTTGACTTGACTTGACTGTAGACGCACAATGTGTTTCTGTTGTGAAGATGACAAAAAATAAGATCAAGCAATCAAAAATGTGCGCGTGTGTGATTGTGCGCGCGTGCGTGCGTGCGTGCGTGCGTGCGTGTGTGTGTGTGTGTGTGTGTGTGTGTGTGTGTGTGTGTGTGTGTGTGTGTGTGTGTGTGTGTGTGTGTGCGTGCGTGCGCGCGCGCACAATCACACACACACGCACACTTTTGATTGCTTGATCTTATTTTTTGTCATCTTCACAACAGAATTACATTGTGCGTCTACAGTAAATACGGCATGATGTTTGGCTTAGCGCTGTGATTCAATTCACTAGAGCATTTTGTCTTCTTTGGCCCGGTGCCTTTTTTCCAGCACCACATTTAGTGTATGCAAAAAGGGGTTGATAGCTAAGTTCAGGGGCAACACAAGGACTGCCATATCGCACGAGACACAGGCACGCCCATAGAGGCCAGAAGACCCATCAGACCAATGGGGAACCAGCACAGAAAGTCAGACATGGCGATGGTTAACAGTCGACCTGCAACGTCGGCGTCTTGTGTAATTTGGGTCGTTTGTGTTCCTGACAGTCTGGTGGCTCGTACAGAATGAAATCTTGCGGCCTGCCCCAAGGCAATGGTGAGACAAAAGGATGAAGTGGAGGACAACTATAAAGCTAAGCAGATACCACAAGCGTATAATGCCGTATGAG
>CM031625.1:34409480-34437352 GCA_018398815.1 Conus ventricosus
TTGAAATTCAAGCAAGCGCGCTCGCGCGCTTGTGTGTGTGTGTGTGTGTGTGTGTGTGTGTGTGTGTGTGTGTGTGTGTGTGTGTGTGTGTGTGTGTGTGTGCCCGCGCTAGCCAGCAAATTACTACACACTATTTCCACATCCTAGTGTAACGTGATCAGACTCTTCAAACCCGTACAAAGATGCGGCGAAAGAAAAGGCTGATATTCTTTGCCGGCATCTACTACACAAGAAGTCTGTGATCGATACAGTCATTTTCCAGTACAAGTACAGCGCATGGCTCGTTTCGATTGGACCTTTTTCATGACATAGCACAGTGCAATGGCACGCACAATCACAGACTCCTCACTAATAATTCAGTTTCTCACAGATCGTCCAATAACAATGATCATCAGCTAATGCTCTCTTTTCCCTCCACTTAATACGGGTAAATGCACTGTATCGTTTTAGTTTGTCATAGTCTGTCTGTAAAATGACTTTAAACATACCTACCGACGTGTTAAGCATTTCCAGTCTCTACACACGGATATCTATGTCCAAGGATCTCTCATGATCTTCATTGATCACCTGATCAATATGTATTCGCACCCGTTGCAATTCAAAGAAAACCTTTCTTCTCAGTTTTTTTTTTAGAATAGCTAGCCAAACACAAACTGTAGTTCACCACAGTGCACAGTACAGTTCAAGCCAATAGCGAAACAGGAAAATGCACATTCTTGAAATCCTTCAACAAAACCCGAAACCAACAACTTCTCAAATAAAAATCAAAAGGCTAACTGAACAACACAAAACGAAACAAAAACAACAACAGAAACAAAAAAGGGCAACCAACTGGGGAGAGTGGAGAGAAGGAAACCATAGGACACAAAATGTCGAGTGCCGACCAAAACTCCAATGCTTTAATCTACCAGACGACGAACACTGCACATTGACAAGGAAATAAATATTGTTCGTTGTTCGCTTGACATTAACGTCAGAGCTTTTGTATCCAGTTTTAGTTACAGGCATCATACCACTGCGTTACTAATCGATTTGTTTTTTTTTAGCCACCACAAACTAAGTCCAAGTCGAAATTATCTGGATCAGATCCTATACTGCCTGTTTTACATCGCAAAAGGCATAACTGATTTCGTGATTAAACCAAATGGACAACAACACTGGGACTAATCTTGTCTCTGTGACCAAAATATCAGGTTGGATCAGTGGACACCTGATGAAATAAACAGTGACTACTAAACAAGCATCCTCTCATTCACTTATACATTTTTTATTTTTAAAATCCCAATCAAATAAACAAAACGAAACAAAAATAAACAAAAACCCCGTAGAACTCTTAACTAAATTCCATCAACAGAGTTCACAGGACTTCAAAGATGAATCATATTTTAGACTGTGTTCTCCCAGCTTCGACTGCCACGTTCAACCTCTCAGAGGTTAAAGGGGAACTTTGTAAAACGTAACAAAATATGAGTTTAATCCTCTACTAGACAACTAAACAAGTATCAATTAGTCGATTGGTCAAATTCAAATTAGTGATCAATGTTGTTGACCCATGCTATCGATAGGACTGTATGGGGTAAGAAATTGTTGCGTCAGAGCATTTGGGATGGTCAGTAGCAGTATTGCCTGGCGTACTCTCACTCTATGTCCACTCACACTACGGACGGAAGTCAAGTGATGCGTAATGATGTTCCAGATTGTGTAACTCTTGTCACATTTGTAAACATGATGAGGTAGGTAGAATTCATGGCTAACCCGAGTCGTCTGTGTGTTGCTGCTGTTAGTGCACAATCGTGTGTAATCCCGTAGGACTGGAATGTGTAAAGCAAGTTTTTTGCTTTATTTGGCTGGTCATGGACCATAGTACCTAGAAATCAGCGGGTTCCAATTTTCCCACCTACGTACCCCTCTCGGGAACCCCCTTCCGAAACGACCCGTGACGGCACCGACTTAAACATCATTTTTTTTTTACAATTCATCTATTTTCATGATCTTGGAGTCATTCTAGGGGTTTTTGATGGTGCCGAGTTGAACTGTGACATTTTCAGGTCAATCCAAAATGGACATCACTGATTTCCACCTGCATCCTGTATGTATGGGATGTGCCAGAATGACGACCGTATGGACCTTAACCCATATGTCTAACTTCTCCACTTTTTTTTCATTGCGTGGGGTTTTCGTTGGCAAAGCCTACAAGTGAGGAGTGGAGTTCCATTTGATGTTCACTGACCAGGCCCTGGAACACGAGATCAAAGATCTGAAGCGTCATGGCGGGATTGTTGGAATCAGTCAAAATGATACAGGTCTTGATCGACTCGTCACCACAACCCCTAGCCTCACTCACATGGTGAAACAGTTCCTCGGTGACTTTCCCCGATTTTACCAGTCTTCCACGCGATGCGAGCACTACCAGCTGTATGGAGATATGGCTGTGAGGATTGTCACAAACGCACTGAAACTCCGCAACTCAATCGAAAAGCGCTGTGCCAGCAACCCCTTTGCAGACAAGACCCCTCTGAAGAACCTGGGTTTGTCAGCTCTTGAACAAGAAAATGCCAAAGAAGAGATTTTGCATTATGCACAGAAAGGTAAAAGCGGCTTCGGGAGTTTGTCCAGGAGAGACTGCTCAATACCTCAAAAGTGAGTGTTTGGGACTCACTGAAGAAGATGAAGCTGAAGGGTTTCTCAAAGCTTATGGAGAAAACCAAGGTTTTGGTCGGTCAAAAGGTGATCAAGTTGCGCGAGGAGCATGAAGTGCTTGGAAGATTCCTGATCATCCTGCAGTGCAGACCTCAGCTGGTGCCAAAGCTGGAAGACACTATAGGGGACTTTGAAATGTCGGTGGTGCCACGCTCCCTCTGTGCAGCGGATGGATCACTGTGCCTACCTGCAGACAAGGCCAGTCTCATGCATGAAATTGAAGAGGTAAAGTCCCTTCAGATGACTCTCCCTTGGCACAAAACCAGACGACTCTCTTCCCCTTGGCACAGACCACGACATACCTCAAGTTCTCATTGTTGATGCTATGGCTGTACTCCAGAGCATGAGGAAAACGCCATCTATGAAGAACCTCTCTGATCTGCAGCAAGCTTTTATCAAACGCATCGAGTCCATGATGCTGGGCTACACAGAAGGTCGCATCATCTTTGACCGATACTTGGATGAATCGCTGAAAAACAAGACCAGACAGAAGAGAGAGCAGCAACAACAACGGTTTTTGAGATCCACCCAGAAATGAAGCGGACACTATCAGAGAGCTTCTGTCTGCATCCAAGACAAAGAGAGATCTAACTTGCATGCTTGCTCAGGGTTTGCGCGATTGCTTTTGCAGCAACACAGCTGTGAAGCTGGTCGTTGTATACGGCAACAAGATCAAAGGGCTCAACTTTGAAGAAGATCACTCGCATGAGGAAGCTGACACCCTGATTCCCCATCAAGTCCTGGCTGTGGTGTCTGAAGATGCTTGGAGAGAAGTCTTCGTCTGGTCACCCAACACTGACATCCTCATCCTTCTTCTGCACCTTGTTGCATCATGTCACCTTGACAGTCAGACACGCCTGAAATTCTTGACAGGAAGGGCATTAAATTTGGAGAAATCGATGTCATGGAACGTGTCCAAACAATTGGATGTCAGAAATGCCAGGGACTGATTGGATTCCACAACTTCTCTGGCGCCGACTGGGGTGGCAAGTTTGTTGGTGTAAGCAAGAAGACCTAGGTTGATGCTCACCTGAGGCTCGACGAGGACGACCCAGCTGTTCTGTGTTTCAAGCAGCTTGGCCAAGGCCAGCATGTTCCAGAGGAACTGGTGAATGGGGAGCTGCCACCCCAGGTGCAGGCATTGGAGCGGTTAGTCTGTCAGGTGTACAGCTCGGCAGGTCCAACAACCTTGCCTGCACTCAGATGGGAACTCTTCCGCTCCAAGAACTTGGAAGGAGAGATGTTGCCCCCTACACGGTCTGCCTTGCTGCCACACAGACGTGCAAATTATGTGGCCATGCGCAATAAATCGTACCCTCTCAACCATCCTGTACTTCCTCCTATTGAAGAGAATGGGTGGATTGTCGAAAATGGTGTGTACATCCCTGTGAGGTGTCTCGCTCTTCCAGCTCCACTTGCAGTCATTGCAAGACGTGCAAGACTAGATGTGAGACAAATGCGTGCAGCTGTACAAAGCATGGTCTCCCATGCACTCCTCTGTGCAAGTGTTATGGACTGGTGTGTGCAAACCCGAACAAAGCGCCTGGACCCTATAATGCAGAAGATGATGAGTAACAGGAAACGTTGTGGGCATCTTGGGAGTAGAACGCTGTGAACACAGTTATATGATACATGTATCCATTTTCAGTGACTGCATGTACCGATTATATGCCAACAGTTTTTGACATGTTGTTTTAAACTTATTTGTATTTTTCGTCTCATTGTCTCATCATATGACTTTGTTTTCATCTTTTTTTTCTATCTGAACTGAAATGTGTGCATTTAGTGAGTTGAAATCTTGAAGACTGCAAGCCTGTGAAAGTTAATCTTTGATCTGATGTGCATTACTGATAGGTTTTTGGTTTCTGATCAACCTAACAATATCATAGATGAATTCAGCGTCCCCAGAAACCTCTTGAAAGACCCCTGGATACCAAAATAGGTGCTTGAGTAAGATGCTGAGAAATGGCGCCAATACTGCCGGACGTCGTTACAGAGGAGGGGGGTGGGGTGGGGGTAGAGAGGTCGTAAAATTGGAACTCGTTTATTTTCATGTAGTACTGTCCATGGATGATGAGATAAAGCAATAAAATCCATTTACACACGTTTATTCTACGGGACCTGAAATATTGACATATCAGTGTGCACTATGTGCGTATAAAAGTTGTATTTAGACTGGAGTCCCTTTTCCACGACTCCTTTTGTTGACTTTACATTAAGCCAGTGTTCGACATAAGCCAGGCATTTCAAACACCACTACTGTTACTACTGTTGCTGCTGTTATACTGCTACTGCTATTATCAGTGCTGCTACTACTACTACTACTACTACTATTACTACTATGCTGCTGCTGCTACTACTTCTACAACTACCTCTCACTACTACTACTTCTACTACTGTTGCTGCTGCTGCTGTTGCTGCTGCTGCTACCTCTGACGCTTTTGCTTTTGCTTCTGCTTCTGCTGCTGAAGCTGCTGGTGCTACTACTACTCCTGCTGTTGCTGCTACTACAACTGCTGCATACAAATGAATCCCTTACTAGTTTCATTGAAAAGTTTATCAGACTTGATGGTATCACTTACGTTCCACAGATATGGATCGCTACCGATGTGGGCAGACAGAACTATTGCCTATCCAATAGGCTACATGTCAAGGAACTTTTAGGGATTCTCAGAGAACTCGTTCCTTAGTTCGGGTATTTGAAAGCCGAAGATGGTGAGGACAAGGCAGCTCTTCACTGGTATGGTCCAACTAGCGCAGGGATGAATTATTTCATCCTGATACCGTACTTTGCACGCAAAGACAAGACGCAGTTGATGCCATTTTTGTGTGAATACAGCAAGCAATCATCGCTACTATCTTCTGTGTCTTCTCCTATAATAATCATGGCCGACCGACAAATGAACCAAACAAAACCTGGGTTGACGGTCTGCCCTTCCAACCATTCTGTTCATGACTTCCTCGCCTGTGATTCCCTCAGCCACTGCTGGGCCCTCCAGCCCCTCTCCTTTGGACACAGCCCTGAGTCCTGAGACATCCCGTCAGCCCACACATGTCCGGTGGCCATGACGTCACTTCCTCCTTCTTACCAATGTCAGAGAGGAGGGCAAAGAGTTCCGTACAGTCTGGTGTGTGACCATTGAGGACTCTGTGGACTGAAGTGATGAAAACTTTTGTGTACTCCTGCCATGTCCTCCTGGTCTTATACGATGTGCCAAAGGAATGCAGGTTACTGTCGGTTAATTCTCACTATTTGTTCACATGGGATAACATAAAAACTGTGTAGAATGATTTTCAATTTGGAATGTAGTCCATTTGATTCCTAGAAACTTCACACCTTTACCAGGCCTATGCACAAATGGTCATCAAACATTGCTGTGGGACGTCATGATGATGAGCTCGATAGCGGTGGAGGTAGATTGTAGACACTCACACGCTTCCACCCACCCACCTACACCCGCACACCCATATATATATATATATACAGGGTCGAACTTTAATTAAGGACCACCCCGAAAAAAGGCCCTTTCTTTTTAAATTGGCCAAAAATACAAGCAATGCATTTTTTCGAAGAAGTCGACTGGGAAAGGTTTAAGGGGTTAACAGAGTATTCCGCAAAGCTTGCGAAAGCTGTCTTATTGTCACGTGCGGCATGCAAAGGGGGGGTTGAAAGTTGCAGATTGTTGTCACAATTGCTTGTTTTTTAAGCAAGAGTGAACACTGCTTCAAACGGTTTTGCACTGAAATTCCAAATGCACGTGCAAAAACCAATGCATTGCAGAGCATTTTGCTGACTGGAATGCCCCTAAAAGCAGCCCAACGTGCATAATTCTTCGTAACACAAAAATGCCTCCAAGACGCAAGCTGTCTGATTTTGACCGGACCCGGGTGATTGCATGGCTGCAGGATCGAGTTGGCGTTCGAGAAGTGGCCAGAAGACTACAAGTGTCCCACTCGTCATCATTCGGCTGAGAGAACGTTTTCAAGCCACTGGAACTGTCAAAGAGAGACCCTGTCCAGGCCAGCCAAAGAAGACCACTGCAAGAGATGACAGGTTCATCCGCAGACATGCTCTTCGGACCAGGACCACCACCTCCAACACCATCAGGCGTCGGCTCCAAGCTGCCACTAACACAGCAGTGTGTGAGATGACCATGCGGTGGCGCCTCAATGCTGCCAACCTTCGAGCAAGGCGCCCAGTCCGGAAACCAAAACTGACTGCGGCCCACCGGGCACGTCGCCTGGCCTGGTGCACAGCTCATCGAACATGGACTCGGGCTCAGTGGCGGATGGTGCTTTTCACCGGTGAGTCCAAGTTCCAGTTGAAGCCACGAGATGGACGCATTCGGGTGTGGCGGCGTCCCAGGGAGCAACTGGCAGATGATGTCATCCAGGAGGTTGTCGCTTTTGGTGGTGGCTCCGTCATGGTATAGGGGGGCATCAGCAGTCACCACAAGACTCCCCTGTACCATGTGGATGGCAACCTGAACGGCCAACGCTACCTGCAGGAGATTTTACGGCCTTTGGTTGTCCCAGCACTCCAGCAGATTGGGGCTCAGGCTGTGTTCATGGACGATAATGCCACCCCACATCGTTGTCGAGCCGTGAACACTTTTCTGGTGCAAGCTGGCATCACCAGGATGCCATGGCTGGCAAACAGCCCGGACATGAACCCTATTGAGAACACCTGGGGCGAGCTTGGGAGGAGAGTTCAAGAAAATCACCCTGTTCCTGCAAATCGACAGGAGCTGCTGCACTACCTGCAGCAGGAGTGGGCAAACCTCCCCCAGGCACTCATTACAAGAACAGTCAACACCATGAGGCAGCGCTGTGTGGATTGTGTGGCAGCACGAGGGGGGCACACTCAGTTTTGATCAGACTGTAAAGACACTCTTTTTGTGAATGTCATTTTGGGGGGTAGTCTCATTCAGGCTCCCCTGTCTAATCAGAAAGAATGATTTTTTCGATGAAAGTGACAAAATGTTGTTCACTGATAATGAATTTAAACATTTATAAAGTTTCTGTCGTTTGTCGGTTTTTCTTTCCATGTTTTGTGAGACTGTGAAAAAGTGGTCCTTAATTAAAGTTCGACCCTGTATATACTACGCACAAAAAGTTAAGGATCGGTATGTGAAAACAGGTGCGTAATAAACTCAGTTCGCTACTGATATTTATTTCTTAGTCCAGCCAAATTGTCATGAATTCTTGTTCAGTTGTAAGTGGGCGATGTTGTGCTAGTGCGAAAATTGCACGGGATTCTCTACTACTGAGCTGGGCCGCAAACGGAAAAGCGGAAACTTGCGAAAAATGACCTTGTTTTGGACCGTTCTGCCTGAACACATTGCACTTGCCAGATGGAAAAAACCATTATGCACGTGCAAGCACTGCTGTTTATGAGTGAGATGCTGTCGCTCACTTGGCGTTATAAGAAGACATTCCACCAGTAGTAGGCCTGATCTGACAATGCCTCCACGACGAAAATTAAGCGAGTTGGATAGGGGACGAGCTGTTGCATGGTTCCAAGATGGTGTTCCCAAGTGAGAAGTGGCCAGGCGACTTCATGTATCCATCTCGGTCATTGTGCGACTGATTCAACGCTTCACAGCCACTGGGATTGTCCATGAAAGACGCAGATCTGGTCAACCGAAGAAGACAACCCCACGTGACGATCGCCTCATTGAACGACAAGCCCTGCAAACAAGAACAGCCTCTTCCAGAATCATTCAAAGGCAGTTCAGGGTGGCTACTAACATCAACATCAGCCAGCAGACCATACGGAACCGCCTACATGGGTTTAATCTCCGTTCTCGTCGCCCAGCAGTACGGCCACGCTTAACTCCAGCCCATAGGGCAGCACGCCTCACCTTCTGCGCACGTCACGTGAGGTGGACACGTCAGCAATGGTCCCAGGTCCTGTTCAGTGATGAATCACGCTTCACCCTTCACCACAACGACGGCCGACTGAGGGTCTGGAGGCGCCCAGGGCAACGCTTTATTGACGCCACTGTCCAAGAAAAGGTGGCCTTTGGTGGAGGTTCTGTAATGGTCTGGGGGGCCTTCAGCCTTTCACCACAGAACACCCTTGTATCATGTACAGGGAAAACTGACTGGCATCCGATACCGGGATGAGATCCTTCGACCGCTGGCTGTGCCTACACTGCAGCAGATGGGACCGAGGGCTGTCTACCAGGATGACAACGCTCGCCCCCACAGGGCAAGGGTGGTCAACGACTTCCTGCAGCAGTCTGGAATCAACAGAATGGAGTGGCCAGCATGCAGTCCCGATCTCAACCCGATTGAGAACCTCTGGGATGAGTTGGATCGCAAGTGAGGAGCCACCCCTCTCCCAGGGATGCCCAACACCTCTACCAGATGCTGCAGGCTGAGTGGCAGGCGCTTCCACAGAGGATCTTCACCAACCTGGTCAACTCGATGAGGACTCGCTGCGTCGAGTGCCAGAACAGCCATGGTGGTTACACGCATTACTGAGCTTTGGGAGCATCAGTATGTCCTGTCTTGTGATTTCAATGACTTTGGGAAATCAAATTTGGATACGTACCCACTTTAATCAAACGTACACACCAAACGATTGCTCGAGATTGAAGGCAATTGTGTATCGTTATCACTAAAGAATGGAATTAAATGTTGGCCAAACTTATTTTGACAGTTATGAATGTTTGTGACAGTGATCCTTAACTTTTTGTGTGTAGCTTATATATATATATATATATATATATATATATTATATATATATATATATATATATATATATATATATATATATGGATATAATTAAAAAGCCTAAAATGACTTTAAAAGTGCTCGACCCCTTGGGGAGCAACATTTGTTGATGATATTATCGTTATCACTAAAGAATGGAATTAAATGTTGGCCAAACATTCCTTTTTAATATCATCAACAAATATATATATATATATATATAATATATATATATATATATATATATATATATATATATATATATATATATATATAGAGAGAGAGAGAGAGAGAGAGAGAGAGAGAGAGAGAGAGAGAGATGTATGTGTGTATATACAGCTCTGTGAGATACAAGTTTGAATTGCCAAGCAGCTGTTCAGTTAGCTTGCAGAAATGAGTATAGGTAAGCAGCCCTATGGAATAATTGGATAATTTTTCAGACGGCTTTTAGGCAGACTGCAGACATAGCTGCAGATAGAAAACCCTCTGGAATGACATGACGATCAGGCAAATGGCTGTGTACGTGTCTGACAGACATACATAGAGATCAGCATTCTTATGGAATGCCATGGTGATCTGACGAATGGCTGTTCAGTCAGCTCGCAGACATGATGTACATAAACAGTACTACGGATGTTAAAATAATGTGCCAAGTGGCTGCTCAATTAGCTCGAAGAAACTCATGCAAAAAAGAACCCTGTGTAATGTTATGATTATATGTCAAAATTATCTATCTGTTCAAAAATTAGTTCGTCCGTTTGTGAACATACAAACAGCTAAATAAATAAGCAACCCCTTCAAGTATCATGATCATTTGCCACACACCTTTTTATTTATCATGTTGACATACAGACAGACAGATGAACAACCACGTGACTCTCACGATAATCAGTCTGGCGACGTTTTTTTTTTTAAATTTTTTTTTTTACCATTTGTTTTGTTTGCATGAATTAGGAGACAGTGACTGGGGATGTTCATCTGTTTTGCAGCGCCTTTATGCGCATTGCTGATGTACACTCAAACTGTAGCACTGAAATCCGTCTTGACGAAGCTAATCCTTCGGAGATACATGAGCTGGATCGTCGATACAGGAAGACCGTCAACAAGCTGGTAAGGAGCCAATGCCAAACAAACGACTTCAGGAGCACGTCTTTTGCCAGCAATCAACCGCGATGATTTTCTGCATACATGTCGTCGACTCTCTACGCTGCATTCCTCGATATAAAGGGTGCGTTTGGACGCACTGATGACCAGTTCACGCTCAACGAGCTGACATCTGGTTTTCCCAGGGGTGTTGCTGATATCACAATACAAAGCTACAGAGATTCCTCTTTGTAGGCCTAGATAGCTAGATAGAGGGATAGTTATAAAGGACAAGCCCTTTCCACCATAAAGAGGCAGCGGGACTCGTTCAACGTGTATTTCGAGGAAAGGGCAATACGCAACAATGTCCATGCAGTGTCATCGTGTTCAAGCACGATATAGACAAGTAGTTGCGACGAACTGAACATCCGTTTGAAGCCGCCAAACCTTGTGTGCTTCTGCCGGGATACGGGATGATGTCAGTGCTCCTGGTACCGACCAGCAGCAAATTGCCGAAGCAACTCGAAAAACTGACGAATGTATGACAGCAACTCGAATACAAGTTAAGCACAAGGAGGTGGTATTTTGTGTGGAAAACGGCCAGGAAATAGCTGGCATAACAAGACAAAATCCGAGAAATACAGTTTCAGATTTAAGATGGATGTCTACCAGTAACATCAGTCACATACCTACGGCCATGGCTTCGACATCGAGTCATGTTTTTTTTTCACTGTGCATCGCGTCGATTTGCTAAATGGACTTTACAGCTAAATAGAATTAAACTTCGTTCGTTCGTTCGTTCTCTCTCTCTCAACATACAAAGATAAATAGTAGATAGGTGTGTGTGTGTGTGTGTGTGTGTGTGCGCGCGCGCGCGCGCGCGCGCGTGCGTGCGTGCGTGTGTGTATGTGTGTGCGTGCGTGCTTGTGTGTGTGTGTGTGTGTGTGTGTGTGTGTGTGTGTGTGTGTGTGTGTGTGTGTGTGTGTGTATGTGTGTGTGTGTGTATGATCCAATCTGTGATTGTATGTGCATGAATATGTATGCGTGTGTGTGCATGCATGTGTGCACAAGTTCGCGCATATCCTCACTTTTGCGTGCGTGCGTGCGCGTGCGCGCGCGCGCGCGCGCGTGCGTGCGTGTGTGTGTGTGGTGTGTGTGTGTGTGTGTGTGTGTGTGTGTGTGTGTGTGTGTGTGCGCGCGCGCGTGTGTGCGTGCGTGCGTGCGAGTGAGTGTGCGCGTGTGAGCGAGTGTGCGCGCGCGTGTGTGTGTGTTTGTGTGCGCGCGTGCTTGCGTGTGTATGTGCATGTGTGTGTGTGTGTGTGTGCGCGCGCGTGCGCGCACGAGTAGTAGTAGTAGTGGTAGTAGTAGTATCACCCTATTGGTGGACGTTGTGATGGACAAAAAGACGGTGTACATGGGGGCAATTAATTGCTTTGTGGGGAACGCCTGACATACTACAGATATCGCCCTCCGATGCCTCCAGCAGTTGTGACGTTCAGAAAACCGTGTCCTGATATAATTACTATAGAACTGATGATAAACAGTGTTCCAGGGACTTCCTCTTGTCCAGAGACTCTATCAGTGTCCCAAGGGTTACTGCCTTCCAGTGTTCACCAGGTGTAATGGAGTGTACGACTGCCCAGAGTGGGAGGATGAAGCAGGATGTGAGCACTACCAGTGTCCAGGGTATTACCACTGTCGTGACTTCCATCTGTCTGCACCCCTCCCACATGTGTGATGGTATGTTCCACTGTCCACAGTCTGATGATGAACTGGTGTGTGACCTTCAATGTCCCAGCGTGTGTATATGTCATGGCCTGGCTTTCACATGTCCTCACTGGTTCCCTGCTGACCATTATCGGGACCTGAGATACCTGAAAGCTGATGGCAGCGGAATCAGAATGAAAGACTTGACAACCAACGTGATGCTGGTCTACGTCAGTCTGACAGACTGCCAGCAGTTGTGACACAAACGTCTACTTTACTAATACGGTCACACTAGACCTAAGTGACAACTACATTCCTTCTCTGGGAAATAATCTTCACAGAACATTCAATCTAAAGGCGCTATTCCTTTCCAACAATTCACTTTCATTTCCCCCCCCCCCCTAGGAAATCATGAACAACAACAAACGTTTAATGATGCCTCACATGTTCAAATCTTACACTAGTCTGGAATTAATCTTCCAGATCTTAATCGAAGAATCGGGAATCTGTTCCCCTGTGTACAAACACTGAAGGTTTCTGATTGTGGGACACATTTTGTTACACAGCAAAGCCTGCAATTGATGACCCAGCTTCAGGAACTAGATGCGAGAGGCTGTCCTCTGGTGGAGGACACCCAGAGGAACATCTTGGAGGAGCTCACCCATTTGACACTTGTGACTGGTGACAATTACAAGTTACACTGTGCTGCTACTTTGCTAAATGGTTTCAATCTCAACAATTGCCCTGCTCCCATGGATGAGATCTCATCATGCAGTGGTCTGCTTCGGTCCAATGTTTACCGTGTCATTCTGGCCATGTTTGCCTCACTGACCATACTAGGTAATGTAGTCTGTTGTGTGTTTTGCATGCTGACCATCAAACGAGGGGCTCCAGGCTTCAGTGTGTCTGTGGTTCACCTGTGTGTGTCAGACCTTCTGATGGGACGGTACCTGGCTGTACTAGGGACGGCTGATAGGATTTACTAGAACATTTATGTGTGGAAAGACATGTCATGGAGACACAGTGCTGTGTGTGAGGTTGCAGGCTTTCTCTCTTTGCTTTCTTCTGAAGTGTCAGCGTTCATCATCTGTCTCATTACCTTGGACCGCTTGTTTGTTGTACGCTTTCCTCTCAGCTTTCTCCGTTTTCAGGGCACCCATGCCCATCTGGCCAGCAGCACCATCCTGCCAGCAGCCATGCCCATCTCTCCTGTCAGATAAGATAAAGATAATGTTGCTTATAGCCCAGCCGACCGCAAGGGCCACATCAGGGCTGTCACCACGTTAAAATCAACTCACCAGTCATTAAAAAAAAAAAAAAAAACAAAAAAAAAAACCTTTCACACATCTCTTTAAATGACATCGTCTAGAAACGTACCAGAAACTTCGTTAAAAATCTTTCTTCCGTAAAATCTTAAATCAGATGAAAAATGTTAATCTCTCTCAAAAACTCAAGGATCACATCTGGCGGGACATCCCTGAACAGGATCTTCATGGACTCCGCCGTAAAATGTTTGTGTCTCACATCGTGCAAGTCCCAACACTCTAAAAGAACATGTTTCACTGTGAGTGGCGCATGACATGGAATGCACCACGGAGCTTCTTCACTCTTTAAAAGGTAGGCATGGGTAAAATACGAATGGCCGGTGTGCAGCCGGCACAGAACCGTTTCCTCTTTACGACCTCCCGACGTGGATGGGAGGAAGTCCTTAAGGTTTGGACGGATCTGAAAGAGTTTGTTATTCGTCTGTGTGTTCCAATCCTCCTGCCAGAGGTCTCTCACATAATCGTTAATTTTGGGTTTCACATCTGAGCAGGGGATATAAGTGTTGGACAGTTTCTCTCTTATGGCGTTCTTGGCTAAACGATCAACCATTTCGTTCCCGCCGATGCCAACATGACCAGGAACCCAAGCAAGAGTAATGTTGTAACCGTCCGCCTTCAACTTACTAAAAAGTTCAAAAAAAAGTAAAAGTTCTGGATGCTGAAGGTTGCGGCCAGCTATGGCCTCCAAAGCTGACAGCGAATCCGACAGAACCAGAAAGTCCCTCTTTAAAGAATGTGAGATTATCTTCAAAGCCAAAACCAGAGCAGTAAGTTCAGCAGAATAGACAGAAGCATCTGAATGAATATGTTCCAACAGTATCTGAGAAGGAGCCCCAGGGCAATAAGCTGCACAGGCCACTCCATCTTCAGACTTGGAACCGTCAGTGAAAACTTTATGACAGGATGGAAATTTCAAACAGAGCTCAGCATACAATGCCTTGTACGCCAGAGAGCTGGTAGACTCTTTGCGAAAAGCTGCAAGATCAAAACGAATCTCTGGTGTGAAAAAGGTCCACGGTGGTTGATCCGGAAACTTGGAAAAATCAGATACTACACCTAGGTCTAGACCTGCATTCCGCCTGAGGCTGCAATACGAAGACAAACGGGGTCAACATCGCGCCGGACGGTTGAACATTTTAACGGCCCAAAGGGTTTTCTGGTTCCGAGAACAGTCTGATATAATAATTCAAGACAGTTTCAGCTGCGGTTGGACAGTGAAGGTTCACCCGCCTCTGCGTACAGGCTGTAGACAGGGTGGTGCGAACGCTCCAAGACAGAGACGAAGCCCTTGATGGTGGATAGGGTCCAAGAGTTTGAGGTAAGAAGATCGCGCGGAGCCGTACACGGCACAACCGTAGTCCAGTTTGAACGGACCAAGGCTCTGTAGAGTGCAGCAAAGTTTTCTTATCAGCGCCCCAGTCGGGTGCGCTACGACCTGCAGAATATTCAGTGCTTTCTGGCAAGCAGTTTTGAGGTTTTTTGATGTGACTGAGAAAGTTCAGTTTCTGGTCAAAAATGATTCCCAGAAACTTGGCCTCTTTAACAGCTGGAATGGGAGATTTCCCTACTTGAAGTTCGGGATCTGGAAAAACTGACGGAAATTATGGAAGTGAATACACTGCGTCTTTGTTGGAGAAAAGGTGAAACCGTTTTCATCTGCCCATCGATGGATTTTATCCACGCAAAGCTGGAGCCTGCGCTGGACACTCGGGTACAGGCTTCCAGTTGCGTAGACAGCGAAATCATCCAAAAACAATGAGCAGTCTGAACCCTGCTGAACTGATTAAAACAATGTTATTAATCTTGATGCTAAAGAGGGCAGGAGACAGTATGCTCCCCTGTGGAAACACCCAACTCCTGCTCGTGGACATCAGAGAGAGTGGTGCCAACCCGACCTGAAACTGTCGTTCTGCCAAAAAATTTTGAATAAAAAGCGGAAGATGACCTCGAAAACCCAGATCGTGGAGTTTCATGAAGTATCCCCGACTTCCAGGTGGTATCGTAGGCCTTCTCCAAGTCAAAGAAAATTGCCACTGCATGCTGTTTGTTCAGAAAGGCGTTCCGAAGTGTAGATTCCAGACGAATCAAATGGTCAACAGTAGTCCGATGCTTGCGGAAACCACACTGTTCTTTCGCCAAAAGGCCATCGGTTTCGAGTTTCCACATGAGCCTAGCATTGACCATTTTCTCCATCAATTTACAGACACAGCTGGTCAAAGCTATGGGACGTAGTTTGATGGATTAGAAAGATCTTTTCCAGGTTTGGGAATTGGAATAATGAGGGCTTTTCGCCAAGAGGCGGAAAGAAACCTGTAGTCCACACATGGTTGTATACCTGTAGCAGGATGTTCAGACCTATTTGCGGAAGATGTTTCAAGAGTTGATAATGGATTTCATCTAGACCTGGAGAGGAATCGCTGCAAGAGAGTAAGGCAGATTTCAGCTCGTTTAACGTGAAAGGAAGATTGTAGTCTTCCATGTTGTCTGACGAAAAGTTGCAGGGTGATTTTTCTTTAAGGGCTTTGTTTTTGACAAAAGTGGCGGATTTGTTAGAAGAGGAGGAATTCTTTTCTATGGTTGAAGCCAGCAGATTAGCAACTGCTTTTTTCTCTGTTATTAAGAGTCAGCAAACTTGAGATGGTTCACAGTGGGACAGGTGTTTCTTCCCTTTGATTTTTTTAATGATGTTCCACACTTTTTTCTTGGAAGTTTTCGACGTCAGCCTGGAGCAGAAACTTCTCCAGGACCGACGTTTACTGATTTTAAAAGTGTGTCTCGATTTAGCCCGGAGTTTGGTGATGGGCTCGAGCGTTGGGACCCCGAAGGTCGATGGTACACCTGACGCTGAGCCGTTTCCCGAACTTTGGAAATTTGTTGGCAGTCTGAATCAAACCAGGTGTTTTGGGCATTTGAAGTTTATCGGAAGACACTGGAATACAAGCTTTAGCACACTTGATCACAGTGTTAGTCAGTGATTCGCTGGGTCCGGACTCTGAAGAAAATCAGTGTCCAGAAATTCCTTAGAAATAGTGGCTGCAAATAGATCCCAGTTTGCTTTCTTATAAATTTAGATGTTGAGAGACAGAGACGTGTTCAGTTATTACGGGTTGTAGAAGGACAGGGAAATGGTCACTTCCGTGCAGATCGTCATGGACAGACCACTCATAGTCCAGGACCAGCGAGGGGTCACAAACCGACAAATCTAAACACGAAAGTGAACCTGTGGAAGAGTGGAGGTAAGTTGCAGATCCGTCGTTCAGACAACACAAATCCAATCCAAAAGGACATCCTCAATTAGCAGACCTCTGGATGACGTACTGACACTACCCCAAAGAGGATTGTGACCGTTAACGTCACCCAACAGCAAAAAAGGTCGAGGAAGTTCTATCAGACTGACAAGGTCCTGACGACAAACCGGGACAGAAGGAGGTAGATAAAGGGAACAGATTGTCAGTCTTGTGGAGAGTGACTCTCGCAGCTACAGCCTGAAGCGAGGTAGACAGAGCGACAGGACTATACAGCAAAGTTTTGTGTAGGAGAAGGGCAACACGCCCGACAGTCCCAACGTGGATGGTTGTGCAGGTTTTGAAAGAATATTAAAGCCAGAAAAAGTGAAGGTCTTCGGGCTTTGAATTTGAGTTTCCTGAAGAGCCACGACGGAAGGTTTTAGAGATTGACACAGAAGCTGCAGCTCCTCAAAGTTGGAATTTAGACCACGGATATTCCAATGGAATACTGTACTATCCATGGTGCAGAGGGCGAAAAGGAGAGAGATCAGGTCATCTCCTCATCAACATCTGCTTCTAAAGGTGTAAATTTGTTGCTTAATTTCACTGGACTTTGTTGGTCTTCAGACCTGCTGGCAGGCTTGCCAACAGGTGAAGAAGGTCTGGATTTGGGAGATGGTGGAGGCTTCTTCCTCATCTCCACCATCTCCACACTGGATTGAACTCCCTTGCCCGCACGGGCACTGGACAGAGGAGTTCGAGGTAGGGGTGCTGGTTTTTTAATCTGCCCAGCAGCAGATGTTGTAGACTACTGAGCAGTCTGGGGGTGGCAGATTTTTTGCCCCCACCAGGGGCACCCACTTTGGGTTGGGAGGTGGTGGACTTGCTTCCACCAAAGCTTATCTGTCTTCCTTGCAAAGTTTTAGAGAAAGTTTAAAAACGTCAGTCTGGCGGCAGACTGAACGTGTTGATACTTTTTTTACCGCCGAAGCGTATGAAGATGCTGTTGGCGTCTGACTGCCAAAAACCTGCCTGCGGGCTTCAAAAAACGAGATCTTTTCTGTTTTTATACCTTTTGGATGGTTGACTCTTGTATCCAGACAGGGCAGTTGCGTGAAGAGGAGGGGTGGTCGCCACCGCAGTTTGCACAATGCGCCGGGTCTTTACACGGCTCATCATGGGTTGCCTTGCAACAAACCCCACACACCTCCTGCCCAGAACAGCGGTCTCTGACATGACCAAACTTCTGGCATTTGAAGCACCTCAATGGGGATGGAACATATAACTGAACCCTGACGTTCAAATAACCGACTTTGATGACCGGAGGCAGCACAGGGTTGCAGAATGTCAGAAAGAGGGTGTTGGTGTCCACTCTCCCTGCACCCTTTTTTACTGTCACCCTGCGCACCTCCGTCACACCCTGGGACGCCAGTTCCGTTTTGATCTCTGCCTCTGTGACACCTGATAGATCTCTGCAGCGAATCACACCCCTTTCGATGAATTAACTTTTATGAGGAGTCACCCTGATCTCCCGTCCACTAGCTTTGTTGCCTTGAGCAGCTGTTCGGATTGCTTTTGTGATTTACATTGAATGAGAAACGAGCCATTCCTCAACCTTTTAATGGACCGAGGGTCACCTGCTATACCCTTTAAAGCCCTTTTGTATGGCGAAGGGGCTCAAAGCTGAAAGGGGTCTTTCCTGCTCCGTCCCTTCCATCACGAGCCAGGAAGCCCAAAAACCTGTCCTCTGTCTAACCTCCGTATCGGAATCACTGTCTGTTTCAAATTCCCCTGAAATAGGGGATGCTGCCTTCCTCTTCCTTTTGGGGGGGGTAGTTTTTTGAAAAAGCCATATTTTGTTTATTGTGTTTCATCCCTCCCTTACCCACCCACCTTGGAGTCCAACTAAGGGGCCAGGGCCAAGAAACCAATGTCTTGACCCCTTCCAGGCTTCGGGAGAGACATACGACAAACAGAAGCCACCAACCCTATCCCCCCTGATCATGCTCAACTCCCGGAACAGAGAGCTGAGCACTGCAGGGGTTTACTTTGGCCAGCAGGGGAACTGTCTGTCTTGACCCAACCCCAAGAAGGGGAGCCGATTAGTAACCCGGCCAAAGTGTACTCCTGTCTAGAGAGGTCCGAGCCAAAGTGATGTGTTGCGAGCGCTGGCCCTCTCAATCACCAGGATCTCATTCCCCCCGACACAGGTTGCACCGCACGGCAAACGCGGCGGATCTTAAGGAGACCACAGAGAGAAAAGGAGTGTGGAAAAGAAGACTTGAAGGGGAGACGAAGATAGAAAAGGGCCAAATAAGGGAGGCAGAAAACAAGAAAAGGAGAAAGGCGGGTTACTCTTAGTCAGGATCCTCACCCTTAGCCTATCTGACATGGGAAGCCCTACCAGGGGCATCAACTCCTTACCACGTGACGCTTAGGCCAGACAGCATCTTGGCTTCTCAGACCTAAAAGCAGTTTGAAAAAAACCAGCCTATCTCCAAGTATTGATGCCCCGCCAGCAAAGCCTAAGGGATCACTGGACCGCGCAAGCCCTCCGACCACGGCAAGGTTGCAACCCCCGGAGGGCTCTCCTGTCACCACTCACTGGCATTTCTACAGTCAGACAGGAATCTGCATCCCTCTACCAGTCACCTGGAAACAAGTTGCTGGTCATCGGTACGCATTAGCTGTCATGGTTGTCCTCCACTTCATCCTTTTGTCTCACCATTGCCTTGGGGCAGGCCGTAAGATTTCATTCTGTACGAGTCGCCAGACTGTCAGGAACACAAACGACCCAAATTACACAAGACGCCGACGTTGCAGGTCGACTGTTAACCATCGCCATGTCTGACTTTCTGTGCTGGTTCCCCATTGGTCTGATGGGTCTTCTGACCTCTCAGGGCGTGCCTGTGTCTCGTGAGATATGGCAGTCCTTGTGTTGCCCTGAACTTAGCTATCAACCCCTTTTTGCATACACTAGATGTGGTGCTGGAAAAAAAGGCACCGGGCCAAAGAAGAGAAAATGCTCTAGTGAATTGAATCACAGTGCTAAATCAAACATCATGCCGTATTTACTGTAGACGCACAATGTGTTTCTGTTGTGAAGATGACAAAAAATACGATCAAGCAATCAGAAGTGTGCGTGTGTGTGTGATTGTGTGTGCGCGCGCGCGTGCGTGCGTGCATGTGCGCGCGCGTGCGTGCGTGCGTGTGTGTGTTATTGCTGCTGCTGCTCATCCTCCTCCTAATCCTTCTTTTACTCCTCTCCTACTGCTGCTGCTACTACTACTACTACTGCTGCTACAACGACGACTTCATCCATCACTAATACTTGCCATCAACATCATCATCGCAATTCTTATTGTTATTACTATCATCATCATTATTTTATCTTTATTATTATCATTATGAACATCACATTACTATCATCAATATTATAATCAATATCATCATCAATGCTATATGTAGTGTGGCCCTTGCTTCGCATAGGAACAAGTGTGACTATTCTGGCATGTGTACGATTAAGAATGTTTATCAGCTGAATTAGTACCTTCAACAGTGGTGTGTTGCGAGCTGGCAAAGTCAAGTCAAGAACACATTGTTTTCTCCACAGAGAACTTGAGAGTGGCCATAAAAACATGTCGACGGATCTACGTTTAACAAATCACAAATCACGAATCACACTCACCAATAATATGCAAACAAAATTTCTGAACCGGATCTGATCGAATCAGAAATTGATGGAATTTGGAACGAAACTGGTTTCAGCTCTATTTGCTTTGAATTTTGGAATTTGGAATCTTCGTCCAGAGGGTAAAGCATTGCAGTTTTTTGAAAGGACATAACTGTCGGCAGCAATGTTCAGCTTTTTGTATGACGCATCATTCATACGATTTATCTAGCTGTCTTGTATTTTGCCAATAATCTTTCCATATGTTTTCACCACTCTCTTTAAAATGTTTTTGTTTTTCACGCTAAGATTTCCAAACCCGCATAAAAAGCCAAAGGACAGCACTGATTCTACAAAACAACGATGAAATATATTTAAGATGTCCTTTTTAACAGCGAGAGGCCGACAGTATATTCTAGATTGCCATTTTTATGTAGATAAATTGAGTATTTGCATTAAAGTTTAGCTTATCATCTAAAATAGTACCCATATACTTATATTCACTTACACGTTCCACTTTGGTGTTCTCGATATACAAGTGAGGAACAGTGATATATGCACGGAAATGTGAACACGTACAAATACCATCGAAGAACAGAGTACGAAAACGAAAGGTCTTATAGTGATACAAGCATTCGCTATATCACGATACACGGGTGAAAATACTTTGTCGTGATCTCTCTCTCTTTCTCTCCCCCCCCTCTCTCTCTCTCTCCAAAGCTACAGGCCCATATCTATTCTGTCTATACTGTCTAAACTGTCGGAGAATCATATAACTAAACGTATTCTTGATCACTTCCAGCCTTTCAATTTCTTTCATCAAAATCAGTTTGGTTTTAGGGAAAATCATTCTTACCAAACAGCAAATAATGAGGTGGTGGAAAAAGTCATTACAAAGCCTTGGTGTTATTACATACAATAATTTGTCATTGTCTTTTCATGTCACAATGCTCGGTAAACTATCTATTCACCAGCTCTCGAACTAAAATATTTATTAGACCAACATTGTCGTAAGCTGTTTTTTTTTTACTTTGTATATTGAATCCCATTTAAATTACCCTTCTACATTATGGGATTCGGCTAGTGATAATATATTAAAACCGCTCTTCAGTCTTCATAAACGGGCTGTTAAATTAATTCTCCTGAAATTTTCGGCCGAATCTCCTTCATTTTAAATGCTTGAGACTTATTGCCACTGAACTGAAAATTCACTAATAAAGCAATATTCATGTTTAGGACAATGTCTAATCATGCTCCACGAACTCTAAAAAAAAAAAAGTTGAAAACGATATTGATTCGCTATTGCAACAAGAATAAGGTACCCCTACCAGCATTGATCTCTTAAAATCTAGCCTCGTTGTTAGTGGTTGTGTCTGCTTTTGTTTGTGCAATAACCTAATCTCTTCATTTTATGGTAATAAAGCAGTTTTCAAAAGACTACTTCTCATACCTTATGCAAAACTTTCTAAACAGTGTAGATTAATGCCAACATTATTTGAATATTTTGTTTTGTTTCCTGTATTTCATAATTCGCGTGTGTGAATTCGAGTGTATTCCAAGTACAAAAACATCCCTTGTTTAATTGTTGATTTTTTCCTTCACTCCCCCTTCTCTCTACCCTCCATAGATATCTTCTTCACCCTTCCACTTTTCATTGATGTCCTTCCCTTCTCATTAAAGAAAAATGTATTTGAACAGTTGCTTTTCCTTTCCTGAAACGTTGCTTGCGTTATTTTCGAATTCCAATTTGTATTTTAGTTTGCCATTCCTTTCACTATTTTCATTCACTTTTAAAGTCACCGTTTTCCGTTCTTCAATGAGGGAAAATGTAAAAAAAAGAAAAAGCCTGCATTGTCCTGATGGTTTTACCTCATTACAAGTATGCGTTTGTTCGTTCGTTCGCTCATTCATTCATTTATTCATTTCTGTGTGTGTGTGTGTGTGTGTGTGTGTGTGTGTGTGTGTGTGTGTGTGTGTGTGTGTGTGTGTGTTTAAACAATTGCTATGCATCTTGCATCATTTTCGTGACTTTTTCAATTCTATCTCCTGGTTATCTGATTTTACAGTCAAATGCTTCCATGGAGGTAGCTAATGAAGAGTTACGACGTAAGGTTTTATTGTTTGACACAGAAGCTGCAGCTCCTCAAAGTTCGAGTTTAAACCACGAATATTCCAATGAACGATTTTACTGTCCATGGTGCAGAGGACCAATAGGAGAGAAATTAGTTCATCTCCGAATCATCGTCTGCATCCAATGGAGCGCATTTATTGTTTAGTTGCACTGGATTGTTTTGGTCTCCAGACCTTTTGGCAGACTTGCCCACAGATGAAGACGGCTCGAGTTTTGGAGACGGTGGAGATTTCTTCTTCATCTCCACCATCTCCACACTAGGTGGTACTCCCTTGCCCGCACGGGCACCGCTCAGGAGAGTTCGAGGCGGGAGGGCTGGCTTTTTATTCTACCCAGCAGTAGATGGAGTAGACTGCTGGGTGGTGGATTTTATTGCCCCCACCAGGGGCACCCACTTTGGGTTGGGAGATAGTGGATTTGTTTCCAGAGTTTGACATTTTCCCTTGCAATGTTTTGATGAAAATAAATTCAGTCTGGCAGCAGACTGAGCGGGTTGAACCGTCTTCACAGCTGAAGCATATGAAGACACTGTTGACGTCCGACTACCAACAACCTGTTTGCGCGCTTCAAAGAAGGAGATTTTCTTTTCGGTTTTTACTCTTTGGATGGTGGACTCCTGGATCCAAACAGGGCAGTTGCGTGAAGAGGAGGGGAGGTCGCCACCGCAGTTTGCACAATGAGCCAGGTCTTTACACGGCCCATCATGGGTTGCCTTGAAACAAACACCACACACCTCCTCCCCAGAACAGCGGTCTCTGACGTGTCCAAACTTCTGGCATTTGAAACGCCTCATCGGGGATGGGACTTACAGTTGGACACGGACATTCAAGTAACCTACTTTAATGACCGGAGGTAACAAAGGGTTGCAGAATGTCAAAGAGGGTGTTGATGGGCACTCTTTCTGCACCTTTACGGACTGTCACCCTATGCACTTCTGTCACACCTTGGGATGCTAGTTTTGCCTTGATCTCCGCTTCTGAGACATTTCAAATCCGGGCACCGAATAACTCCTTTGGACGATTCAACTGCTTATGGGGAGTCACCCGGATTTCCCTGTCCACGAGCCTTGTTGCCTTTAGTAGCTGTTCTGATTGCTTCTTTGACTTGCAATGAACAAGGAACGAGCCGTTTCGTAGCCTCTTTACGACCGAGGTCGCCTGATATTCCTTGAAAGCCCTTCTGAATTGCAAAAGGACTCAGAGCGGAAGTAGGGTTTTCATGTTCTGTCCCTTCAATCACAAGCCAGGAAGCCCAAAACCTGTCCTCTCTCTCGTCTGTATATCAGAGTCACTGAATCCTAATGTCTGGAAATAGGGTCCACTGCCTTCCTCTTCCTTACGGGGGGGGGGGGGGGGGGGGGGGGGGGGGGGGGGGGGGAATGGTTTTGGATGTAGCCATGATTTGTGTGTATAAATTTCGTCTCTCCCTTACCACCCACCATGGAGTCCAACTAAGGGGCCAGGGCCAAGAAGTCACTGTCTTGACCCCTTCCAGGTTTCAGAAGAAATATACGACAAACAGAGCGCCACTAACCGTTATACCCCTGATCATGCTCAACTCCCGGGAGCAGAGAGCCGAGCACTGCAGGGGTTAACTTGGCCAGCCGGAGAACTGCCCGTCTTGACCCTGCCACCCAGCCCCAAGAAGAGGGAGCCGATTAATACACCCGGGCCAGAGTGTACCTCCTGTCTAGGAGAGGTCCGAGTCAAAGTGATGTGTTAAGGGCGCTGGCCCTCTCAATCACCAGGATCTCATTCCCCTCCGTCACAGGTCGCACCGCACGGCAAACGCGAATCTTAAAACCACAGAGAGAAAGAGTGTGGAAAAGAAGACTTGAAGGGGAGACGAAGATAGAAAAGAGCCAAATAAGAAAGGCACAAAAGAAAAGGAGAAAGGCGGGTTACTATTAGTCAGGATCCTCACCCTTAGCCTATCTGACATGCGAGGCCCTACCAGGGACCTCAACTCCTTACCACGTTGTGCTTAGGCCAGACAGCAACCTGACGTTTCAGGTTTAGAAGCATTTTCAAAACTAGCCTATCTTCAAGTATTGATGCCCCGCCAGCAAAGTCTAAGGGATCACTGGACCGCGCAAGCCCTCCAACCACGGCAAGGTTGCAACCCCCGATGGGCCATATTTCGTATGGCCTTTGTATTGCGTCGAAAGAATACAACGGACCATGAGGGGCACGCGCCATATTCAAAACGTTCATTCAATGACGATCGATCTTGAACGGCGCGCGCCACATCGAACAGTTCATTCACTCTTCCAGCCCCAAACACACACACCACACACACGCACGCTCAAAGAAGTTTGCCTTGCGCCAGGGCTTAGCAAATGTTTTCATTCCTTCTCTCTCCATGTCTGTCTGTCTCTCTCTCTGTCCGTCTGTCCGTCACTGTCTCTCCTGTCTTTCTCTCTTCTGCAACATGTCCCCTTCTGTGTTTACACGGGCTTAGGACCGTTCCAACGAAGAAGTTGGAAGCCACATTAAGGACTAGGTATTGAAAGCGCTGCGATATAAAAAAAAATATAAACACGTTTTACAGAATATCACAGCACTGAAAAGAAACAGCCTAGACCACAAAGGTGCTGTCACAGAAAGATCCATCACAGTGAAGACAGCAGAACTTTATACAGGCGTGGCCCTGTAGAAATGCCGTCGGCACACACCACACGTTTGATGTAGAAGAAAGAGGGATTTCCTCTGCTGCGAGTAGGTAAACATGGCTATACCGTCTGTGACGAAAGCCCTGATTCACACCCCCCACTTTCTTGTGTCTCTAATACTTGTTTGTAGGCGTCTTTGGTGTCTCTAATACTTGTTTGTAGGTGTCCCTGGTGCCTCTAATACTTGCTTGTGTCTTTGGTGTCTCTAGCACTTGTTTGTAGGTGTCTTAGGTGCCTCTAGCACTTGTTTGTAGGTGTCTTGGTGTCTAGCACTTGTTTGTAGGTGTCTTAGGTGCCTCTAGCACTTGTTTGTAGGCGTCTTTGGTGCCTCTAATACATGTTTGTAGGCGTCTTTGGTGTCTAGCACTTGTTTGGAGTTGTCTTTGGTGCTTCTAGCACTTCTTTGGAGGCGTCTTTGGTGCCTCTAATACACGTTTGTAGGTCTTTGGTGCCTCTAGTACATGTTTGTAGGTGTCTCTAGCACTTGTTTGTAGGCGTCTTTGGTGCCTCTAATACTTGTTTGTAGTTGTCTTTGGTGTCTCTGATACTTGTTGGTAGTTGTCTTTGGTGCCTCTGATACTTGTTTGTAGGCGTCTTTGGGTCTCTAGCACTTGTGTGTACGTGTCTTTGGTGTCTAGCACTTGTTTGTAGGTGTCTTTGGTGCCTTTAACACTTGTTTGTAGGTGTCTTTGGTGCCTCTAGCACTTGTTTGTAGGTGTCTTTGGTGCCTTTAACACTTGTTTGGTGTCTTTAGCACTTGTGTATAGGCGTCTTTGGTGCCTCCAATACTTGTTTGTAGGCGTCTTTGGTGTCTAAATACTTGTTTGTAGGCGTCTTTGGTGCCTCTAATACTTGTTTTGTAGGTGTCTTTGGTGCCTCTAATACTTGTTTGTAGGCGTCTTTGATGCCTCTAATACTTGTTTGTAGGTTCTTTGGTGCCTCTAGCACTTGTTTGTAGGTGTCTTTGGTGTCTAATACTTGCTTGTAGGTGTCTTTGGTGTCTCTAGCACTGTTTGTAGGTGTCTTTGGTGTCTCTAATACTTGTTTGTAGGTGTCGCTGCTTTTAATACTTGTCTGTGTCTTTGGTGTCTCTAGCACTTGTTTGTAGGTGTCTTTGCTGCTTCTAATACTTGTCTGTAGGTGTCTTTGGTGTCTCTAGCACTTGTTTGTAGGTGTCTTTGCTGCTTCTAATACTTGTCTGGTGTCTTTGGTGTCTCTAGCACTTGTTTGTAGGTGTCTTTGCTAAGTATGTTTTGACGCTTGTTAAGGCCTTTTGAACTGAGCTTGCCCCTCCCTCCCCAAAGCAGCGATATGTTTTTGAACAGAGCCCTAGAAATCCCTTACCTGTGTACTCTGTTTTGAAAAGGCCTGGTGTGCGTTTGTCGTGCAGTTTGCGTGATGCACAGTCTGAACAAAGGATGGTGTCCCGTGGTTTGCTAGACAGGCCTGTTTGTTGAAATTCTGCTTTGTGTTACATGCAAACCTCGCCTAAAAGCGAATGATCCATGCTCTGTGTTACATGCAAACCTCGCCTAAAAGCCAATGATCCATTCTCGATGAAACACTTCTCGGAGGTCTGGCTTCAGTACATCTGTAAATGTTGAGGCACTCGAGGCCATGTACAGTGAGATTGTGTCCATCTCACACAGCTAGTAAACCAGGACACAAACTTGTCTACAAAATCGTAATGAAACTGCAACATGCGCAGTTTGGCATACTGATACACACCCACAAAAAAGCAATCTGCAGAGGAAGTTTCCAACAGATGGCCGTTTTGTCCATTTCTACTTCTACTACATCCTCAGAGAGTTCCGTCAGTTTTTAAAACCGCCCTTCGTTCACCAGCCTTTGTGTCTGGTCGGATGAGACATAATGAAGGTCACGGTGTTCCGCTACCTACATTGGTCAGCGTTTTGCCTTGGGCCGAATTGCCTAACAACTTGAACATAGCCAAAATGGCCTGGGCACGGTCTCTGTCTCCTCCCCGACGAGCGTCACCAACCGCCTCACCAAGACTTGAAACACAGCCTAGGTTGATATTTGACAATAAGAGCAATATTGTCAACGATTAGACCATGACTCAAGTACCATTGTAGCAGTGGGGCGGCCAGCAGAATTTGTGCCAAAGTAATTGGCAACCATTGTGCGCCACGGCCGAGACCATAATTTGTGTTTTTCATCATACTCTTTCATGAAATGACTTGCCACTCTCTCCATATGACAATTTCTAAAGACAGGTTGAAGCTCAGAAAAGTGTTTTAGTTCTGTTGTTACATTTTGGCCTGAAAATTACGGACAAGATCAACTTAATGACGCTGATGTCATAACGAGAAGAATTGAACCCTACCACAGGCAGTTCATGCAAGTACTCCTGTAATCTGTGTAATGGGAATGTTGAGATTGTCTGTGCTTTGTTTGTGATGTTTCAATAGGTAAGGTAATGTTGCTTATAACCCAGCCGACCGCAAAGGGCAACATCAGGGATGTTTCAGTATCATCAAACTACTCAAAGACATCCCCAAACTGTTCAGAAAGAAAGCTATAGGACCTATCAAAGATTTCTTCTAAATAACTAATCACGTTGTCTACCAGCTCCTGGGAGTCTCCCTTGCTGACAAAACATTTAGGATTTGCGTGC
>CM031625.1:34437452-34459952 GCA_018398815.1 Conus ventricosus
GGTGTCCTGAAGAGACGTGGTGCTGTTTGACAGATGTGTGGTTGTTCCTGAATAGATGTGCACTGTGGGTGATGTTGAGAGAGGTGTGGCTGTTCCTGAAGAGATGTGTACTGTGGGTGATGTTGGAGAGATGTGTGGCTGTTCCTGAAGAGATGTGTACTGTGGATGATGTTGGAGAGATGTGGTGTTCTGAAGAATGTGTACTTGGTGATGTTGAGAGATGTGTGCTGTTCCTGAATAGATGTGCACTGTGGGTGATGTTGGAGAGATGTGTGGCTGTTCCTGAAGAGATGTGTACTGTGGGTGATGTTCGGAGATGTGTGGCTGTTCCTGAAGAGATGTGCACTGTGGGTGATGTTGGAGAGATGTGTGGCTGTTCCTGAAGAGATGTGTACTGTGGGTGATGTTGGAGAGATGTGTGGCTGTTCCTGAAGAGATGTGTACTGTGGGTGATGTTGGAGAGATGTGTGGCTGTTCCTGAAGAGATGTGTACTGTGGGTGATGTTGGAGAGATATGTGGCTGTTCCTGATGAGATGTGTACTGTGGGTGATGTTGGAGAGATGTGTGGTCGTTCCTGAAAAGATTTTACTGTCACTGATGTTTGAGAGACATATGGTTGCTCCTGAAGAGATATGTATTGCGGTTGATGATTTGAGAGATTTGTTGTTCTTGAAGAGACTTGTATGGACACCAATATAATAATTAGAGCGACGTATGATTCTTAAAGATAATTATGTGGACTGTCTCTGATGTTCAAGATATGTGTGGTTGTTCCTGAAAAGATGTGTACTGTGGCTGATTTAGAAGGTGTATTTTAAAGGGCTGTGTGAATGAATGACTTGTGAGTTGATTTCAACGTGGTGACAGCCCTGATATGGCCCTTTGCGGTCAGCTGGGCTACAAGCAACATTACCTTACCTCACTGTGGCTGATATTGGAGAGGTGTGTGGTTGTTCCTGGGGAGATGTGTACTGTGGATAATGTTTGAGAGATACATAGTTGTTCCTGAAGAAATGTGTACTGCCTCAGACGTTTGAGAGATGTGTAATTGTTCCTGAAAAATGGGTGCTGCCTCAGACGTTTGAGAGATGTGTAATTGTTCCTGAAGAGATGTCGATTGTGGATGATGTTTGAGAGATGCATAGTAGTAGCAGCTCCTGAAGAAATGTGTACTGTCTCTGATGTTTGAGGGATGTGTAATTGTTCCTGAAGAGATGTCGATTGTGGATGATGTTTGAGAGATGCATAGTAGTAGCAGCTCCTGAAGAAATGTGTACTGTCTCTGATGTTTGAGGATGTGTAATTGTTCCTGAAGAAATGGGTGCTGCCTCAGACGTTTGAAAGATGTGTAATTGTTCCTGAAGAAATGTGTACTGTCTCTGATGTTTTGAGGGATGTGTAATTCTTCCTGAAGAGATGGGCACTATCACTGATGTTTGAGTAGTTATTCCTTATGAGATGTGGACTGTGGCTGATGTTTGAGAGACCGTGTGAAGTTGTTCCTGAAGAGATGTGTACTGTCACCTATGCGCAGGAGATGTGTGCTAAGCGTTTTTGCCCTGAAGAGTTCTCTGTTGTTGAGAATGTTTGGGAGTTGTGTATGCATGGTCGTTCCTGAAGAGCTCTGTACGGGGGTTGTTGTGAGAGGGACACGGTTGTGTTTTTGTGTCACAGAAGGTATTGTGAAGTAGGGAGAGGTGGTACGCATGCATGTGTTACAAGTGTGCATGTGCGTATGAAAGAACAAGAAAAAAAGTTAAAAGTTTTAAATTCTCTTTGTTCATGTACATGTGAAATGGGCAATAAAACACTTTTGGATATCTATCATATTTTCTTGCTGATTGAAAGACTGAGACTGCATGTTTGAAAATGGGCAATAAAACACTTTTGGATATTTATCATATTTTCTTGCTGATTGAAAGACTGAGACTGCATGTTTGTGCTTGAATCCGAGATTGTCTTCTTGAAAAACTTCTGTTTCACTCCTGAAAATATTAATGAGGAAATAACAGCAATGACATCAGCATCTAAGAAAGGAATGTAATCCCTGTGTGCCAAATACAGGGTTGCTTCCCTGTAAAGATCCTTGCCAATAAAGCATATCCCCTTCTCTTTAAAGACTGTTTCATCTGGAAACTGTTTCTCTGTGTAGACTAGATATATAACTCCTAATAAAAGTCCCTCCCTTTAAACTAAATGTTGATATCTTTGTAATAAATTTCTGCTCCTAAGAAAGATTCGCTTTTAACATTCGCCTGACGTTACTCTTCACTTGACATTCCTGACGTTGCGAGTCCTCCACGACCCATACAGTTTACATAGGCATTATTGTGTGTTCATCCCTCTTCAAATGATATGAGTCACACCAGACCCACACTCGTCAAAGAGTTTGCAAGAGCGTATGCTTAGTCGATGATGCAGTTTACCCATAAACCATTCTCAGTGCACTGCTGTATTCAATTTCTGCGTTTTAAAGTATGGGTCCTTCATGACCTGCATCATGGAACTGGAAGTGTACAATTCAAATGATGCGATTTCTGTCCATGTTGATCCAGGATGCATGCCACCATTGGATGACAGATAGCGTGTTGAGTGATGGACAAATAACCAAAATTTCAGTAAATTTAAAAAAAAAATTTTTTCAAGAGATATAGTGATTTCATTGTGTCTCAGGGTTGTGGATGACCCAGTAAACAGTGCAAAGATCAACGACTTTATTTTTCAGGAATATTTGCTTCTTCTTTTCCTCCAAAGGAAGGTTAATTCCATTCAACTTTTTCTTTTCTTTTTTTTTTTGCAACCATTGTGAGGATTTCCACAGCCATTGACACACTACATGGCGACACACTGTGACGATACTAGTGGTAAGATAAGATAAGATAATGTTGCTTATAGCCCAGCCGACCGCAAAGGGCCACATCAGGGCTGTCACCACGTTAAAATCAACTCACAAGTCATTAAAAAAACCACAAAAAAACAACACCTTTCACACATCACTTTAAATGACATCTAGAAACGCACCAGAGATACTAGTGGTGGGCAATTGGTCAGATCAGAGCTGCCAAGTGTTAACTTAAGACTTTTCATGTAGCACGTTAAGCTGCTACACTCTGAGATGAAATACACACATGCAAAAAACAAAACAAAAATTCAATGAAAAAAGAAAGCTTCATAGACTTAGTGGCGCTGGGACAACACAGATCTTTGCACTGTTGACTAATTTTGTCGAAAGAAAATGCCAAGTTCTGCAAGGAAAGGAAGAAAAAGCAGAGGAAAAATTGCTCAAGAGGATTGTGATTTTGCTGTCTGGTTTTGTTGTCAGTTGTTCGATTGTTTGTATGTCAAGTCAAAACTACATGATATGATAGCTATCAAGATTTTTCATCTTCCTAGTCTGCCATGAAATTGTCGTTCAGAGTGAAGTGCAACTGAAAGTGTTTTTAAATCTGACCTGTCGCATTGCATACGAGTGCTACTCTTGAATTTGGGATGGTACTTTGGGAATATCAGAATGCTACACTTTGTGCTTTGGAGGTCTTGTCAGCCCTGAAGACTGGACATGGCTTGAGAACAATAGTAATATTTTTTTTCTAAAAGGAGATCTGACCAAAATTTCAAGAGCATTCTCAGTCAGAGATTTCAAGGTACACATTCGGATATTTCCATGTCATATTGTGTGAATAGTAAAGTATAAAAAGTCAATTTATTTTTAGATTTTAAGAGAGAGCAACAAACTAAGCAGTTTCCCATGTTTGAATCGCAACGGTTGTTGCAGAATTATCAGCTCTGTTTGCAGAATTACCCAATGCAATGTTTTGCAAGATTCAGATGAAGGTGAAATTAACCAGAACACCAGCAGAGAGAAGAGTGCCAAACATAAAGATTTTGTTGCTGACCTTTCAGAAAATGATGCAGATGAAGCATTTGATGATGTACTCTTCTGTAAGGGTGAAAAAAAAGTCGTTTATAACTGAACTTTGCCTGTTGCTTTTTGTCTGTATCATCCAATTCATTAAACAGTAGTTTGTGTCTTTTTTGTGTGTTACATTGGGCATCATGTGAATGCAAATGTCCTATATGCTCTGTCCCAAGACCATGAATAAAAACATCAACAGGGAAACAATCTTTTTTGTTCATCACACAAACCTGATATATTAACTTTTGAAAAATGCATTAATTACTAGAAAGATAAAGAATTGCTGTACATTATCATGGAAAATACAGTCACTGTCAACGCCCAGATGATGTGTCCTGAGGGTCTATCGAAACAGTGACTACAGTGCTGACAGAGACACACAAAGTTTATAGTGCACACAGTGTTGACAGCACAGTTTTGACAACACTCAATGTTGACAGTGTATAGTGTTGACAGTGTATAGTGTTGACAGTGCACACAGTGTTGACAGTGCATAGTGTTGACAGTGCATAGTGTTGACAGTGCATTCAGTGTTGATAGTGCACACAGTGTTAACAACACAGTTTTGACAACTCGGTGTTGACAGTGCATAGTGTTGACAGTGTATACAGTGTTGACAGTGCATACAGTGTTGACAGTGCATAGTGTTGACAGTGCATAGTGTTGACAGTGCATAGTGTTGACAGTGCATACAGTGTTGATAGTGCACACAGTGTTAACAACACAGTTTTGACAACTCGGTGTTGACAGTGTATAGTGTTGACAGTGCATACAGTGTTGACAGTGTATAGTGTTGACAGTGCACACAGTGTTGACAGTGTATAGTGTTGACAGTGCATACAGTGTTGACAGTGTATAGTGTTGACAGTGCACACAGTGTTGACAGTGTATAGTGTTGACAGTGCATACAGTGTTGACAGTGCATAGTGTTGACAGTGCATACAGTGTTGACAGTGCACACAGTGTTAACAACACAGTTTTGACAACTCGGTGTTGACAGTGCATAGTGTTGACAGTGCATACAGTGTTGACAGTGCATACAGTGTTGACAGTGCATACAGTTTTGATAGTGCACACAGTGTTAACAAGTGTTGACAGTGCATAGTGTTGACAGTGCATACAGTGTTGACAGTGCATACAGTGCTGACAGTGTATAGTGTTGACAGTGCACAGTGTTGACAGTGTATAGTGTTGACAGTGCACACAGTGTTGACAGTGCATAGTGTTGACAGTGCACACAGTGTTGACAGTGCACAGTGTTGACAATGCACACAGTGTTGACAGTGCACAGTGTTGAAGACACAGTGTTGACAGGCACAGTGTTGACAATGCACACAGTGTTGACGGCACAGTTTGACAACACTGTGTTGACAGTGCACAGTGTTGACTGTGCACACAGTGTTGACGGTGCATAGTGTTGACATTGCACACAGTGTTGACGGTGCATAGTGTTGACAGTACACATAGTGTTGACAATGCACACAGTGTTGACAGTGTTGACAGTGCACATAGTGTTGACAATGCACACAGTGTTGACAGTGCACACAGTGTTGACAGTACACATAGTGTTGACAATGCACACAGTGTTGACAGTGCACGCAGTGTTGATGGTGCATAGTGTTGACAGTGCACACGATGTTAACAACACAGTTTTGACAACTCCATGTTGACAGTGCATAGTGTTGACAGGGCATACAGTGTTCATAGTGTTTAGTGTTGACATTGCACACAGTGTTGACAGTGCATAGTGTGACAGTGCACACAGTGTTGACAGTGCAAAGTGTTGACTGTGCACACACTGTTGACAGCACAGTTTTGACAACACTCAATGTTGACAGTGCACAGTGTTGACAGTGCATAGTGTTGACAGTGCACACAGTGTTGACAGTGCATTGAAGTGTTGACAGTGCATAGTGTTGACCGTACACACAGTGTTGACAGCACAGTTTTGACAACACACTGTGTTGACAGTGTATAGTGTTGACAGTGCATAGTGTTGACAGTGTATAGTGTTGACAGTGCAATAGTGTTGACAGTGCATAGTGTCAACCGCCCACACAGTGTTGACAGCACAGTTTCGACAACACCCAGTGTTGACGGTGTAAAGTGTTAACAGTGCATAGTGTTGACAGTGCACACAGTGTTGACAGTGCATAGTGTTGACAGTGCACACAGTGCTGGCAGCGCATAGTGCTGACAGAAAACACAACGTTGACATTGCAAACAGAACGGCCAGAGGGTCTGTGTTGATTGTATTGAAAACGATTTTTTTAAAGCTTCATCTTTTTTCTTTGTTTTGTTTTGTCCAATGTTGTTGTCGTTGTCCACACAACATTGACGTCCTGACGCTGAAGACTTGTTTTGCTGTGGGTCTGTTGAGACCAACATGCTCGGCACCCACGATGTCACGACGAAAGGCACGTATGATAGGCAGAAGATAGTGAGCCGGTGTCTTGTTGCTGTCTTAGCCTGGAAATTTTTGGCCTACCGAGATTCCCATCTACTGGCGCTTGGAAGAGTTTGATAATGGTAAGTATAGTTAGCTGGGGGAAAAAAAGGAAAGGAAAGTCTCTCTCTCTTACACACACACACACACACACACACACACACACACACACACACACACACACACACACACACACACACGCCCTCCCCATTTCTGGAGTATTTTCTGTTTGTCTGTTCTATATTTTCCTCTCGGCAAAGACTCGATCCCTTTACATGTTTCTTTTTTTTCTGTTGCTTTTGTTTGTTCGGTTTTATTTTTGTTTTTGTTTGTGCAGTTTGATTTACTTCCCAGCAAAGATTCCCAGTAATAGCATAGTTACAGTGGTCAACTGTAGAGCTGATAGTCATGAGTTAGTTGGAGCCATTCGGCAGAGAGGGTGGGGGGGGGGGGGGGGGGGGGGGGGGGGGGGGGGGGTGGGGGGGGGGGGGGGGGGGGGGGGGGGGGGGGGGGGGGGGGGGGTAGGGAGTTGGGGGGGGTCGGATTTTCAGACCTTGAAAACCCTTTCTTTCTGTCCGGCTAGCAGGAGTGGATAGGCCTATTTGATTCAATTCAGGAGAAGTTAAGGTGGTAGAAGGAGAAGGATGGGCACAGTTTCCTGTGATAACTCTAGAGTTTCCTGTGATAACTCAGAGTTTCCTGTGATAACTCCAGGCCCTGGACACAGTGAACCTCTAACAGTTCACTCTCTTCAGTTCTTTCCCTTGAATTTCCATCACCGGTGATCGACGGTTTTCTTCCCGCAATTTATGGTATTTAAAACAACATGTTTGTTATCTGAAGCAATATATCGCCTAAAAAAACGAAATAGACACGTTCATCACAAAAATATTATTGTTTTAGAAATAATGCGCAGAATGTTAAAAAGAACATCCGTCATGCAAAATGCAAAAATCTCAAAAACTGTTGAGTTAAAGCCATGGGACTTAACCCACCCCCTTTCTATCAAAACACCCTTTAAATACTTTTTTTCTTGTATGTTTTTGTCTTCGTCCTTACCGAACTCCCAACTGAGACTTCCCCATTCCTCCTGTCTCATTTGTTCTGTAAAGACAATTTTTTTTTCTTGTTAAACATTACGAGTTTGCACTTGAAAGACTCGACATATTGATGACATTGTTTTTCGCTGGAATGTTTTTGTCTTTTTATTAGATTTGCCACCCAACATTTTCTTCTGCTTAAAAAAAACCCCAACTTATTTGTTTATTTATTTTTTGAAAACTTTTGCTTGTTTTAGATATCTTTGTCTGTGTCCCAAACATTCGCGTGTTCTGAAGATTCCCTCCCTTTGTTTCCTTTTCTGTAATATTTTGTCTCAACTTATACCAGACTTACTAAAAACAAACAAACAGATGAACAACATTCCTTTGCAACTTCTCTCCTTGCCTCTTAAAGACTTATTCATCTGAACGCCTTTTTGTCTTTTAAATGAAATTCACTTCCAAATAAAGACCAGCTCCGTTTAAAGTATTTTATTCAGGAACGTTTATTGTCTGTGTTTTTTTTTGTTGTCTGTACCAAGATGAAGGCGGGAGTGGGGGTGGAGAGGTATAACAAATTGATTTTCATGATGAAACTCAACATTAGAAGATGAAAAGAAAAAGAAACACCCGAAGGTGCTGGGAGGACCCAGAGAAGCACTGTCTTCACCTGCCTTTAGAGCAGTCCTGTACCACCCTTGGAGGCCTGCGCTGTGTTGACGATGGGTACAGGCACGCGCAGGACACTCCATTAAGATATCAAGGGACATAACTGCTCCTGAACAGAGGTAAATTAGACTACAGGATGCAGCTCGTAACAGCCCCAAAGTAGCATCCCCATGGTGCACCAGCCCGTATTTCATGACTGCAGAGCCCACCGGCGAAAAACACCACCCTCCAGCTGCATAAAACAACAACAAACAAACAAAAACTGAATTGAAACGAGCGGACAGGTTGACAAGTCAAACGACGGGTGTTGAGATCACCATCATTCATTCCTGAGCCGGTTGCCGATGATTGTGGATTCCATGTACTTCCCTACGGGGATGCTGAAAAAAAAGGTTCCGCCCAAATCGCAGAACTCGAAAAGGTTATGTCCCTTGGACCAGAGGAGCGGGTTCGAGGACTTTCCTTTTCAGGACCTGGCGCTGGTTGTGACAGGCTGGTCTCGGGGGTGGGGGTGGGGGTGGGGGTGGGGTGGGGTGGTGGGGGGGTGGGGGTAGGGGTTGTTTGCTAGCCGATGGTGACCGGCGGACATGGCCGGAGGTTGAACCTGCGTTTGCACTCCTGCCGATGAAGCTAAACATTTATTTGAACGTTAAGAAACGGAAAAAGAAAGAAAGAAAGAAAGAAAAAAAAATTAAAGGAAAAAAAATCTTCTGCAAGGATCTCTCTCTCTCTCTCTCCTCTCTCTCTCTCTCCTCTCTCTCCTTTCTTCGTCTCTCTCCCTCTCTCCTTCTCTCTCTCTCTCTCTCTCCACCCTCATCTCTCTCTCTCTTCTCTCTCTCTCTCTCCTCTGTTCCTCGAAACACCTTTCTCGCCATACAAAGAAAACACACACACACACACACACACACACACACACACACACACACACACACACACACACACACCCCAATCTTAACAACTGAGACCAACTAACATTAAGGGGGAAAAAAAAAGAAGATTTGCAGCAAATAACCATTGTAAAAACCATCAAATGACAGACATGATATATAGAAGTCAATTACTCGTTTGAAAAACAACAATACAACAAAACCAAGCAAACAACAAAAGCGGGGGGGGGGGGGGGGGGGGGGGGGGGGGGGGGGGGGGGGAAGGGGTACAGGCTGCATACAGCCATGGATAAGTTATCCAAGTGCGGGTGGTGAAGAGTTAGTATAATTTCATCATCATCGTCCCATGGGTGTCGGATTAATCCATTAGGATGACACAGTGAATGCCTTCAGCGCCAAGAGGCGCCACTGCTCTCCTGTCCTCGGCCGTGTGTGACGAGTAATTATTGAATTGATGAAAAACAAAGAAACAACAAACGACAGCAAGACACGGATCAAAAACAAAAACAAAAAAAACAAAAAGCAACAAATAACAAAACCAAAAACAACAAACAAGCAACCCCCCCCCCCCCCCCAAAAAAAAAAAAAAAAAAAAAAAAAATCCAAATCAGCGACCACAACACACCTGGAAACTTTTGCTGAAAATTTAGGATCGAATCCACCTCACTTTGTTCCTTTGCTATGACTATGAGGTTCACAGTCAGTGAGAAACTTTTTTCTTATGCGATTATTTCTAACCCCCCTCCACTGAGACATAGCCGCATTCCGAGAGGTTGAACTTATGACCTTTGAAATCTTCGAGCAGTGCGGTTAAAGCGTCCATCTTGTATTTACGTGCCAATAATTCGCTTGGAATTTCACTCAGCATTTCGTCAGTTTCATATCAGAATGTCTGAAGACGGAATCATTTTCTTCTTCTCATTCTCCGTGTGAAGTCGCGGTGCCGTCTATGAAATGAAGGGAAGTAATCAACTGTGACATACTACATCAGTAGAGGAGAGGAGAGGATAAGCATTGTGGGAAGCTCCACTGTTAATTTTGAAGGCATTCATTACTTCCTGTTGTCTGTCCTCAGGGATTGAAATTCTCAGATAATTTTTTAGTTGCCATGGGAAACAGGTAGATACAAAAAAATATTCTTGTCCCCTCAAGTTTTCACTTTCCCACGTTAATTGAAGAGGCAGTTAATAAAAGTAGTGACCGGAAGTAAAATACCCAAGTAAACGGACATACTTCAGCGACGGCATGCTCTGCACAAGTGTGAGGAAGGCTTGAGGGAGAGGACTAAGGTAAAAGACAAGGAATCTTTTTTTTTTTCACAATACTTACTGTGACAAATGGCAAAATGTTACTCGTTGCGCATAAAAGCGCATAAGACTAGAAAAATAAAAAAAACAGTTGTCCTTGCTTCCACCATTCACGCATTCCTGGAATCAAGGAAAATAATGATAAACTCTCTCTCTCTCTCTCTCTCTCTCCTCTCTCTCTCTCCTCTCTCTCCCCTCCTCTCTCTCCTCTCTCTCTCTCTGCGTCTGGGTTTAAAAACAAAATGTATGTGGAGAGTGACTGTGACGATGCGGCAGCCCTGATATTGCCCATAGCGGGCGGCTGTGCTATGAACAACATGAATTGAACAACTCCGTCCCGAGTGCCCTTGTCACTGTATTACGGAAACGTGGATGAGAACGACCCGGATCCCACAAAGACCCGTTCCCCCCCCCCCCCCCCCCCCCCTCGTGTGGCTGCATGATAAAGAACCATTCCATACTTCCCTTCGTAACTTTTCCGCAAGGTTAGGTAAGACAAAGCAGCCCTGAAGACGGCCAGATGGCAGGGTCCGCCATGCGATCCGGAAAGTTTTAGCAACGCTGATGGCGTGTCGGTCACGCGGACCTCTGTGGGTGACGTAATTCTGGCCGGCTGTCTGTACATCGATTGCGGGTCCTCAGCATTGCTGGTTCTGGCCTCGTTTTTCTCGGCTGTGGATTGTTTCAGTTCCGCCATGGATCTAAGCCGTCACTGTGTGGCCACTCACCACAGTGAGGATTTGGCACTAAAACACTCTAAATCCATTAAGGGTTTTGAGGCCTACCATAAATTTGAGGTAGCATTTAACGTTAAAAAGATGATTGATTAAAAGAACAACTTCCCACCAATCAGTTCCCTTGTTTAGGGGGGATTTTCATGGATGAAATCACGAACAATCTTCAAATACATGACCCTCCCCTTAGTGTACGCGTATATTCGGGCCTTTGCACTCACCCGTGACCCTATCAAATGCGCCAGCTCGAAGCGCCAAAATAGTTCCCATTCCTTGATTTTAATTTGTCTGCTTAGAACCAAATGGCTTGTGCCTTGATGGCCATTTGAAAGAAAACGAGGAGAATCAAATTTCAGACACAATAAAAATTCACAAAACAATCTAATTGCGCCAGTCTATAAATAACCAATTCTTATGCAAGGCCTTGACGCCTTAATTTTTGGTGTGTAGCCTGTGAAGACTGAGTTGCCTGTATATACCTCACTTCACCTATGCAGCTCAAAAGAATATAAAGACCATCCCCAATTTTCTTTAAAGAAGAAGAAGAAAGGAAAGAAAAGAAAAATAATAAGAAGAAAACTAATTTCTTCAACTGACCAAAATTTGTGCAGGTTTCCTTGGTTAAAGAAAATATCTTCAAAATCTTACATATTCAAATAAAACCGAGATTGGCTCAGAATGTCTGAAAATTCATTGTCCAGTATTGCTGTGCTGGTGTGCCTTTATCTTGCAATACTTTGCAACTTTTCATTCTTTTCTTTCTTATATCTTTCTTTTTAAAGAAGAGATTATTCGTTTTTGAAAGCGACAGTACTTTCGACACGAGTCTACATTTTGATGTTTGTCATATTGTTACGATTTGTGTGTGGGAGACATCACACCCAGCTCTTGCGCCTTTGACCGACATTGTGATTTGCGCGTGCGTTTACGTCATATAACAAGCTAAACATACTAGTTAAGAGACAGGGTATGTAACTGGCTCTTAACTGTTACTTGTTCGCTTTTGGTTATGTTATATCTTCTGTCACTGCCACATCCTCCGTATTTTTTCCTCCAATTGATGCTGTTTCAGCAATCACACGCATTTTCTGCGGTCAGTTTGGGTCCATTAAAACAAAATAATAAAACGGATGTTTAAACATGTACCTACATTTTCAAAAATGATCAGAATCCGCAACCAAAATGGAATGGATCTGTCGTCAGGCCACATTCCACCTCCCCTCCCCTCCCCCCCCCCCCTCCCCAACCAACCAAGTTTCATGGTTTGGTTATTGTTTGTTTGTCTATTTTTTTTTTTTGACATTTCAACTTTTATCAAGCACTTGATTCTATTAAGGACATGGAGGATTAAGATTCAACAACAATTACATCACGTGAATAAAAAAAAAAGGAAAAAAAAAAAAGTTGAAGATATTTAAACAGATGTGCTGGGGAGGGGAATGGACGGGTAAAAAATGCTTACCTGTCAACAACTTTGGGACTGGAAAAAAAAGTACCAGCATAGAATTTTTTTTTTAATCTGATTTTTAGAGAAATGAATGAAAGTTTACTAATATTTGCTGATGAGTTTTACCACCTGTGGAGGAGGGGGGGGGGGGGGGGGGGGGGGGGGGGGGGGGGGAACTGCAGAGGTTAAAAAATTCTCTAGTCTAGATTTCAGGTTCATTTCTTTGAAAGGACGTATGTTACAATTTCAGTCATTAAACGGTAAAGCCATTAATGCCTCAGCCCCCTCCCCCTCCCCTACCCCCACATCATCTCCCTCCATACTCCAAGTTTGGTTAAAATCAATTTTGTGATCTCGCTGAAAGGTATATAAGCCTACAGACTCATGTGAAAAATGTCTCCTACGCAGAGGTAATGAAAGACGTTTAATGAACGATCCAGGACTAGATACAAGAGGTTTGTGGCTGTAAAACGTGGGAGGTCAAGGCCCATAAGCTAAACTTAGCACGGGACCAAGAAGGGGAAGAACTCTTCCAGCCAAAAAAAAAAAGGATTATCTCCCATCGCGGACCCCAAACATTTGGGTGGCGTTCATTCCGTTACGTGCCAATACGCCATCCAGATTGAACTGAGGGTGAAACTATGCACCAATGTCTACCGTCAAACGATCGATCTGGGCATGCATGGGGGTTAGACTCAGCAGATGTCTGATGTCCGCATGCTGCCAGAGGCAATGGCAAGGACTTGCTGCCCGGATGGAACAGATGGCAGACAGACGCTGGGGGGGGGGGGGGGGGGGGGGGGGGGGGGGGGGGGGGGGGGGGGGGGGATTGTTGGTGCCTGATATGAAAAAAAAGAAGGTGGCATTTGCTTCCCATCTTCACGTGTTGTCGTTCTGGTGGCGAGGGTGTGGGGCTGGATAGGTTTGAATGGTGGTAACCAGCTAGATCTTGAGGTTCACACAATCAGGAAAAAAAGACACACACACACACACCACACACACACACACACACACACACACACAGAGAGAGAGAGAGAGAGAGAGAGAGAAGAGAGAGAGAGAGAGAGAGAGAGAGAGAGACGAAAACACACACACACACACACACACCACGCACGCACGCACGCACGCACGCACGCACGCACGCACGCACGCACGCACGCACGACACACACACACACACAACACACACACACACGCGCGAAGGGGTCTGGTTGGATGGGTGGACACAACTTTGTTCTCATGGAGTCCATTCCTGCTTCGGACAGTCAGGTTCGAATAGATTTTTCTCTTTGGAGTCAGCACCAATATCTGTGTGCACTCCACAACGTGTTAGACGAGACTTTACATTGACATCTTGTGAGTGAAGCAAATATTAAGAGAGAGAGAGAGAGGAGAGAGAGAGAGAGAGAGAGAGAGAGAGAGAGAGATGACACTGGCCAGTGCAGACATCACCCTGAAGGCAGATGTGAGTTTTTCAACAGTGGATCACCTACACAAAAAACCTCACGTGCCAGCCGAGAAACGAAAAAAAATAAGGAAAGAAACTTTTTAAAAATAATATATAATGATGTTGTGTTGTTGTTGTCATACCCTGGCTAAAAGACTCCAGGGATCATCCGAACAGCCGAAGTACTTGAACACTATGGTACAAACGTATCAGCTGGGGATGAGAACATTACGTTTGTGACCGTTTTTGATTACCCCGCCACGTGGGCAGGCACACTCCGACTTCGGGGAATTTTGGAGACTGATGTTTTTGCTAGGAGCTTGTCACAACTGAAGACAATCCCCGCATAACTGTGCAGAGCATAACAACATTTTGATGTAGCCTTGGTGTTCTAGCCTATGTCAATTGGTCTGACACAGCCTTAAGCCAAGGCGGATAGTGATGATAATAATAACAACAACATCAACAACAACAATAATAATAATTATAATAATAATGATAATGATAATAATATTAATAGTAATAATGATGACTGTGGTGATTATGATGATGACGATGATGATGATGATGATTATCAATTTTCATTTGAAATTTCCAGTACATAAAGACTGCTGGAGCAATCGTAATGTGAACTGAGATTCATCAAACACACGCACTCACAGAAAACCCATTACACACAAACAAATCAAGTGAATGTTATAGGACTTCAGAACATTAAAATCGATTTTTTGCTGACCTCCACAGACGAAACTGTGAAAAGGGTACTCCTCATTGTATAGTATGGACTAATGCCGTCTGACTCGAAGGGCTTTCTCTGTCTTGTTGGAAGACCTTGTGTGAGTACGCCCCCTCCCCTCTCTGTCTTTCTGTCTGTCTGTCTGTCTGTCTGTCTGTCTGTCTGTCACACACACACACAACACCACACACACACACACACACACACACACACACACACGCACGCACGCACGCACGCACGCACGCACGCACGCACGCACGCGCCGCGCGAGCACGCACGCACGCTCACACACACACACAACGCACGCACGCACGCACACACACACCCACACACACATACACACGCACGCACGCTCGCACGCACGCACGCACACACACACACACACAAGCACGCACACACAAGCGCGCACACACACAAGCACGCACACACACACACACACGCACACACACAAGCACGCACACACACACACACACACACACACACACACACACACACACACACACACGCACACACGCACGCACGCACGACGCACGCACGCACGCACGCACGCACCACACACACACACACACACACACAAGCAAAGCGCGCACGCGCACGCACGCACGCATACACACACTTTAAAGAAAATAAGTGAACACACACACACACACTCTCTCTCTCTCTCTCTCTCTCTCTCTCTCTCTCTCTCCTCTCTCTCCTCTCTCTCTCTCTCTCTCTTTCTCTCTCTGTCACTTTCTCTCTCAGATTCAGTCATGCCATCAGTAAATTTAGTTTTAGATAAACAAGGTTCTCGACAGTATTTGGGCTCCAGAATTTTTTTTTCTCTAATTTCTTTCAACCTTTGACAACACAGAACGAAATGTGTGTCATCTTCTTTAGAGATCTGGCATAACGGAGAACATCAGATTACAATCAACACAAGAATTATGCCTGAAACGATGTGCATTCAAATCAGACATACGCAGTCTAAACCTAGTCATCATATATTTCAGTTTTCGATCCATATCTATTTGCAAATATTGCTGTACATCATGAGTATTACGAAAAGTTCTACACAAATTAAATCTTTCACTGAAGTAAATGTGGTTTTTCAAGTTTTGCCATTTGCAGTCAATCAAACGCTGACGAAAACATTGCTATAAAGTTATTTTCATTTCCCACACATGATTTCACCACACATAACCCAAACCATTGCTATATAGACACACACCGCATTCCATACCCAGATCTTTTCCCTAACATCTAAATCGCACAACATTTTGTATGCTGTATAAGATAACCTATGTTCATCCGTACGTAATAGCTTAAACTACTATTGAATGCAGTTAACCGCAGAATTCACACGCGTGTGAAATGAGTTTGTTTCACTGTACACTAGATCATTGGGAGTGCGCAAACACTTTTTAAGAGCAAATAAATGAACGGTCACGCAATGAGCAGCGGCTTGGTCTAACCCCCCCCCCCCCCCCCCCCTCCTCCATATTTCTGATCCGTATAGCAGCACTGGCTGGACACACATATCAAACAGTTTTTATAAACAGTTAAAAAGAGTTGTTATTCAGAGCATATAACTTCTGAACTACACATAACAATACGCTTTTCGCTCGCCCGGCAAGACCTTCACAAGCAGCCGTGAAACTCAGACGAGAGGAGATAAATATTCCCCAATACTTGTAAACATCAACTACAGGCATTACCACGCCATCAAACAGCCATCGTTCTCTCACACTTAAATACAGCCCCAGCAACCGTGTTCTGACAATAAAACAACGTCATCAGCTAGCAGAGGAATGAATAACTCGAATTCAGTACGTGAGAGCCACAGCGCCATGTCTTCCGTTATAAATCACGTGTAGTGCTACACTCATGAATGAAAACAGAAAATAGTACAGGGCTACACGCGTATCCCTGTTTCACTCCTGCTGTGCATCTAATGTAATCAGAAAGTTTAGAGCCACACTTTACTCTATATTTTACATGTTCAAACATAACTTTGATACACTTGAATAACTCACCACTGATGCCATTTTTTTAAAAAATAGCATAGGTCATAGCAGATTTCTATCAATCGAATCAAATGCTTTTTCAAAGTCTATGAACGCTACTCTAAAGTTTGCGGTTATATGAAAACTGTTTTTGTACGGTGCTAACAACGTAACTGTGCGATCAATTGTCGAATATATTCTTTAAAGACCTGCTTGATACTCACATGTAATATTGTTCTCAGCTATCCATTCTTGTAACCTGTTGTTATTAATAGAACTATAGAGTTTGCTGCATATATCAGTCAGAGAAATACCTCAATAATTGTTGGGATTGTTAACGTCTGCTAACGTCACATATAGGACTTCTTTTGCATGGCATGATGAAATGTTATGGCTGTACATTTACCCCTTCATGAGGGGCTGAGACCAACATGAATAAACCATCATTCATCTTCTTCTTTCTCTCTCATTCACACACACACACACACACACACACACACACACACACACACACACAGACACAGACACAGCCACACACACACACACACACACACACACACACACACACCACACACACACACACACACACACACACACATACCGAAGTCTTACGAACCGGTTTTTCGTGTTAGTGTACGCCCGTGTTATGCAATGGAATTACACGTGGCATGGTTTATCTGGCAGAAAACACTTCGGGCCACACAACAGGACCTGCTCTGTGTTCGTCACCCGAAGAGCTGTTACGCTGGAACTACGTAAGGAGACGATTATGGATTGGTCTACGTGACGTAAGGACAATGATGGTGTGTGTGTGTGTGGTGTGTGTGTGTGTGTGTGTGTGTGTGTGTGTGTGTGTGTGAGTACAACACTATGTTTATCTGACAGTAAATGGTTTCAGTCAGTGTGTGTGTGTGTGTGTGTGTGTGTGTGTGTGTGTGTGTGTGTGTGTGTGTGTGTGAGTACAACACTATGTTAATCTGACAGTAAATGGTTTCAGTCAGTGTGTGTGCGTGTGTGTGTGTGTGTGTGTGTGCGTGCGTGCGTGCGTGCGTACGTGCGTGCGTGCGTGCGTACGAGCGAGCGTGCGTGAGTGCGTGTGTTCTTAGAGGTTGTGTGTGTGTGTGTGTGTGTGTGTGTGTGTGTGTGTGTGTGTGTGTGTGTGCGTTGCGTGCGTGCGTGTGTGATGTCATTATTCAGTGACGCGTCACACACAGTTTCATGATATCGGTTACTTTTGGAGACCAGGTGGAGCAAACGTAACATGATTTGCAAACTAACATCCTCCTTTCCCGTTCGTTTAGTGTTGCGGTCGCTGTGCTGTATCCGCATATTACGACTGACCTTTAGAATGAAGAGGACAGGGAGGGTGGAAGGGAGAAAGGATGAGAGAGAGAGAGCGGGCGGGAGAAGAAGTAGGTGGATGGAGGACGGAGCCATTTTTTACGACGGGTTCGAGCTATAAAAAAAAAAATCACTACTTGGTCTGCCCTCTCTACCATACTGCTATCTGTTGAGAGACCTAAACACTACGACGTATTTGAATACATTTTCTCTATGACCAAACAACTGGCATGCACGTGGAATGAAAGGAAGAAATGGATCGTGTACAAATCTATTTTTAAAAAAAAGAAAGAAAAAAAAAAACACCAATGATTAAAAACATGACAGACAGACGGTTAACAAATCACAGAATTATCAAATAGATTAATAACGTTCACGTGGGTCCGAGGCATGTATTTGATGTGCAGTGGTTAGTGTGTTGGCTGCGAGGTGACAGATTTGGGGTTCGAATCCCATCAGACTATTCGCCCAAGTTTGAACGGAGAAGCTGAAACCGTTATGAGAGTTGAAATATACAATGCTGCAACCGGCTTGATGTTAGGCACAAAACGTGCAAAGAAAACAAACAGACAAACAAAACAAAAGCACACACACATACACCACCGTTTGGTGTGTGTGTGTGTGTGTGTGTGTGTGTGTGTGTGTGTGTGTGTGTTGTTTGTGTGTGCATGGTAAGGGAGGCAAAAAGACAGTCTAGACAAGCAAACAGAAGAGAGAGAGAGAGAGAGAGAGAGAGAGAGAGAGAGAGAGAGAGAGAGAGGAGAGAGATTTCATGCTCAGATAAACCTTAGGCTGGTACTGACCACACACACACACACACACACACACACACACACACGCACACACACGCGCGCGCGCACCCCCCCCCCCCCCCCACGCACCACGCACACACACACGCACACGCACACCACACACACGTACACACACCAAACACACACACAACACACACACACACACACACACACACACACACACACACCTCACCGTCCTTAACTGTCCTAATAAAACTGACGCTCTTTTCAAACCACATATACAGATTACAGCCAACACAGTCTGTAATTATCCCGGAAGCCAGCGGACTATTATCCGATGCCCGGCTGTAGCAAGGAATGAGCAGACCACGCACACCGCCCCCTGGTGTCCCCCTGGACAGGAACGAGAGTCTCGACCATTACTGCGAGAACAAACGAACACCGCACAGCGGCCATCTTTGAAGCTCATTGACAGGAACCGGTAGTCGTCGGCCAGGCAGTCGTCAGGCCTGTAATTATCAACCGTTAGCGTGACTTGGGCCGTGACTTATGATCTGATTTCATTCAGGTAGGAAATCTCTCAGCTCGGGTTCAGGCTGTGAGCTCGAATCTCCACGCTGTCCGCAAATGAATATTGACATTGGTGCCACGCCTTTCTGGTGGTGTTGGTATGCTCGTAGATTCCCTGCCCTCGTTCTCCGAGGAGGGTTATCCCGTTGGCCATTATAGGTCAACCTGGTATTGACTTTTAATATGAAGGATACTCAACTTAACGCAGTGTTGTGCCCAATGGTAGAGCCCTGACTTTATGGTAGGAAGTTGGTGGTTCGAATCCGCCAATGTCGAACGCAAAAATTAAAATGTTCGCTGTCCATTACAACGTGTTGTTGGTGTGTGATGTCAGTGCAATGTTAGATAGGTCCTTCCTCACCCATGTCTCCCCCCTCCCCCACCCCTCCTGCTTCTTCCCCATTCCACTTCTCAAGCTTGTTACGAACTCGCACCGTGTGCGCAGGGCTTTAGCTATGAGACATGACAGATAAACCTGTTTTTGAAAAAGTGGGACAGTAGGCCACAGTGAAGTGGTGGGTTACACAACCTGACAGCAATCGTCTGCGGTTTTGGAGAACAATTCCCAATTCCCCTGTCATTGAAAGCACAGTGTTACTGGGTCATTCTGGACCAAAATCGTGGGCAGGCTTTCCGTTCATTGGCCACCGTATAAGAAATTACCCACCATCTTCGGAAACATAATGCTAACGTTAACGGAAATTGCCCTGCCAGGGGGTCCCTTAGGGATCTCGTTCCACGTGGCAAAGAACGAGACTAGAGGGACTACCGACGCCATATCTTGGGGCGTATTGAGAGAAGTGGACATAATGTTGTCTGAGGGCCGTTGCTTTACGATTATTTATTCTGTTTGGATATGGTCCAGATAAGCATTGCCCCTACCGCTGATTAATAAAACAAGATTACCTTTCTCTATTTTTTTTGTTTCTGTGGAAACGACGTGCGTAGGATAAGCTAGAAATCACATCTGAGCGAGTCAACAGTTTGCAACGTTCTCTGAAAACAAACACGCCAGCAAGCACGTTCGAATTGTCCAACATGACATATTTCGCCCTTTCAGCTTGTTTGAAGAGCCTAATGGTAGAGTTCAAGCAGATGCTGAATCGTACAACTGTGAGACATCGTTCGATTTTGTTTAAATTGAAAGAGTGGGGGGGGGGGGGGGGGGGGGGGGGGGGGGGGGGGGGGATGGGTATGATGGGGGGATAGGGGGATGAAGGGGTGTGGGGGTGGGGTGGGGTGGGGGGGGAGTATGTTTACGTTTCCGAACTTTGAACGTTTGCAATTTTCGAGCGCACGCTTATTTCCCTCAAGTATAATTTTTTGTCTGTGCCATACTATGAATTCGGGCTTGTATGTCGCCTAATTCTAAACGGAGTCTATCTGAACTTAGCATTTCTTCATATTTGAAGATTTGAAGAGAGAATCTCCGGGATGTTTTATCTGTATGGTATTTATTTATTTATTTTTTTTTAAGTTAGAAGTTTTTGAGGTGTGTAACTCACTTGCCAAGGGTTTTCAACTGCAAATTATGTTTGTGAACACCATACTCTTTTCTGGAAGGAGACCAGTTTAAAACAGCCTCTGAAATGATTGCATTTTGGAACTCATACCTTAAGTATTGATACACCTTCACACCCGAGTCACAATGCCATGTAGGAGCCTGTTAATGCTTAACCATTTGATTCCTCATTTAACTATCATCATTACTACTCCACTCAAACATTGTCTTCTTCTTGACAGCCTCGTTTTCATTCAAAGCCATCTTGCGCTGAAGTGAATGAAGATAAGTGATTGCTCGTTCATTATCGTTGTCCAGGATGTTTTGTATCTTGCCTGAAGAAGACCTGAGAGGTCGAAACGCGTCGTGTTTTGTCTTGTAATTCGTTTGTCTACGTTTTCTTGGCGGTTCGCTAATAATTCCATTTCAAATTTGTTTAGATTGCCTGCAGTCGCCTCACTTTGCAACTTGATTCGAGCATTGTTCACTTCTGACTCTAGTCTCCGAGTCGGTGTAGCTGAAAGCTTTGTGTTTATTGCCCTTGTTTCAGAATGGAAGGGGGGGGGGGGGGGGGGGGGGGGGGGGGGGGGGGGGGGGGGGGTGGGGGGGTTGGGTGTTGGAGGCGATAGCCCGTCGTTTTGATATCAGAATACCTAAACAGCGGAGCGATTACCAGCAGTTATGCTATCCATGACCATTTAGGTGTGAACACCAAGACGGATGGTTTCTGCTACTCGCCATTTTTGTTCTCGGCGCTCGCTTTGTCTTCTCTGATTTAAGGTGATAAAAGGGCGCTTTCAGTGAAATTATTCAAATAACAGGCTCGTTCCTGGGAGCCGTTTAAAAGATTCGAAATTCGATGCAAAATTGGGCCACCTCCGCCGTTTCGCCCCCCGCCAGGTATCCAAATGCACACGGAAACCAAAATGGCGGTCCACATTGTCAGCTAATTTCCTTCGTAATCTGGGTTCCGGTGTGCCAGATTCGATCATGTTTGATATGCATAAAACTGAATGCAAAGGAATGTTTGGCATTACTGCTGACTGTAAGTTTGTTTATTTGGTTGGTTGCTTGTTTGTTTTTTGTTTGTTTGTTGTTGTTGTTGTTTTGTTTTGTTTTGTTTTTGTTTTTTTTTTGGGGGGGGGGGGGGGGGGGAGAAGGAGGGGGGAGGGAAGGGAAGTAGTTCAACACCAGATATGTTTTTTGCGTGGATAGACTGGCCTCTTCACGTCAAATGAAACATGCGACATAAACACTGCTGCGATCAGAACAGTTCCACAAGATTTCTCGTGATGGTCGGGTGGTAATGTATTATTAAACAGACTTCATTTATCATTCCTTTGATCGTCGGCCTTTTTGTCTGACGAGGGATCACCATACCTTCGGGGTCTACATTCTGTTGGCAGGCGGTGGGCTGACCACGATGAGTTCTACACAAGGTTTCTTTCGTGTAAATCACTTTATATCAACACACACACAGACACAGACAGACAGACATACACACACACACACACACACACACACACACACACACACACACACACACACACACACGCACACACACACGCACACACACGCACACACACACACACACACACACACACACACACACACACACACACCACAACACACACACGCACGCACGCACGCACGCACGCACGCGCACGCACGCACGCACGCACGCACACACACACACACACACACACACACGCACGCACGCAC
>CM031625.1:34462452-34467452 GCA_018398815.1 Conus ventricosus
AGTAGTAAACAAGATAACACTGTAAACAGTTCGAATGAGTTGAAACAGTGGGGGCCCTGAAGCCCATAAAACCACAACGACTGACATTTGAATTCATGTTTGTCGGAACAGAGCTGCTACAGAAGCAAACTTGAGTCAAACCAGCCGCCATGGCAACTGTGGTTAGCGTTGCGAACTCCCAGCTTGGAGGTCGCGGTTTCGATTCTAACCAGAGCCAGAGCTGAGTTTGCTATGGGCTCAGATGGAAAGACTGGGACCACACAGTGGAATTTCATCCACTTAATGAATGCATCTCTGAGAGTGTTTGCATGAATTTCCTAGCCAGCTTTTAAAGGTGTTTGCATGAATTTCCTAGCCAGCTTTAAAGGTGTCTGTATTTCTCGGGCCTGGCTGACCCCGGGATGTATTATGACCGTAAGAGTCGACTACATGCCTGTCATACAGTCTGAGACCAGGATGAAAATCCATAGCATCTTATATTTCACCAGCCTCATCGTCATCGGTCAGCGTGAAAAGTTTATTAAAATAGTCTGGCCCTTCATGCCCTTCTGTCATAAACGTGCCCTCATGATGACCTCAGTTTTATGTACGTGACCGTTTTTTTTTATCCCGCCATTAAGACAGCCATACCCCATCTTCGGGGAAGGTGCATGCTATGTGTAACGTGTCATCCATACCAACGGCCAAACTGGCCTTCTCTTCGGAAAGTTGGTGATGGGATTTTACGTGCGTGCAAGATGTTATGCGTGCGTTCACACACGGAACCTCGGTTTATAGTCTCATTCGAAAGACTGTATGGGGAATGGAGTTGGAACTAATGTTAACTCCGAGGGAAAAAAATCCCCCTGTACGAAACGGCCCGGCGGAGATTCGAACCCGCAACCCCTTGGATTACGAGTCCGGCGCTCTACCTACTGAGCTATTCCGGCCCCCTGCCCTTGGTGACGCTCTGTCACGGACTCATGGGGACTGTCGTTGCACGAACGTGGTGGCGTCGTACTGAGGGAGAGCTCGCTTACGTTGGCCCCGTGACGAAAGCGATCGTCGTCAATAGAAGGCTCAGCAGGTGGCGTCCTCTGCATGTTGGATAAGAGTAGACACCACTGACCACCCCCGAAGTGACTTGGCAGCAGCGCAGTGTCTCCTCTTGCGGGTTGCCTTATGACAGCTTGACACTGAATGCTGCCAGTGAGTTGCTGGTGCCGTGGCTGTGGCTGTGGACGGGGATGCTGGAACGAGCAGCGTGGGTGCAACGCCCTTGAAGTGGCAGGGAAGATGAGGCCAGAAAGTCTGTGAAGCTCAGAGTGGAACTAGTTAAAAAGAAATGCCAGGAAACGCTGTCTTTATTTCAAGAGATGGCGCAATTTTAATCGAACGTATCACTGATTTTACATTTTAAACGAATCTCCACAAACTTACAGTGACTAATGCCTACAAAGTCTTCTGAGGTACTGACTCTGATCTTAAAACCACAGCTAAGCAGCAAATTTCTAAATGGTTAAGTGTTAATTGACACTGGCCAACAAATTTTACCACGACTCAAGTGTAAAACCTGTAATTTGAGTATAACCACTAAAGCAATGGGTTCCAAAAATTAATCTCTTCACTAGGCTATTCTGAAGCTATATCTGACCGGAAAGTTATACACCTTAATAAAAAAAATTTTAAAAATCATCGCCAAAACCCTCTTGACAACCAATGTTAATAAAAATTCAACAACTCAAAAAGCATACGATTCAGTCGAAAAATATCTCCGAGGCTCTCTTTCCAAACCTTGAAATATTAAGAAAAACCAAAATATAGTCCATTTAAATAGAGTTGACACAGGCCCTGACACAATGCATGACACATGCACATCTACGCACGTATTTACCGGCAAGAATTAAAGGTGCATTGAAACAGGGCTGAAAATGGTGTGACGTTTGGAAACATAGACCCCATCCCCATTCCATGCCGACTTTTCCTGTCCCCATGTCTACTGCCTTCCGTTTAAATCGAAAGCATCTAATGCCAAACAAGTGTGCATTTGAGCGGCTAGATAACTGCTCTGAACTATTCTAGCACGTCGAATAGATGATCGTCTTGGTTTTCGATCATGTTTGATGGTGTTTCAGAGAACGTTACAAATTTCACACCACCTCGAATGTGTCTCCAAGCCTGTCCTATACTTGTCGTTTCCACAGAAACAACTTGAAAAGAAAGAAGAAAATATTTCCTGGCAATCAATGGTGGAATATTATTCCAGGCCACATCCAGTCAGAATAAACAATCGTTTTCCCAGCTGCCTTCTGACATGTGATGTTGGCTTGTCTCAACAGAACCCCAAACATGGCGCCGGTAATCTGTCTGGTCTCGTTCTTTTCCACGTGGAATGAGATCTCCAGGGGACCCCCTGGCAGAGCAATTTCCGTTATCGTTAGCATTGTGTTTCCGGAGACGGAGAATTTCCTACATAACGGCTGGTGATACGAAGCTCCCCACGACTTTTGTCCAGAATGATCTAAGAGTATGATGCCCAGGATGACAGGGAAATCAGACTTTTATTTATTTATTTATTTTTTTAACGATTACTGGCACTCAGTATGTCTCAGTCTGGACAGAGGCTTTCTGTCCATGTTCCTGAACACAGTTTGTCTGTCATGTCTCACAGCAAGCGCCCTGCACTCAAGGCGCAATGTTTCAACAGCTTCACTGGGGAGGGAGCAAAGAGAGGGGAACAGAGTGGAAGGAGCGGGACCACATTTCCCCCCCCCCTGTCTCATCTTGCTGACCACCGCACTGACCACCCCCATGCCGCTCCTATAACGGCTCCCCATCCTCAGTCATTGTCCAGCTTGTCCCACAGGAGCCCAAGCGGCGCCTGCAGTCAGTCTTTCAGGGGAGAGTAGTCAAGCCCCGTCATGAGGCAACCCACCAGAGAGGACACTGCGCTGATTCCGCCTCACTTCGGTGGTTGTTGACTGGTGCCTGTTCTGATCCAGCATATGCAGGACACTACACACCAAGCCCCCCCCCCCCCCCCCCCTCCCCTCTCACTGACTGCAAGGAGAAGCGCCAAAGCAACACCGTAATGACATCACAAACCGTCAACACGGTGTGGTGGGCAGTAGACAATGTGATTTTGTGTTGCACCAGCTGGATTTGAGCATCCAACATCTGACTGCCAGCTCAGTGCTTTACCATTGAGCCTCATCCTTAGGTCAAATTCCATTCATACATGACATCAGTTCTCGCCAAAGGTATTGCAGCCAAGGGGGCTAACCACCCAGGACAGCGGGAAAGAGGGTCCTTTCTGGGAGGGTACCAAAGCCGTCAGCAGAGCATAGCAACAATAACAAGATGCAAAGCATGTAAACGTACTCCCAGTTTATCTTCCAGAAAAAAACGTCACAATCAAACATGCGTCATAATGTATTTGACGTCACACTCAAACATGCGTCATAATGTATTTGTCACTGAGATATTCCTTAAAGAAGAAAAACCGTTTTTGGGCCGTTATAGCCGTTAGTAACGGCCATTCTGGTAAAGAAAACATTGGGCATCATCCGTGACCCATAATGAACATACCTACAAATTTTCAGAAAGATCGGCCCATAAGTTTTGTCTGGAGCGAGTGGAACACATTTTGACAACGGACAGATACACATACAGACAGCATTTCTTCGTTCCCATTGTAAAGTAATCCCAGTTCTTAGAACTCTGAATATGGGTGGGTGCTCACCTTACTGAGTTAATCAGGTCTTAGTTCATGGCCCAAGACACACCGTTGATAGATACATTTTGACAATTGCTTTCCCGGAATGCACTGCTTACTGTCAATAAACCTCAAAGACGGCTGCCATGCGGTATATTCGCTCATTCTCGCTGTGCTCGAGATTTTGTGTTGTTGTTCACCTAACTCGAGAACCAGATTTCCAGACAGTTTCTGCTGCAATTTCAATGCGTGCAACATACGTTTCTCTCCAGTCTTTTAATTCCATTCCATGTGCTGTGAGATTGATGTCACAGACACGCCATGCTTTTTTTTCTCTCTCCACATTCCCGCTCAGTTAAATCCAGCTGCACAAGTCTAGCATGTCCTCTCTGTGTAGCTTGCCTCGGCAGTCTTGGAAATATTTAACACAGAAAAGAAAGACAGGAAAATGAACAACTGACGCCACACTACCCCCATAAGTTGATTGCAATATTTCGGTTTACGGGGAAAAAAGGCGCTACGAGCATCACAACTTTCGATCGGTCAACTCATCGACTTTTTTTTAAAGAAAAAAAAGTCAAACAAATTGACAAATTTCCATTACCAACAGAAGTTGTTACTGGGTGACAGTGGTGACGGGGGGCGGGGAAAAATGGACTGCACTGTTTGACTCCCCCAGTCCAGGGCAAACGAGACATCACCCGCCCCGTAGAGATGAAAACAAATGGCAAAGGTCCAGAAATGACGACATGACCCCTGCAAAGGCCATTTTCATGGTGTACTCTCGAGGCTGCGAACATAAGAGCCATGGGATGATTTAACTGTATCCGGATTCGCAAGACAAGCACAGGACATATCTACAAACGTAGTTCCCCTATGGGTTGGGCAATGGGCGATAAATGCTGAACAGATATTCGTAAACATGCGGCTATATTGAAATGAAAAGAAAAGAAAAAAAAAAAATTGACCCGTTCATTTCTTTGTCCAGTTACATTAATTAACATGTGTGTCTCCAAAGACAGGAGCCAAATCCCTCATTTGCCATGCTCTGTCTCCGGGGATTTACCCCGAAGTAACTCGTCCTAAGGACGAGACCATCTCTGGGCTAGACTAAAACTGCTGATTGCACTCGGGCTATGCTCATCCCCACCCCACCCCACCCCTTCACCCCCATAAATCGACAGTTTTCAGTACAGCATGTGGAATTTGACCAGCAGGGGACGAGGAAGACAGGCCATTCCCACACTGATGTTTTCCATCCAGCGGTATCAGGGGAGCTGAAGCAACTGTCAATTATCAAGCGTGA
>CM031625.1:34472452-34489952 GCA_018398815.1 Conus ventricosus
GTCTGTCTGTCTGTCTGTCTGTCTGTCTCACTCTCTGATTGTCACAAGTCTGGTTGTCCGATGATTCTTATCCTGTCAGATACCCTTATATCAATAAGTGCGCATGGACATAGCCATGGCTCTAAACTTGCCGCACCTCTTTGCAAAAGCGTGCTCTACCTCAAGACGGTCCGGTAACGTGTGACCAAAAAAACACACAAAAAACCATGTCCCAGAAGTGTCGCGTGACAATGGGTCTACAAAGTCACACGACAAGGGCGTTGCATGTTCTGTGACGTTGGTCTTGCACGCCGTGTGACATGGGTCTTCCATGTTATATGAAATGGGTCTTACATGTTGTGTAGGACGAGCCTTAAATGTGGTGTGACATGGGTCTTATATGTTGTGTAGGACGAGCCTTACATGTGGTGTGACATGGGTCTTATATGTTGTGTAGGACGAGCCTTACATGTGGTGTGACATGGGTCTTACATGTTGCACAAAACGAACCTTACATGTGGTGTGACATGGGTCTTACATGTTGTACAAAACAAGCCTTACATGCGGTGTGACATGGGTCTTACATGTTGTGTTAAAACGAGCCTACATGTGGTGTGACATGGGTCTTACATGTTGTGTAAAACGAGCCTCACATGCGGCGTGACATGGGTCTTACATGTTATACAAAACGAGCCTTACATGTGGTGTGACATTGGTCTTACATTTTGTGTAAAACGAGCCTCACATGCGGTGTGATATGGGTCTTACATGTTGTGTAAAACGAGCCTTACATGTGGCGTGACATGGGTCTTACATGTTGTGTAAAACAAGCCTTACATGTGGCGTGACATGGGTCTTGCATGTTGTACAAAACGAGCCTTACATGCGGTGTGACATGGGTCTTACATGTTGTACAAAACGAGCCTTACATGCGGTGTGACATGGGTCTTACATGTTGTGAAAAACGAGCCTACATGCGGCGTGATATGGGTCTTACATGTTGTGTAGGACGAGCCTTACATGTGGCGTGACATGGGTCTTACATGTTGTGTAGGACGAGCCTTACATGCGATGTGACATGGTCTTACATGTTGTGAAAAACGAGCCTACATGCGGCGTGAAATGGGTCTTACATGTTGTGTAAAACGAGCCTTACATGTGGCGTGACATGGGTCTTACATGTTGTGAAAAACGAGCCTGTCGTGCCGTGTGACATGGGCTTAATGAGCTAGGTACCAGCCATCCTGACAAAAAAAGGTTTGTTGTTCCCCTTTCTGGCAGCCAGCCTGGCTTTGCAGTCGGCTGTATGAATCACCCAACGTGCACAATAATCGCGGACAAACTCCAGAGTGACCAGCTGATGACTGTATGACTTCCCACCGAACCAGTCCATTTCTCCACACGCTCTGCGGGCGGGGACTCCAGCGGAAGATGAGGGTAGCACATTCCCAGCAGACGTGGTGCTGAACGGAGTGTGTGCAGGGGCGTCGGGAGACCTGGCACTGTTGGCACACGCCACCAGCCAGGGGGGAAGAGAAGGAAAGGGGATGGGGAACTGGCTTGGAGTAGGGTAAGGGATGGGAGAGAGCGAGAGGAGGAATGCGTTGTGGGGGGGGGGGGGGGGGGGGGGGGGAGAGGTGAGAGAGAGGAGAGGTACACAGCGAGTAATGGAGAAGTCGGATCTATGCTGTGCAAACCTGACTGAATAGGAAATAAGATTAGGAATAGAGTTTGTTTAGAACTTACCGCCAATGACATTGACAAACAAAGCACAAGACAAGACACGATGCATTTCAACCACTTGGGTCTTCTTCAGGCGAAAAATAAATCACATTTAACATGTGGGACAGTACAAACAACGAAAAACGAAAAAAGAATGAAAAATGACTTATCCGTTCTTGTCCATGTGTTTGGTGGGCGGAAATGACATGCGGCCAGGGGGATTATGGGAGGGAAACGGAGGGGGGGGGGGGGGGGGGAGGGGGGGTTGCGTCAGGGGAGGTGTGTGTGTGTGATATGATAGGGTTGTGTGTCCAGTTTATTGGGATGGTGTGATATCTTTGTGATGGTTGTGGTAATGGTGGATTGATAATAATGGTAAGGGGGGGGGGGGGGGGGGGGGGAAGGGGGTGGGGGGGGGGATTTAATGGGAAGGATAATACAAAACTAAGATTAAATAGATGGAGGGTTGCTGTAACTACTGTATGAAGTGAGTGAAGGGGATGTGGTGGTGGTGTATGTAAGTGTGTGTGTATGTGTGTGTGTATGTGTGTGTGTTGGTAGGGGATTTTGCCAACTGGTGTGGAAGAGGTGAGTATGTGTGTTTGGTTATTGTTGGATATTGATGCCTTGGGGGTGTAGTGTGCCCAGTTTGGCAATGAGATGGGATTCTTGAGTTGTGCGTTCAAAGCTGTCACTCTGTGACTGCCAGAGTGCCATGACTTTGACATGGTCGATGTTGTGTTGGGTGTGGTTGAAGTGTAGGGCGACGGGTTTGAGTCGGTGGTGGCGGATATCGGCCAGGTGTTCAGAGATGCGTGTTTCGAGTGTGCGTGACGTTTCCCTATGTAGATCTTGCCACACAGCTGGCAGTGGATGGCATATATAATGTTGCGGCTCTGACATGAGAATGTGCGTTTGACTGTGAAGGAGTCTTTGGGGCCCTGTAGGATGGTGTCTGGTTTGGTGAGGGGGCAGATTTTGCAGTTGGGTTTGGAGCAGGGGTGAGTACCTGGTGGTGTAGCTGTGGTTCTGTTCAAACTGGACCGCACGAGGAGGTCTTTGAGGTTTTTCGTTGTTTGTACTGTCCCACATGTTAAATGTGATTTATTTTTTCGCCTGAAGAAGACCCAAGTGGTTGAAATGCATCGTGTCTTGTCTTGTGCTTTGTTTGTCAATGTCATTGGCGGTAAGTTCTAAACAAACTCTATTCCTAATCTTGCTTCGTTCGCCGCCGTCAGTCACTCCATTTTGAAATTTGAATAGGAAATGCTCAAGGAAATTTTTCAAACTGCCCGAAACGTTCCATTAGAAAAAAAAGAAAGAAAGGAATCTTGAATCAACATTAAAGCAATGTGCTGTACAAAAGCCTATTGCTAAAAAGCTGAAGCATGACAGTTTGAAGGAAGAGGAAATGCTGAAGGAATACAGTTTGAAGGAAGAGGAAATGCTGAAGGAATACAGTTTGAAGGAAGAGGAAATGTTGAAGGAATACAGTTTGAAGGAAGAGGAAATGCTGAAGGAATACAGTTTGAAGGAAGAGGGAATGCTGAAGGAATACAGTTTGAAGGAAGAGGATGCTGAATGAAAACACTTTGAAGGAAGAGGAAATGCCGAAGGAATACACTTTGAAGGAAGAGGAAATGCCGAAGGAATACAGTTTGAAGGAAGAGGAAATGCTGAAGGAATACAGTTTGAAGGAAGAGGAAATGTTGAAGGAATACAGTTTGAAGGAAGAGGAAATGCTGAAGGAATACAGTTTGAAGGAAGAGGGAATGCTGAAGGAATACAGTTTGAAGGAAGAGGAAATGTTGAAGGAATACAGTTTGAAGGAAGAGGAAATGCTGAAGGAATACAGTTTGAAGGAAGAGGATGCTGAATGAATACACTTTGAAGGAAGAGGAAATGCCGAAGGAATACACTTTGAAGGAAGAGGAAATGCCGAAGGAATACAGTTTGAAGGAAGAGGAAATGCTGAAGGAATACAGTTTGAAGGAAGAGGAAATGCTGAAGGAATACAGTTTGAAGGAAGAGGGAATGCTGAAGGAATGCAGTTTGAAGGAAGAGGATGCTGAAGGAATTTGTCAAACTGTCCGAAACGTTCCATTAAAAAAAAGGAATCTTGAATCAACGTGAATGCAATGTGCTATGCAAAAGCCCAATGCATTAAAGCTGAATCATAACAGATCGTAACTTGGTTTGTATCGTATCATAATATACTGTGTTAATACAGTAATGTACTGTTCCTCCCTCATCTCTCCCCCCCCCCCCCCGTCGCCTCCTCTATCCCCCATCCCGTTTCTCCTTTCCCTGTCCTCTCTTTCCCGTTCTTCCTGTCCCCTTCCCACTTTCCCTCCTTTCCTTTTGACCCGCTTCAAATTCCGATATCGCTTCACTTCGCGCCGTTATTGCATTGAATACACGACTCGTACAACCGTCCTGCCCAATGTTTCAGGTCCAGCGTCCTCAAAGTGCCACTGAGTGTGGACTAGTCCACATATACTGCACCACATCTGTTAAGCTACGAGGATATAGTCTACAGGATTTACATCTGGATGGATAAATACATCTTCAATTAAAATGAATGGATTTAAGGTGAGGGTCTTGAGGCCAGTATTTAGCAGATGTCTGATCTACACATTAGCCCAACGCACTGGTCAGACCTTTGTGCTAATCTAGCACAAACGTGATTTGCTCTTGATCTGCTCGGTATACTAATAAGTCAGCATGACACTTAATGTGGAAATCAGATGAACACAGAGGATTTGTGTACGGAGCGAGAAGACAGACATTACGTTGTGTCATAATGTACTGTACTGTGATGGATAACTTCATCCTCACACTATTTTTGCTATGCAAAATTCAGACTGCTTTTCTTGGAACAGTGCACCGACTGACTTATTTTCTGAACAAAATTTTTCAGCATGACCCATCGAGGTGACTTTTCCCACAGAATATTGACGGAGACAATTTTCATCTTATGGATTTTTCTACGTGCACTACGAGGTCAGAGCTGCATGCAGAACTCAAGTTCATCACCCACTCTGAAAACGCCTCCGTTTCCATCAAGATCAAAGAGAAAAGTGTCAGTAACCGCTTGTTGGTCTCCTGCTTCCATTGTTATGAATGTGATCTGTCCTGGCTGATGAAGACCCTACAGGCCGAAACGCCTAGTGTCTGTTTTTTGTTGTTGTCATTTGTTCGTTCCTTCGTTTGGCGGCTCAGTAATTCCATTTTTACTTTTCTGCAGTCACTTCTCTTTGAAACCGACCTTCTCCGAAAGACAAGTACTCAGACCACAACTTGAAATCTTGTGGAAAGAGGGTAGAGTGGGACGTGGGAGGTGTCGGGGGTGAGGTGGGGAACCTGCCCTAGTGTGAGACAGACAGGTGGGGAACCTGCCCTAGTGTGAGACAGGTGGGGAACCTGCCCTAGTGTGAGACAGACAGATGGGGAACCTGCCCTAGTGTGAGACAGACAGATGGGGAACCTGCCCTAGTGTGAGACAGACAGATGGGGAACCTGCCCTAGTGTGAGACAGACAGATGGGGAACCTGCCCTAGTGTGAGACAGACAGGTGGGGAACCTGCCCTAGTGTGAGACAGACAGGTGGGGAACCTGCCCTAGTGTGAGACAGACAGATGGGGAACCTGCCCTAGTGTGAGACAGACAGGTGGGGAACCTGCCCTAGTGTGAGACAGACAGATAGGGAACCTGCCCTAGTATGAGACAGACAGATGGGGAACCTGCCCTAGTGTGAGACAGACAGATGGGGAACCTGCCCTAGTGTGAGACAGACAGATGGGGAACCTGCCCTAGTGTGAGACAGACAGATGGGGAACCTGCCCTAGTGTGAGACAGACAGATGGGGAACCTGCCCTAGTGTGAGACAGACAGATGGGGAACCTGCCCTAGTGTGAGACAGACAGATGGGGAACCTGCCCTAGTGTGAGACAGACAGGTGGGGAACCTGCCCTAGTGTGAGACAGACAGATGGGGAACCTGCCCTAGTGTGAGACAGACAGATGGGGAACCTGCCCTTTTGTGAGACAGACGGATGGGGAACCTCCCCTTGTGCGAGACAGACTCAAACCTCGGGCCTCGAAATCTCGAGTCTTGGATGTGTGAATTACCCGCTGGCCCCTTTCCACCTTGAGACTGGCGATCCTGGAAATTATGGAATCAATGTAATGGATGCTCCCGCTCCTCCCCTCTGCATGTAATCAGAACGATCTTATGACCATGCAACTCATCTGGCCTGAGCTGCTCCCTCCTGAGCCATTATGTCGCAGCCATAGGAATATCTATTGATTGGGGAGGAGGGAGAAGGAAGATGAGAGGGTGGGTGGGAGTGGAAGGAGAAGAGGGAGGGGCAAGGGATGGGGGATGGGAGGAGGTGCATAAGGCCAGAGTCCAGGGGTAAATTTGAACCTGGTTTGGTCAAGAGTCCCTGCAAAAAGCTCAGAGGAGACAATAATCACCCTAGAAGAATACGCATTTTGACGGGGGGAAATAGTTTACATCGTCAGTGAATTTAGAAAAGCAGCAACTACAACAACAAGCAAAAACCAAAAAGAAAACGAAAAAAAAAAAACCCAGAAAAAAAAACAAAGAACAAAAACAAAAACAAAAAAAAAGAAAGAAAGAAACAAAAAGTTATAATGTATCTCTTTCCTTGACATAGTTTTTTTCCCATTCATATGTACACTTACACCAGAAAAAAATAGTTAAGGTTTGGCGGAAATTCAGTTCCTAAATGGGAGAGGTTTGGGGCATCTCTTGATGTCGGTGGGAGAAGTTCTGGGCATCTCCTGATGTCGGTGGGAGAGGTTTTGAGCATTTATCGATGTCAGAGGAAAATGTTTTGGGCATCTCTTGATGTCGGTGGGAGAGGTTTTTGACATTTATTGGTGTCAGTGGAAAAGGTTTGGGGCATCTCTTGATGTAGGTGGGAGACGTTCTGGGCACACATGAGAAATCGGTCATCACCTTTCCTGAATGGACCCTGCATCTGACGTTTGACCTGGATGTACATGACGGATCGGATCTGTAGCCCGGATCTGCTCCATGGATCATATAACAGATCTGCACCATGGAATTTTCACTAGGACCATCATGGATCTGCACAACAGACCTGTACACAGGATCTGCACCAAGGCTTTGCATCATGGCTCTGCATCATGGATCTGCACAACAGACCTGTACAAGGATCTGCACCAAGGCTTTGCATCATGGCTCTGCATCATGGATCTGCACAACAGACCTGTACAAAGGATCTGCACCAAGGCTTTGCATCATGGCTCTGCATCATGAATCTGCACAACAGACCTGTACAAAGGATCTGCACCAAGGCTTTGCATCATGGCTCTGCATCATGGATCTGCACAACAGACCTGTACAAAGGATCTGCACCAAGGCTTTGCATCATGGCTCTGCATCATGAATCTGCACAACAGACCTGTACAAAGCATTTACGCGAAGGCTTTGCACCATGGCTCTGCATCATGGATCTGCACAACAGACCTGTACAAAGCATTTACGCGAAGGCTTTACACCATGGCTCTGCATCATGAATCTGCATCATGGATCTGCACAACAGAGCTGTACAAAGGATCTGCACCAAGGCTTTGCACCATGGCTCTGCATCATGGATCTGCACAACAGACCTGTACAAAGGATCTGCACCAAGGCTTTGCATCATGGCTCTGCATCATGAATCTGCACAACAGACCTGTACAAAGGATCTGCACCATGGCTCTGCATCATGAATCTGCACAACAGACCTGTACAAAGGATCTGCACCAAGGCTCTGCATCATGGCTCTGCATCATGGATCTGCACAACAGACCTGTACAAAGGATCTGCACCAAGGCTTCGCACCATGGCTCTGCATCATGAATCTGCACAACAGACCTGTACAAAGGATCTGCACCAAGGCTTCGCACCATGGCTCTGCATCATGAATCTACACAACAGACCTGTACAAAGGATCTGCACCAAGGCTTCGCACCATGGCTCTGCACGGCTTTGCACAATAGATCTGTACCAAGGATCTGCACCATGGATCTGCACCATGGATCTTTACAAAGGATCTGCACCATGGATCTTTACAAAGGATCTGCACCATAGATCTTTACAAAGGATTTGCACCATGGATCTTTACAAAGGATCTGCACCATGGATCTTTACAAAGGATCTGCACCATAGATCTTTACAAAGGATCTGCACCATGGATCTTTACAAAGGATCTGCACCATGGATCTTTACAAAGGATCTGCACTACAATTCAATGTCGTCATCCTGGGGTTACATTCCATTTTTACATCAAGCTTCCTCAAAATTGCTTCAGCCATTTTTTTTTTGCGCTACCTTGCTAACAAGATCCTGGACCTATCCTTTGATCCAGATGCGCACCGCAGTTCACACCCCAGATTCGAACCCAGATATGCACTATAGATTCGCACGACAGATCCACACCGTATGCTCACACCACAGATCCCCATCACAGATCCTCACTATAGATCCGCACTGTAAATTCACAGCAAGATCTGCACAAGAGATCCACACCATAGATCTATCTGCACTGTAAATCCACACCACAGATCCGCGCACTACCGATCCACAACATAGATCCGCACTGTAAATCCACACTACAGATCCGCGCACTACCGATCCACAACATAGATCCGCACTGTAAATCCACACCACAGATCCGCACTACAGATCCACAACATAGATCCGCACTGTAAATCCACACCACAGATCCGCACCACAGATCCACAACATAGATCCGCACTCTAATTCCACACCACAGATCCCCATCACAGATCCGCACCAAATATCTGCACCATAGATCCACACCTTGGATCCTCACTCCAAATCCACACACCACAGATCCACGCTGAAATGTCTTTCTGCCACTTTTGCTTGAAAATCAATTCTGTAGTTTTTGTTTCGTTATGCCAACGAACTGACAAACAAACAACAAACAAACAAACAAACGAACAAACAAGCAAACACATGAATGCACATGAAATCGCCACTTTGTTGACTGGGGTAGAACTTTTTGACTCTTTGAATGAAGACAGAGTGACTGTGTCCATTCCCTCGGTGTCATATGAATGGTAAACAAAGGAGGAAAAGTGGGAGGCCCCACACACAAAGTGGTCTGTGGTCGCTACAGAGCTTAAGTGGGAAAGACTTTAAGGAAGAATCTCACGCGACATGTTGCGCGGGGCACTTACGCAGCGTGTGTTGTGTGTGTGTGTGTGTGTGTGTGTGTGTGTGTGTGTGTGTGTGTGTGTGTGTGTGTGTGTGTGTGTTGCGCGCGTGTGTGTGTGTGTGTGTGTGTGTGTGTGTGTGTGTGTGCGTGTGTGTGTGTGTGTGTGTGTGTGTGTGTGTGTGTGTGTATGTGTGTGTGTGTGTGTGTGTGTGTGTGTGTGTGTGTGTGTGTGTGTGTGTATTGTTGTTGTTGTTGTTGTTGTTGTTGATTTATAGTCTGTTCACACTTGGTGACATTAGACTTTACAAGGGGAGAGGGAGGGGTGAATGGGGGTTGGGGAGGGGCACGGAGGAGGACGGGGGGGGGGGGGGGGGGTAAGAAATAATGTCAAAAACAGTACACACTTAAATATAAACTACACTATCATAATTATAAAATATGCTGAAATAATGTCAAGAACAGTACACACTTAAATATATAAACTACACTATCATAATTATAAAAATATGCTAATTTGAGATTTAGAGATAATTTTTGCAACCTCAACAATTTCTGAGTTGAAAGAAATAGCGCGAGCCGGTTTAGATTTCGAAATTTCAATGTTTGCTTTTGAATAAAGAGCATTTAAAATGGGGCAATGGAAAAGTATGTGTTCACCAGATAATGGCTTAGAACATGCACACGCTATATTTTGGGAATATTTGGTCTTCCAAGAGTTCAAACGTATCTTGTATATTAAACTAGAAATATGTCTAGGATATGTTTCCATTACATATTTATCTTGAGACTTCTCCAGTCGGAAACAGCTTTCCAATAACGAATGTATTTCATATATATCTAACTTCAAATTACTTTTTGCAGCATTGCCCATTACCCCGCGTCTGGCTAGTTTATCTGCCATTTCATTCCAATAAATACCACAGTGTGAAGGGACCCAGCAGAAGACTATATTTATGCCTGTGGAAATAATGTAATTAATTAGATGCTTTATTTCAAAGATTACATCTTTCCTTGTTTTAACACCCCAGACTTTCAAACTATCTAACACTGCCTTAGAATCAACACAAAATAAAATGTTACAGAAAGAATGATTACTATCACAAATTCAAGAGTAATGCCATAAGAATAGCATACAATTCTGCCGTCAAAATAGAAAATCCTTTTCCAAGGCTGTATGCTTTTTGAACTTTTAAAGCCGGAATAACAAAACCTGAACCTGCACTTAACTGGCAAACGGAACCATCGTAATATTTTTTAAATGATTTGAATATTTGTTTTCTAAGTTTTCTCTCACTTTAGAAGTTAAAATGTTAATGTTATCATTTTTCCGGACATTAGTGTAGTCGACATCAAAGATAGCTTGTCTATGTTCCCATGGAGGCACCGGGGGAACAACAGGAGCATGTGAGAGTGAAGCGACATCAATATTGCATTTTTCAAAAGAATCTTTCGTGTAATTTCGAACGGGACAAAGATAACATAGCCGTTGAGCTCTTTTGGGATATTCAACATTTGAATCCATCAAAACTTCGTTTTAGACTGAATTAGGTACTGAAAGACTTCTTGCAATATATTTGGCCACAGCTAATCTACGTTGATCTGACAGTGATAGCATATTAATTTCTTTGTACACCTTCAATGTGTTTGTGTGCACTGGGACACCAAGCGCTAATTTGACAGCTTTGCTGTCTATACTTTGCAATTTTTTCAGTAGACTTTGAGGAGCTGAAAAATAAACTTCTTGTCCGTACACTAGTTTTGATCTTATTAGAGAAACAGCTAGGTGCAGGAGGGTTTTTGTATCTTGAGCCCATGGCTGAATACAAATAATTTTCAATAAGTTTAAACGTTTCCTTGTTTTAGCTATCAAGCTTTCAATGTAAAAACGCCAGTTAAGTTTAGGGGTTAAATTTACACCCAGAAATTTTATGTTTTGTGAGTACTGCAATTCAGAACCATTCAATTTGAAGCTTGGCAATATATTGGATTGTCTCCATTATTGAAAAACATTAATTGTGTTTTTTCACCTGAGAGAGGTAAGCCCGTTATTTTCCATAAAGTTGTTTAATTTATCTATCTCTGATATATCTTCTGTATATGATTCGTAATTCTCTTGCCAGTATGCTTTCGAATATATGTATTTATCCACATAGCAATGTCATCAGCATATTGTACTAAACTCACACTTTTTGATAATATCTTTGGAAGATCATAAATAAGAATGTTAAACAACATGAGGGCTATAATAGAACCCTGTGGAATTCCGATATCAATGCTCTGAAAAGATGAGTAAACTAAACGAACTATCTATCAGGACCCACACCAAATCATTTCCATTATTTAAACGCTCCTATTACATATGATGAATTTTATGAGACGTTAGAATATTTTTCTTCAAATTCAAGTGCTGTTGGCCTAGATGGTATATCCTATCAACTGTTATGCCACTTGCCTTCATATTGGAAACGATTACTGCATTCATTTTACCAAAAATGTTGGTTTAATGGAACTCTCCCTAGTATCTGGAAGAGATCTGTTGTAGTCCCAGTTCCAAAACAAGGTAAGCCCAGGTCAGACATTGGTAGCTACAGGCCAATAGCACTAACCTCTCACGTTGGAAAGTTGTTAGAAAAGATTATCCAAAGACGTCTTTTATATTTTGGTGAAAAAGAAAGTATAATCCCAGTGAATCAAGCGGGATTTCGCAAAGGTCGATGTACAATAGATCATTTGGGTGAAACTTACCAGTCAAATTAAAAAGCAGTTTGCTAGACGGAAAAGTACACTTGCCACCTTTTTTTGATATCAGAAAAGCGTATGATAGTATCTGGCACGCCAGACTACTATATAAATTGAAAGAAATAGGAATTAATGGAACGATGTTTCAATACTTAAAAAGTTGTGTTTTTTTTTTATCGCAGAGATCCATAATATGTACAAGAATAGGGAAAGTGTGTGTGTGTGTGTGTGTGTTGTGTGTGTGTGTGTGTGTGTGGTGTGTGTGTGTGTGTGTGTGTGTGTGTATGTGTGTGTGTGTGTGTGTGTGTGTGTGTGTGTGTGTGTGTGTGTGTGTGTGTGTGTGTGTCTTCATCCCTCCCCCGTCTCCTCTTCCCGGCCGACCTGTTACTAGGTCACTGAATCTGAATTAGTCTGCCGACAGTTTGTTACTGGGTCACTGAATCTGAATTAGTCTGCCGACAGTTTGTTACTAGGTCACTGAATCTGAATTAGTCTGCCGACAGTTTGTTACTAGGTCACTGAATCTGAATTAGTCTGCCGACAGTTTGTTACTAGGTCACTGAATCTGAATTAGTCTGCCGACAGTTTGTTACGAGACAACGCTGTCAAAGTCAGTCTGAAGATTATGCAAGTTTTCACGACTTGTAAAGCGTTGTTGTCAACTAAATCCCCCAGGCATCCGTACTTTCGTGCTGCATAAACAAAAAGGATGTGTGGTCAGCGTCTGTGAAAGTGGGGCTTTGGACAAAGAATACTTTACGGTAACTTAGGTGACTGTTGGCAGGGGACTCAATCGCCAAGACGACGCCATAAAGATCAGATCTCAACTTGTAATCTATGTGCTGTGGAGTGCACTTAGCAGTATATGATCATACTCTGTTGTCTCTTTTGGATACATGAGCAGATCCTTCTTTTTTCTTTTGCCTGAACACACAGCAAATAGTCAAAAAAAAAATCAAAAAAAAAATCAGAGTGTCTGTTTTAAAAGTTACTTATCATATGGCAAAGATGTGTGTGTGTGTGTGTGTGTGTGTGTGTGTGTGTGTGTGTGTGTGTGTGTGTGTTTAAATAAGAAACACACATTATTAGTGTCCCGCGTTAAAAGTTACTTATTATGGTAAAAGTGTTTTTATAAGAAACAAACATTATCGGAGCGTCTGGTTTAAAAGTTGCTTATTCTATGGTAAAGATGTTTTTTTTTAATTTCTTTTTTTTTATATATATAAGAAACACACATCCCTTTTCAGCCATGAATTCAACATATTGATATTGCGAAACTTAGGTTTCCGGTCATTTCTTAAGGGGGACATAAAAGCTGTTTAGTCAATTCATATGGCCTAGGCTTGTGGGCAAATGGTTTGGCTAAATGTCATTCAGCACGGAATGGTATCCATCTTGTTTAACCAGCATACTCTTACAAGAGTTATTGTTTTCTTTACTTTTGTGAAAGCTGTTGTATGGTTGAATATTTACATCAAGCTTAACAAATGTTAAAAAAAGGAAAACTGAAATGAAAAAACATTCAGAATCTATGAACAATGAAAGAAACTCTTGTATTATCATCATTCCCTCTACACAAAAAAAGCGAGAGTAACAAATGGCAGCTACAATTCGCTCAAAGAAAACAAACAGACAGACAGACAATTCCACTTGAACGTTTTAACACCGACATCTGTAATAAACGTCAAACAAACATTGTGGGCACTAACATTGGCATGGAAGTGAACATTGATGAGGTTTCTTCAAATACTGGTTTGTGGCCTCCCCCCTCCCCCTCCCCCCTTCTTCCTCTTTCCCACCTTCCCTCACTCCTCCAACCTGTCTCCACACCCCCCCCCCTCACTTTTTCCTTTTACCCCCAGCTCATGGCCTGCTACCGCTAGACGGCAGCAGCGTCTGAACTAAGTGTCCTGACCGTGACCCTTGCTGACCTCTGTCGCTGTTACGTCATGGTCACCTGCAGCGGGGAAAGATGGCTCCCCAAATCATTCTAGTCGACTCTTCACGTCTCCTACTTTGCTTTCTCTTTATACCCCCCTCACCCACCCACCCATCACACGCATGCACACACACACGCACGCACGCACGCACGCACGCACGACACACACACACACACACACACACACACACACACGCTCCACTCTTTCTGTCCTTCCCTTACCCCCCCCCCTCTCCCCTTCATCCACCCCAACGTGAATACGCTCTCTCTCTCTCTCTCTCTCTCTCTGTGTCTGTCTGTCTGCCTGTCTGTCTGTCTCTCTCTGTGTCTCCCCACTCGCTCTATCTTTCCCTACCCCCCCCCCCATCTCCTCTTCATCACTCCAAAGCACACACACACACACACACACACACACACACACACACACACACACACACACACACACACACATCTCTGTACATCAAACCAGCCTAAAGCCTCATCTGCACTCCTGTTTTCACATTGATATCCTGGACTGTAAAGCGCTTGCCACTGCCGACATATTCCCAGTGTGTCTGTTATCAACAAAAATCCTAACAAAACATGTGACGTCTTAGCTTTAAATCACATACATGTCGTCCCTCTTTTTTTTTTGATGTTAATATCATTATTATTTTTTTTTTTTTGCATTAATCAATTTAGAATTTTCTCAGGACGAGCTCGTATTTTCAATCATTTTGGCAAAAAAGTGAAATGTAAGAGGCATTCTTCTGGTTTTTGTGTAGATCTGCTGTTGTTCAAACGAGCAGCTTGGTTTCTGTTGTATGTTACATCAGTAAGCTTCACTTGCTTGGATTAATACAAAAGAAATTCATTTCATTTCTTTTGGGTACAAATGGCAAGATACATGTTTTGTTGTTTTTTTCCCCCACTTTCAAACTAACTGTTGATTTTATTGTGTTGTCATTCTAAACGTAAAGGAAACAACACAGGAAGAAAAAGATAATCAAACTGGATATTAAACTCAACAAAAACCAAAAGAGAATAATTTTATCCGAAACTTCCTTTTCAAAATCACTTATCAATTTTTTTTCTCTTTTTTTTTCTTCTTCTGTTTTTCTTTTTAAGATACATGTTTGTGTCCGTATATATAAGGCCTACCTTGATTCAATATTCTACAAGACGCTTCTGCGTATTAGTGGATCTTCACAGTGAAAATCGCATTAAATAATTTCGTTTTGACATATTTCAGTTTGATATCTGTTACAATATTTGCATTTGGTATCACTCAACATAACTTTTAGCGAGTGTAGAGCGAAAATGTTAACTGATCACATTTAATTTTTTTTTAATTTTTAATGTCTTTCAAACATTGAAAATGCCACTGAAAGCATTTGTTGGAGAGGAAAAAAGGTAAAATTCCCAAGGACACACAGACACGATACAGACACAGACACACACTCACACAGACACAGACACAGACACACAGAACCACACAGACTCGTCCCCCCCCCACACACACACACGGAAACACATACAAACAGGCACACACACACACACACACACACACACACACACACACACACACACACACACACACACACACAATCAAAACAGGCTGAGATACTCATTTTGTTACACACTGAGTAAAACACACACACACACACACACACACACACACACACACACACACACACACACACACACACACACACACACACACACACACACACACGCACGCACGCACGCACGCACGCACGCACGCACGCACGCGCACGAACTCACGCACGCACGCACGCACGAACGACCACGCACGCACGCACGCACGCACGCACGCACGCACACACACACACACACACACACACACAACGGAAGCACATACACACAGGCACACACACACACACACACACACACACACACACACACACACACACACACACACACACACACACACACACACACACACAGAGGCTGAGATACTCATTTTGTTACGCATGTGAGTAAAAAATTAACACTATTTTCCACAACGTGACAGATAGCAAAGATCCCTGACTACACTATGGTAAATCAGCTGATGCCTTAAAACCAGACATAAGAACTGAAAATTATGAACAAAATTTACATGACTCTCGCCTTTGAACAAAGTGCAATAGTTAATACTTTAAATTGTACGAGGAACATCTAGTTTACACTAACAGTGACATGTACATTACGTAGAAAAATACCTTCTTCTTCATTTGCTTATTCGTTCATTGATTCATCTATATATTCATTTATGATATTAGTATATAGGAGTATCGGACACACATATTCATAAGTAAAACTGATATACAGTACATGAAAAAAGAATGAAAATAAAGTGAATATGACAGCGATCACTTTGCCGTCTCTCATTGGAAACAGAACACCTACATTCTTCACACAAACAGGTGCAAAGGCAATGGCAGCTGGAATAAAGATTAAAAAGAAAAAATCCAGAGACTGTCTACTCTTCATCTGACATCTGTGCTTACCGATAACAATGTCGGAAGATACATCCATACACAGACTTAGAGTTATGCAGGACTGGAAGATACACCCATACACAAACGTAGAGTTATGCAGGGCTGGAAGATACATCCATACACAAACGTAGAGTTATGCAGGACTGGAAGATGCATCCATACACAGACTTAGAGTTATGCAGGACTGGAAGATACATCCATACACAGACTTAGAGTTATGCAGGACTGGAAGATACATCCATACACAGACTTAGAGTTATGCAGGACTGGAAGATACATCCATACACAGACTTAGAGTTATGCAGGACTGGAAGATACATCCATACACAGACTTAGAGTTATGCATGACTGGAAGATACATCCATACACAGACTTAGAGTTATGCAGGACTGGAAGATACATCCATACACAGACTTAGAGTTATGCAGGACTGGAAGATACACCCATACACAGACTTAGAGTTATGCAGGACTGGAAGATACACCCATACACAAACTTAAAGTTATGCAGGGCTGGAAGATACATCCATACACAGACTTAGAGTTATGCAGGACTGGAAGATACATCCATACACAAACTTAGAGTTATGCAGGACTGGAAGATACATCCATACACAGACTTAGAGTTATGCAGGACTGGAAGATACATCCATACACAAACTTAGAGTTATGCAGGGCTGGAAGATACATCCATACACAAACGTAGAGCTATGCAGGGCTGGAAGATACATCCATACACAAACGTAGAGTTATGCAGGACTGGAACATACATCCATACACAGACTTAGAGTTATGCAGGACTGGAAGATACATCCATACACAGACTTAGAGTTATGCAGGACTGGAAGATACATCCATACGCAGACTTAGAGTTATGCAGGGTGGAAGATACATCCATACACAGACTTAGAGTTATGCAGGGCTGGAAGATACATCCATGCACAAACTTAGAGTTATGCAGGACTGGAAGATACATCCATACACAGACTTAGAGTTATGCAGGACTGGAAGATACACCCATACACAAACTTAGAGTTATGCAGGGCTGGAAGATACATCCATACACAAACGTAGAGTTATGCAGGGCTGGAAGATACATCCATACACAAACGTAGAGTTATGCAGGACTGGAAGATGCATCCATACACAGACTTAGAGTTATGCAGGGCTGGAAGATACATCCATACACAAACGTAGAGTTATGCAGGACTGGAAGATACATCCATACACAAACTTAGAGTTATGCAGGGTGGAAGATACATCCATACACAGACTTAGAGTTATGCAGGACTGGAAGATACATCCATACGCAGACTTAGAGTTATGCAGGACTGGAAGATACATCCATACACAGACTTAGAGTTATGCAGGACTGGAAGATACATCCATACACAGACTTAGAGTTATGCAGGACTGGAAG
>CM031625.1:34502452-34524952 GCA_018398815.1 Conus ventricosus
TCAAAGTAAACCCTTTTTCACCCCAGCCCTTAGTCTGCTTTTTACACTTTATGTGGATTTTCCCCTTCAAACTTTACTTAAGGGGGGGGTTTTTTTAATGTTTTTAAACCCTCCCCCAAATGGTTTTCATACGAAAATTGCCCGCGGGCCCCCCCCTTTCTATGCATCAACAAAAGTTTGGGCCCAAATTGTCATAAACCCAGTGTCATTCTTTTTCACTTTTGCCCTTTGGTTCATGGGTCTTTTAAAACAACTTCCTCCCCCTCTGTGTTTTTTATGCCCCCTGTTACCTTTGCTAGTAGTCGGTTGCACGGGCCCGTTTTCCCCTATCCCTTTGTCGGGACCCGGGGAGTCCAGTATCACTGTTTTTCTTAAAAGGGGAAACATTTTCAGGGGCAGCATGGAAAACGAACACTGTACTGCACGACACAAACCCCTTTAGCCTTAAAATACCTTTTTTGGTATTGGGTTCCCAACATGGTTCAAAACAAACGGGAAAAGGGTTTCCTTTTTAGGGCATGAAAAAAGCGCACTGCAAACATGTGCTTTTAAAACCATAGTTTCTAAAACCTAGCACTTGTTTTAAAAGAAAAAGAAATTGTTTCATTCCTAAATTTGTTTTTAGTCTTTTTCTATGTCATGGGTTTAAAGGGAAATGGTTTGCTTTCAGTGAAAGCAGTCCCAGTTGCCCCACCCCAATACCAAGGGTTTTTTTTTTCCTTTGGAAAAAAATTTTAAGATTTTGCCTCTCTTTTGCCCTTTGGGAACAGACGTCAACAAAAAGTAATGCAGTTTATTTTAAGGGAAAGGTCTGTTTGTGGGTTTAAATTTTATTCGTTGCTTTTGCTTAGATCGTTGAGAAAACAGCGTTTCGGTTGTTAAAAATAAAATTGGTGACTTTAACATCTTCATCGATTTGAACCCAGTTTTGAAATAAAAGGAAATAATATGGGAAAAACAATCTCTGCCAACCTGGACAGCACGGGCCCGTGACAAAGGGAACCGGCTTCCCGTGCTAATCCCGCATCACCCCGTCTTCCTGGCCCTTTCTGGGGGGAAAAACAAACCGCACCACACAAAAAAAAAAAAATAAATTTAAATAACCCCCGTCACTCGCTGTCACAGATGTGCGCCCCCTTGCAGCCCAAACCAAAGATGCCTAATGACCCATTTCATCATTGGGGTTTCTAAGCAGATGGTCTCTTTTTTTGGGGTGGAGCAAGTCCTTTGCCCCCCGGCAGTATTAATTGAAAAACCCCCGTTTCTGCCTTTTTTAAAGATGGTATGGGGGGGGCGGGGGGGGGGGGGGGAAAGAAAAAGGAAAGGGAGGGGGGGGTACAGAAAGGGGGGAAGGGGGTTTGGAGAGGGACAAGAGGGGGATTTAATACTGGGGCGGGCCGGTTTTGGCCGTCCCTTAAAAGGTTGAGGTTTTAGCTTTTTGGAGAAACCCTTTTCGGGGTCATTAAGTAAATGTTGTTAAACTTAAACAATTGGGGGGGGGGCCCCCAAAAGGGCCTTCTGTTCCCTTTTGCCTCGCCCCCCAAAAAAACCTCCAGAAAACAAAAAAAAAGTTAAAAAAAGTTGGGTTTGGGGGAAAACCCCCGAAATTTCCCTTTCAAAAACCATGAAAACACCGGGGCATTTCCCCCCATTTTCCCCTTCAACAAAAAAAAAAAAAATTTAAAATTGGGGACAAAACCGCCAAAAGGAACAAAAAAGAAGAAAGAAAAAGTTTTTAAACCGGGTTTTTCTTCCGAAAAAAAAATTTCCAGGGGGGATTATTAAGAAACCCAATTTGGGGGGTTTTGGGGTGGGGGAAAAACTGGGGGAATTTGGTGGTTGAAAAAAAAATTTTTGGGGAAAAATTTATTGGGAAAATTTGGTGTGGGCCCCTTTGGGGGTTTTTGGAATGAAAAAGGAATGGGGGGGGGGGGGGGGGGGGGGGGGGGGGGGGGGGGGGGGTTTTGGGGGGGGGGGGGGGGGGGGGGGGGGGGGTGGGGGGGGGTTTTTGGGGGGGGGGGGGGGTTTTTTTGGGGGGGGGGGGGGGGGGGGGGGAAAAACGGGGAAAAAAAAAAAAAAAAAGGTGGGGGGGGGGGGGGGGGGAAATTTAAAGGGGGAAGGAAAAAACCAAAAAAAAGGATTAAAAAAATTTGGGGGGTTTTGGGGGCTGAAACTACGGAAAAGAAGTGGGGTGAAAGGGATTTTTGGGGTGGTTTTTATGAAAATGTGTGTGTGAATGTGTGGGGGGTAGGGGATTTTTTCCCCAACCTTTTTTTGGGGAAATTGGGTAGGGTTTTTTTTTGGTTTTTGGGTTGGATATTTGATCCCTTGGGGGGTTGTAGTGTGCCCTTTTTGGGTTTTTGGTTTTTAGGAAATTCTTGGTTTTTCCCCGTTCAAAGCTTGAAAAAACCCCCCCTTTGGTAACGGGCCCCAAGTGCCATAACTTTGACAGGCCCGATGTTGTTTTGGGGTTGGTTTTAAAGGGTAAAGGGACTTTTTTTGGGGTTTTCCCCCCCGGTGTGGGGGGGGGGGAAAATCTTTTTCCAGGTTTTTCAGAGAGCGTTTTTTTCAAGTGTGCGTGACGTTTCCCCTTGTAAATCGGGGCCACCACCTGGGAAAGGGGAGGGCCCCTTTTTTTAAAATTGGATTGTTGGGGGGCTTTTTCCAAAATGGGGAATGACCCTTTTTGACTGTGAAGGAGTGTTTGGGGGCCCCCTGTAAGATGGTGCCCCTTTGGGTTTTTGTGTGAGGGTCAGATTTTCCCATTTTGGGGTTTTAAAAGAGGGGTGAGTCCCTGGGGGTGTAGCGGGGTTCTGTTCAAAAGGGACCGCACGAGGGGGCTTTGAGGTTTTTTACTTGTTTTTAAAATGTGATCAGGGGGTTTGGAAATGGAAGGGGGGGGTTTGGGGTTTAAGTAAATGGGCCAAATTGGATTTGGGGAAACCTACAGATGGGGGGGGTTTGCGGGGGGTTAGAGGATTTTAGGCTGGGGGGTTTGTCTTTTGGTTGGATGCGGGGGTTCCCCAGGGGCAATATTTTTGGTTTGGGGGTTTTTAGGGTTTTCCCGGGGGGGGAGGGGCTGCAATAAAGGGGAAACGGGGGAACCGGGGGGTTGGTAAAAAATTTGACAAATTTTTTGGTGCTTGTTTTGGGTAAAGGGTCTTCCTCGCTGGGCAGATTTGCGAAGACGGAGAAATTGTAGTAGGGATGCGTCCTTTTAGTGAAAGGGTTGTGGGGGGAAGAGTAGTCTGGGTATGATTTGCGTCGGTGGGTTTGGTAGAAATGGGGGTTTTTTGAGAAGGCCTTCTTCAAGGGGATGGTGATGCCCTGGGAAGTTGATAAACTGCAAAAGGGGTTTTTGGTAAGTGGGGTTAGAGGAGGGAAGGTTGGGCAAAAATTTAGGAAGTTGAGGAGGTCTTTTTTGGCAAAGATTTGGCTCCCAGTCCATCATCGATATACCTTTTGTTTTCAGTTTTAGGTGTGGGGGCCTGTGTAAAGGGTTTAAAGGGGGTGTTCCCAAATGTCCCCCCGAAGAAAGGAAGGGGAAAAGGGTGGTCCCATTTTTGGGACCCCTGGCAACACCACAAAATTTTTGGAAAATTTTTGCTTGTTTTAATTGAAAAAGGGTTTTTAGGGGGAGGACTAATTCAGCGAGTCCCCGACCATGTGGGGTGGGAGGGGTTTTTTGGGGGGCCTTTGTCCCAAGGGAAAAAAAGTGAGGGCCCCTTAGTCCAAACAGTTGGGGGGGGATGGAGGGGTAAAAGGGGGACACCACGTCAAGTGTGAAAAGGAGGGTGGGTTGAAAAAAAGGGGGGGTTTTGTTGTGCGAGTTAAAATGTTTTAGTGGGGTGGGTTGTGTCTTTGAGGTATGTGGGGGAGGCCCTTTTTACAAAAGGGGTTTAAGGGGGAAGTCAAAGGGAAATTCGAAATTGTTTATGGGGCAGCTGCCCCGGCCCGAAAAATGGGTTTTTGCCAAGGGGTGTTTTCATTTTGTTTTAATTTGGGGGGATAGGGGAGAAGGTGGGGGGTTTGGTTTCGTTTAATTTAAAGAGGAGTTTGGCTGTATTGGGGTAATTGTTGAGGTTTTGATTTCTTTTTGATTGAGTTAAACAAAGATTTTCGGGTTTTAGGAAAGGGGGGGTGATGTTTGTGAGTGGTGGGGTAAAAAAAAAAAAAAAAAAAAAAGAAGAAGAAGAGAAAGGAGAACAGGGAAGGGGGAAGGAGGGGGAAGGAATGGGTGGCCAAAGAGAGGAGGAGGAGAAGAAGAAGAAAGGGAGAAGGGGGGTGGGGGGGGGGTGGAAACCCGTGTGCAATTTTAAATTTTGGGTTTACACCCGCGGACAGCTGAATCAAAACCCCCCCACCCCTCCCACCCCCCCCCACCCGACCCCCCAAACCCCACCAAGGCAAAGTGACATAAAAACTGACTGGACCACGAAAACATCAGGGAACCCCAGACAATCCCCATAAAAGGAAAACAGGGGAAAGAACCCCCCGGCAGCTCATTTTCCAAATTAATGACTCGCACCCAACCCCTTGGGGGCCACAGGGGCACCTGGGGGTTTGTAGGAAAACTAAGCCCTTTTGAAGTTAAATTTTTTTCCTCCTTTACCAATCGGGCTTGAAAACCACCTGCCGCTTCTGCCATTGCTTTTAAAGGGGTCTGGATTTTTCCCTCCCCGCAACTGAGAGCGGTTTTTAGTAGGCTGTATGCAGACGTTCCTTTTCCAAACCCCCCCGGCCCCAAAATTTTGCAGTTTAATTTTTGGGTCTTGGGGGTTTTTCGACCATTCTTTTAAAAATTTTCCCCCAACGTTTGGGGGGTTTTTCCCTTGGGAACTGTTCCTCAGGGGGGGGTTGGGCCCCCACCGAAACCCTTTAATGGGGCGAGTTTTTTTCTTTGTTCTGTGAGTCAAAAATATGTTTTCCTCAGAAGCTGCCCAATAAATCCTTTTCCACCCCTTTTGGGGCCCCGATTTTGGGCTAAAAACAGTGTTCTGGCAAAATGGAAAAGGGGCCCCTGAAGAAGCCGCCCTTTAGTCTTCTTCTTTTTGCCTTCCTCTTCCTCGCAGATTCCGCTTTTCTTAGGGGGTTCTGTGGTTTTCTTTTAGGCTTTCCAGGTTTTTCCAAGCCTGTTTTTTTCCCCGCTGACAGTGCGGTCTTCATTTGGGTTCTTGAGGTTTTACTTTTGGCCCCCGAAACTTGTCCTTCTTTTCTTGGCGTTTGGGTTTCTTTGGAGGGGGGTTTTTCTCTTTGGGTAGTTTTTCTTTCCCTAGGCCCCTCTTTTACATGTTTGGGTCCCCAAAAGTCCCCCTTTTGTGGCAAGTTTGTGTTCCAAGGGGGCCCTTTTCCCAAACAGTGCATCGAGTCTTTGGCAAATTTTTTCATCAGTTTCTCCCCAAACTTCAGTTTTTGTTTGCTCTGGCCGGTTTAAATTTCAGGCCCTGGCAAAAAAGGGGCCCGTTCAAAATTTCCCCTTTCCCAATCAACAGCGGGATGGGCCTTGGCACGTGGGGTTTTAAAACCCGGGCCCTTTGGGTTTTCCAAAGTCTTAAAAAAGGGTGATGCAGTGGCGCGCGCGTTGGGTGCCTTTATTTTAAAAGGAAATCTTCACCCCAATTTCCCCTCTTTGTTCTGGGGATTTTTCATTTCCCCGGGTGGTTAAACGAAACGCTTTCCAAGCACATGGATATTTCCCTTTGGGGCCATGTTCATAGTCCGGGGTTTGGGGTTTGCAGGATTGGGGGTTTAGCACCGATGGGGTTCATCATTCTCTCCCCCCTTTTGGGGAATCCTTTTGGGGGCATTTTTTTCCTTTTGTTTTTTGAAACCACCCTGTTTTAAGGCAAAGTTTTGGGGAGCCAGCCCACAGAGCCCCCTTTTGGTTTTTGGTCTTTTTTCCCTGTCCTCCCGTCTTTTTCCCCGGGCGTCCTCCGGCCCCATCCCGGGAAATCAATGGTTTAAAACCCCCCCATCAGGGAGGGAAAAAAAACCTTTGGGAGCGTGGCAAACAGAGAGTCCTTTAGAAGGGGAAACCCCCTTCAAAAAGTGTTTCGGGGGCCCCTTTTCTCCTGAACTCTAGGGGGGGGTTTGGGGCCCCACCGGTTTATGATCCGGGGTCCCTCCTTTTTGGGCCCCTTTTTCCCCCCTTTGGGACGGGGCCCTTTGGGTGGGAATTTTTGAACCCATGAAACCCCCCCGGGCTGGTATTTTTTCCCCTTAAAAAGAATCCCCTCTAACATGAAAACCCCAGGGGGCACCCTTATTTGTTTGGGAAATTTTTAACCTTAAAAAAAATTCACTTTTGTTCCTCCTTGACCAAAAACCAGCTTGGAAAAACCTTTTCTGCCGCTTCTGCCCTTGCTTTAGGATCTGGTTTTTTTCCTCCCTGCAACTGAGGGCTGTTTCAAGAGGCTTTTGCAGACATTCCCACAAACCCCCTAAGACAGTAAAATGCAATTCAAGTCGATAAAAACAACCAAAAACCCCCCTGCCCCAAATGCAGTGCAGAACAATGCAATTTTAAACATTGTAACTAAAGGGGGCGTAAACTAAAACGTAAACGAAACACAAAACACCCAAAAATTCCCAAAAAAACCGGGGGAACCCGAATTTTAAACCCCCCGCACCCGAAGATCCTGCAGAAAAAACCCCCCTTGGGGCATTTAAAAAACATGGATAAAAATCCACATTTTGCCCCAAAACCCCCCGACCCCTCCTTCCCCCTCACAAAACACACCACACAAACCCCCTACAAACCCGCCCTCTTTTCCCTTTCCCCCCCCCCCCCCTTTTCTTCTCTCCCTCTTTCTCTCTCTCCTCTCTCTCTCTTTCCCAAAAAATTTCACCTCCCTTAGCGGCAACATTTGAGAGCCGATTGTCCCCTCAAAATTGATCCAGTTCCCCCGAGGGCGTTTTTTTTTTTAGCCCCGTGAAGGAGGCTTCATCCCCGTTTTTCCCTGACAGACGGACAGCTCTCCCTTTTACAGGAAAAAAAAACTTTTTACTCCCTGGTGAAACGATTGAAGGGTCTGGGATTGCTTATTTTTAGGCGAGAGGGGGGTGGAAAAAGGGGGAAAGGGGTTTGGGGGGGACGCGAGGAGGGTTTAAAAAGAGGGGGGGGGGGGGGGGGGAGGGTTAAAGAAATTTGAGTCCCTTTCCCAATCATTTGCCGAGCCTGGTAGGGGAAAAAGTGGCTCTTGGGGGAGGAAGCCTCGTGGTAGAGGTTTTTTAATGATATTGTTTTAAAACATGGTTTTCCGCACAGCGCCGTGTCACAACCAGCTCCCCCGTCACGTTTGTGGGGTGAGAGAGAGGAGAAGAGAGAAAAGGAAAAGGAAAGTCAACCCCCCCCCTCCTCCAAAATCTCTCTCTCTCCAAAAACTCTCTCTCTCTCCAAAATATCTCTCTCTCTCTCTCTCCCTCTCTCTCTCTCCAAAATCTCTCTCTCTCTCTCTCTCTCTCTCTCTCTCTCCAAAATCTCTCTCTCTCTCTCTCTCTCTCTGTCTCTCTCTCTTCCCCCCTCTCTCTCTCCTTGAGGGCATTAGACAAATCAAACCCTTGTTCATTGTTACAAAATGTGAACACACTGGGGGCTTTTAACCAGTTTGGGAATTAATGACCAGTAGTGTTTCGCCCGAGGTGTGTTTGGCTCGTTATCAAGGTTTCAAAAGGGGTGAGCCTGTAAAAGTGTAAGCTTTTATTTTCTATTAGACCTCCCTCGTCCCCCCCCCCCTCCCAAGTCTGTTTCCTCAAAGCATCGATCCTTTTCACTCCAGTCTTTGTCTGCTTTTTTTTTTTTTTTTTTTTACACTTCTTTCAGTTCAGACGTCTGCCTCATCGACACTCACGTGTGTCCAAACGATCACAAACATCGTCTGTCCTTTTGTCTCTTTGAACATTGCTTTCATGTCCATGTTTGACACCTCTCCTCTCTCTGTGATTTCATTTTCCTCTTTACTGTGACAGAGGTACGCTGCAAACTATATCTTCCTTTCTGTGCATTACAGTTTCAGTAACACTCGTGTTTACGTCCAACGGGACACTTTTAGGGGAAGATAGCGACCTCTGAAACACACTGGAATTAAACCAAAGAGTCAAAATACCACTTGGTATTATGTTCGTCCAATACAATCACGCCAGGAGAGAGAACCATGTACTGTTCTGAAAGTCTTCCGAGAAAAAGCATGAACAGTTACAGCACTGATATTGAGTCTGTAAGAGACATACTGAGGTAACTCCCTATTGAGCCTTGGGGCGAAGAAATCAATTGCTGGCCGAAAGTCTAGCTTTTTTAAGGCCACGTGCAACGACTCATTAAGTTTCTACTCTTCACCTAGGTTGGACACTCCGGGACTCCCTGTCTGTAGTTGTAGTCTCCTTGCACTGGTCCAGCTCTTGTCCAGATCACCTCTATGTTTTCATGACAAGAAGTGGAATGGCTGGTGCCCATAATGTTCAGGCGGCAGACGGCTGTCATGCTGTCAATTATTAAGCGCGTGTGTCCCCCACACAACTGTAAGTAACAACACTTCAACGCAAAAAAAAAAAGAAAAGAAAAAAAAAATCAAACGCAGCCTTCGTTTCAGCTTTTCTCTGGGTAGTCACTGACCTCCGTATCTTTAATCATTGTAACACTTCCCTGATCTGCCAAGCTGGCATCAGATACAATCACAAACAGCTTCACTGCTGCAAATGTCACTGTGAGCATCATGCAAATTGAAATTCATCCCACCATGTGAGTTCTTGCTTACTCTTTGATGAGGCAGCATATTGTCTGATCATAGTGCCAGTGACTTACTTTTAAAACTTTTTTTTGTCATTCTCTAAAGTGCGATGATGCACCGAGTCATATCTGGCTGCACGAAAACTACGATTAAATTTTGTTTTCCTATGTCTGTGCCACATGTCTCATGGTGGGACACAATGCTATTAACAGTTATGGCAGCTCTAACCAAGAATGTTGGCTACAAAATCTGTAGCGAGAGTCGCTGTCTTAGACTGCTAGATACTAAATGGTCTGCGTTGGCTCTAGGACAGATTCATCTGGAGGAACCAAGGGATCTGTGGTTTGCAGGATTGGAGTGCCTTTGATGTTTGCTATCATTCTCATACTGTCAATCCAGTAAGAAGCGAACCATCAAGAAAGGTTAGTGACATGCGTTCTCTCCTCATCCCCAGGGATGTTAAAGACAAGGGGCTCCATCAGGTTTGGCAGTTGTCTTGGCGAAAAAGCCAGTCCGTCAAGAAATATGTTATATCAAAGGGGGTTGTTCTTTCTATTGAAATCTGATTTTTTTTTCCTGTACTGTCTATAGATTACGACTGAGTTATAAGCATCCTTCACATTTACTGATGCCATGTAACAGTACCTGTCAATCAGCTTCAAAGCAATATTGAAAGTTTCTATTTTTAAAGGTGGTACGTTATTTCTTCGAAAGTTTCTTAAAGTTTAAAATAATTCTGTGTAATCTCCATCTTCGTGCTGGATATACAAAGATCACTCCTTTTCGAAACCATTTCATTGTCATGATAGTCGTCTCACTGCTGTCCGGTGCTGACTAACAGTATTGACACAGCAATGGATCGAGCAGTCAGATTCGACCTTTACAGCCCTTGTCAAGCAGAGGATTTCAGGGTCTGCTATTAAGTCTTTCCAGGCCTGTGCATACATTATCAACACGCCAGCTTCGACGCCAACACATCGTTTGTCATAGAATCAACACTGCTCGGCAGTAACACCAAACATTCACCTTCCCGTGTGATTTTATTTTGATGCTGGCTCTTCCGGTTGTGTGGATCTTTCTTCTGTCTGTAGAAGTTGTCCTGCAGCTTTTACAGTGGCCCTCTGATAGACCCTTGAATTTTAGGGCCTTCAAAACCCCGCAGCTTTCATTCTGTGAGCGCCAGCCTTTTCTATTGTCATCATGACTAATGCTAGCACCCAGTCTGTCCCGCTCTTTGATTTCTTGCAGGCATGTAGTGAGGTCAATGCCAAGTAACTGGGTTTTTTTCTGTAACTGGCATAGTTTCCAGATCATTCTAAGCAGTGCTTTGTTGACCTGTGGCTTGATGGCCACACACCTGCGCACTCACAGTTCCTGAGAGGTTTGTCCAAGCATTTATGGTGGACCTGTGCACTGTCTCTTGTTTGCACCCCGCTTGCATTTGTCCCCCACAAACTCGTGTCTGACTCTGGCGATGCATTTTGCTGATCCGATGATGCAGCGCTGGAAAAGTGCACGTTTCAAATCTGCGTTCCCTGCCTCAGTTGGCGGCTGTGTCTACATTTTTTCTCCATTAACTGAAGAGACAATCGAAGCTTCACAAGTTTCCAGCCAATCGTGTGCGCTGTGCCGTTTCTACAATGTTTCGTCACCATGTTTGAGGACAAGACTATTCGCGAGTTTAGTTAGATCGTCCCTGACTTCGCTCCCCAAACTCTAATCTTTTTATGTTCTTAAAGGAAACTGTTGTCTGATTTTGGTCTGATTTATACATGTTTTTCTTCTTCAGCCAACCTGCCTTCTTGATGAATAAGATTTTATTTTCTGGCGACCTGGATATACTTTCTTTGGCGCACCTTTTCACATGCTTTGGCTGAGGGCCGATTTTCCAAATCGGATTCGGTTACCTTGATCTTTTATCCGTTCTAGATGTTTTTTCTTAACCGATCTTGCTTCCGACAGCTGCAACTCGGCTTTCCCCCGTTGCGTCCAATTATCGAGCGAAGTACCCCCGTAACTCACACAGAAAATTCCACTGACTGTCTGAGCACTCGGCTTCGCTGTCTTCTTTCTCTGTCATGATGAGATCAGAGCCCCGGCACTTGACAGCAGCTGAGAGACGAAGCAGTGAGTTTCAAGACAACAGGTCCGAAAATGGGTCCTGAGTGCTGCTGCTTGCTAAGGTGCTGCTCGACAACCGATCACGAGAAGGTAAAATCACACAGAACAGGGCACTTACTTCATTTCAGATGTTAATTGTTCGATCGAAGCAGGGTTAAAAAGAGCTCATAAACCACCAGAAATGCTGGCATAGGTCCAACTCTGGCATGGCAAGTGTTAAAAAAAATAAAAAAAAAAAATTTCGCGGGCGCGCATCTCCTGTGACCAGGATTGACTAATCGCTAAACATTCAATACACAGCAGCTGGCGTTCAAGAGGTGCCAAATATAGACAAATTTCATTAAAATGGTTTCTTGTAAGACAAGTGCATAACATATTAGCAACAAATGTGACCTTGATTTCCATGGGGATTAGGACGAACAAGATGTCTAGCTTTTGTCGTCAAGAAAAGAAAAAGATAGCCTTGAAGTCACAGTTTGGAGACGTGCACGAAATCGCATTTTTGTAACACTTCCGGTCTCCCATGCACATCTTGTGTGACAACAATGCAAACTGTATATCAAGTAATTCGCTCACAACTTTTTTGAAACGTTGATCATTTTCAGTCTGAAGAAATACTTGATTTTATTTTGTTGGTGCCAATAAACTTGTATGTTTAAAAGTGTAAAATAAGCGACCAGCTTCCTTAATTTGAATGTATTTATAAAGTCTAAAACCCAGACACGACAATGAAAAATACGATGCTTTCGTAAGCTTGTTTACACGTAAAAATAAGCGATCATCTTCCTTAATTTGAATGCATTTATAAAGTCTAAAACCCAGACACGACAATGAAAAATACGATGCTTTCGTAAGCTTTAATTCTGCTGAACTCCACATCAACCATCATTCATACAAATCTTGGCTCGAAAGGTCAGAAAAGAAGGCCACGATCAGAAGAGAAGCGAACTTCTCTGCCGGAAAGCCTCCAAGCAATCCTGACCACAGACGATCTGTTGAAGCAGATTCTGTTTCCTTTATAAACTGCACACACAAAAAAAGCCATACGCATGTGGCAAAGAGCGCAAATTTATGGTGAAATCACACCTATTTTCATTGTATCGATTATGAGCACTGATTGGTACGTTTTTGTTCTCTTGCTTATTTGAAACGCTGCCGGTTTCTCCCTGTGTCGGTTTTTTCCCCTTTCTGATTGTATTCATTTCCACCCTTTCTGTTCAAACACACACACACACACACATGCACACGCACACGCACGCACGCACGCACGCACGCACGCACACGCACGCACTCACACACACACACACACACACACACACACACACACACACACACACACACACACACACACACACACACACACACACACAATATATATATATAGCCACCACTACCACCACCACCACCAGTTGTAAACCTTACAAGTCTAACTAAGGAATATAAGATATGAAGGAGAACAAAAAACGAAAACAAAAAAGAGACAAAACCAGAAAAAGAGGATGAAGAGTGAAAGAAGAAGAAGAAGAAGAAGAAGAAGATGCAGAAGGAAGAGGAAGCGTATGAAGATGATGATGATGATGATGATGATGATGATGATGATGAGGAGGAGGAGGAGAGGAGGAGGAGGAGGGAGGAGGAGGAGGAGAAGAAAATGAAGAAGAAAGGGAGAAAGGTAGAGAGGGTTGAATAAAATGATTCATCTTGAAACAAAAGGTCTATAGAAAGCAAGAAACTGCTTGAAAAAGGAACCACCACTCGACAATGAAGCTGGATTCACGCAGCAGCACAAACCCACCTCTATCCAGCACAACACGATCCACAGCCAGTGTATCATGATAAAAAGTGCATTTGTACATAGTAAAACCCACCTCTATCCAGCACAACACGATCCACAGCCAGTGTATCATGATAAAAAGTGCATTTGTACATAGTAAAACCCACCTCTATCCAGCACAACACGATCCACAGCCAGTGTATCATGATAAAAAGTGCATTTGTACATTGTAAAACCCACCTCTATCCAGCACAAACACGATCCACAGCCATGTTATCATGTATAAAAATGTGCATTTTTTTACATAAATAAAACCCACCTCTATCCAGCACAACACGATCCACAACCAGTGTATCATGATCAAAAGTGCATTTGTACATAGTAAAACCCACCTCTATCCAGCACAACACGATTCAAAGCAGTGTATCCTGATTAAAAAGTGCATTTGTACATTATACAACCCACCTCTATTTCCCGCACAACACGATTCAAAGCCAGTGTATCATATAAAAAGTGCATTTGTACAAAAGTAAAACCCACCTCTATCCAGCACAACACGATTCAAAGCCAGTGTATCATGATAAAAAGTGCATTGTACATAGTAAAACCCCACCTCTATCCAGCACAACACGATTCAAAGCCAGTGTATCATGATAAAAAGTGCATTTGTAAAATTATACAACCCACCTCTATCCAGCACAACACGATTTTCAAAGCCATGCATCATGATCAAAAGTGCATTTTTTAAAATAGTACAAACCCATGCCGTGCACGACAGAGAATTATCAGTATAAAACACAAACGAGAGCACCCCCCTCCCCCCCCCCCCCCCCCCCCCACACACACACACAAAAAACAACAACAACAAAAAAAAAAAAACAAAAACCCCAACAACAACAAAAAACAAAACAATAACAAAAAAAAACAAAAAAAACCCCCAAACGAAGAAAACCCTCTACAGAAAACTCACCCCCCGAGCACTAGTTTAAAACCATGTAACTCACTACAGAGAAAAATACTCAAGCCCCACGAAAGCCCCGTAGTTTTAAACCATGTAACTCACTACAGAGTACAATACTCAGCCCCACGATGCCACGTAGTTTAAAACCATGTAACTCACTACAGAGTACAATACTCAAGCCCCACGATGCCACGTAGTTTAAAACCATGTAACTCACTACAGAGTACAATACTCAAGCCCCACGATGCCACGTAGTTTTAAAAACCCTGTAACTCACTACAGAGTACAATACTCAAGCCCACGATGCCACGTAGTTTAAAACCATGTAACTCACTACAGAGTACTACTCAAGCCCCACGATGCCACGTAGTTTAAAACCATGTAACTCACTACAGAGTACAATACTCAAGCCCCACGATGCCACGTAGTTTAAAACCATGTAACTCACTACAGAGTACAATACTCCCAAACCCCACGATGCCACGTAGTTTAAAACCATGTAACTCACTACAGAGTACAATACTCAAGCCCCACGATGCCACGTAGTTTAAAACCATGTAACTCACTACAGAGTACAATACTCAAGCCCCACGATGCCACGTAGTTTAAAACCATGTAACTCACTACAGAGTACAATACTCAAGCCCCCCGATGCCACGTGTTTAAAACCATGTAACACACTACAGAGTACAATACTCAAGCCCCACGATGCCACGTATTTAAAACATGTAACTCACTACAGAGTACAATACCAAGCCCCACGATGCCACGTAGTTAAAACCATGTAACCACTACAGAGTACAATACTCAAGCCCCACGATGCCACGTATTTTTAAAACCATGTAACTCACTACAGAGTACAATACTCAAGCCCCACGATGCCACGTAGTTTAAAACCTGTAACTCACTACAGAGTACAATACTCAAGCCCCCGATGCCACGTAGTTTAAAACCATGTAACTCCTACAGAGTACAATACTCAAGCCCCCACGATGCCACGTAGTTTTAAAAAACCCTGTAACTCACTACAGAGTACAATACTCAAGCCCCACGATGCCACGTAGTTTAAAACCATGTAACTCACTACAGAGTACAATACTCAAGCCCCACGATGCCACGTAGTTTAAACCATGTAACTCACAAAAGAGTACAATACTCAAGCCCCACGATGCCACGTAGTTTAAAACCATGTAACTCACTACAGAGTACAATACTCAAGCCCACGATGCCACGTATTTTAAAACCATGTAACTCACTACAGAGTACAATACTCAAGCCCCACGATGCCACGTAGTTTAAAACCATGTAACTCACTACAGAGTACAATACTCAAGCCCCACGATGCCACGTATTTAAAACCATGTAACCACTAAGAGTTTCAATACTCAAGCCCCACGATGCCACGTAGTTTTAAAACCATGTAACTCACTACAGAGTACAATACCCCAAGCCCCACGATGCCACTTTGTTTAAAACCATGTAACTCACTACAGAGTACAATACTCAAGCCCCAGATGCCACGTAGTTTAAAAAACCCTGTAACTCACTACAGAGTACAATACTCAAGCCCCACGATGCCCCATTTGTTTAAAACCATGTAACTCACTAAGAGTACAATACTCAAGCCCCACGATGCCACGTAGTTTAAACCATGTAACTCACTACAGAGTAAATTTTCAAGCCCGATGCACGTTAGTTTAAAACCATGTACTCACTACAGATTCAAATAAAGCCCCACGATGCACGTAGTTTAAACATGTAACTCACTACAGAGTACATACTCAAGCCCCACGATTTCCACGTGTTTAAAACCATGTAACTCACTACAGAGTACAATACTCAAGCCCACGATGCACGTAGTTTAAAACCATGTAACTCACTACAGATACAGACTCAAGCCCCACGATGCCACGTAGTTTAAAACCATGTAACTCCCCTACAGGTACAGTACTCAAGCCCCACGATGCCACGTAGTTTTAAAAACCCTGTAAACTCACTACAGAGTACAGTACTCAAGCCCCACGATGCCACGTAGTTTAAAAACCCGTAACTCACTACAGAGTAAAAATCTCAAGCCCCACGATGCCACGTAGTTTAAAACCCTGTAACTCACTACAGATACAATACTCAAGCCCCACGATGCCACGTAGTTTAAAACCATGTAACTCACTACAGAGTACAATACTCAAGCCCCACGATGCCACGTAGTTTTAAAACATGTAACTCATCAGAGTAATAAAAACTTAGCCCACGATGCCACGTAGTTTTAAACCATGTAACTCACTACAGAGTACAATACTCAAGCCCCACGATGCCACGTAGTTTAAAACCATGTAACTCACTACAGAGTACAAAAACTCAAGCCCCACGATGCCACGTAGTTTAAAACCATGTAACTCACTACAGAGTACAATACTCAAGCCCCACGATGCCCCGTAGTTTAAAACCATGTAACTCACTACAGAGTACAATACTCAAGCCCCACGATGCCACGTAGTTTAAAAACCCTGTAACTCACTACAGAGTCAATACTCAAGCCCCACGATGCCACGTAGTTTAAAACCATGTAACTCACTACAGAGTACAATACTCAAGCCCCCACGATGCCACGTAGTTTAAAACCATGTAACTCACTACAGAGTACAATACTCAAGCCACGATGCCACGTAGTTTAAAACCATGTAACTCCTACAGAGTACAATACTCAAGGCCCACGATGCCACGTAGTTTAAAACCATGTAACTCACACAGAGTACAATACTCAAGCCCCCGATGCCACGTAGTTTTAAAACCATGTAACTCACTACCCGAGTACAATACTCAAGCCCCACGATGCCACGTAGTTTAAAACCATGTAACTCACTACAGAGTACAATACTCAAGCCCACGATGCCACGTAGTTTAAAACCATGTAAAATCACTACAGAGTACAATACTCAAGCCCCACGATGCCACGTAGTTTAAACCCCTGTAACCACTACAGATACAATACTCAAGCCCCACGATGCCACGTAGTTTAAAACCATGTAACTCACTACAGAGTACAATACTCAAGCCCCACGATGCCACGTAGTTTTAAACCATGTAACTCACTACAGAGTACAATACTCATGCCCCCGATGCCACGTAGTTTAAAACCATGTAACTCATACAGATTTCAATACTCAAGCCCCCCGATGGACGTAGTTTAAAACCATGTAAACTCACTACAGAGTACAATACTCAAGCCCCCCGATGCCACGTAGTTAAACCATGTAACTCACTTTCAGAGTATACAATACTCAAGCCCCACGATTGCACGTAGTTTAAAACCATGTAACTCACTACAGAGTACAATACTCAAACCCACGATGCCACGTAGTTTAAAACCATGTAACTCACTACAGAGTACAATACTCAGCCCCCCCGATGCCCCGTAGTTTAAAACCATGTAACTCACTACAGAGTACAATACTCAAGCCCCACGATGCCACGTAGTTTAAAAACCCTGTAACTCACTACAGAGTACATACTCAAGCCCCACGATGCCACGTAGTTTAAAACCATGTAACTCACCAGAGTACAATACTCAAGCCCCACGATGCCCCGTAGTTTAAAACCATGTAACTCACTACAGAGTACAAAACTCAAGCCCACGATGCCACGTAGTTTAAAACCATGTAAATCACTACAGAGTACAATACTCAAGCCCCACGATGCCAGTAGTTTAAAACCATGTAACTCACTACAGAGTACAATACTCAAGCCCACGATGCCACGTAGTTTAAAACCATGTAACTCACTACAGAGTACAATACTCAAGCCCCACGATGCCACGTAGTTTAAAACCATGTAAAAATCACTACAGAGTACAATACTCAAGCCCCACGATTCCACGTAGTTTAAAACCCTGTAACTCACTACAGAGTACAATACTCAAGCCCCCGATGCCACGTAGTTTAAAACCATGTAACCACTACAGAGTACAATACTCAAGCCCCACGATGCCACGTAGTTTAAAACCATGTAACTCACTACAGAGTACAATACTCAAGCCCACGATGCCACGTAGTTTAAAAACCAAGTAACTCACTACAGAGTACAAAAACTCAAGCCCCACGATGCCACGTAGTTTAAAACCATGTAATCACTACAGAGTTTCAATACTCAAGCCCCACATGCCACGTAGTTTAAACCATGTAAACTCACTACAGAGTACAATACTCAAGGCCCCCCGATGCCACGTAGTTTAAAACCATTAACTCACTACAGAGTACAAAACTCAAGCCCCACGATGCCCCGTAGTTTAAAACCATGTAACTCACTACAGAGTAAAAATACTCAAGCCCCCCCGATGCCACGTATTTTAAAAACCCATGTAACTCACTACAGAGTACAATACTCAAGCCCCACGAGCCACTAGTTTAAAACCATGTAACTCACTACAGAGTACAATACTCAAGCCCCACGATGCCACGTAGTTTAAAACCATGTAACTCACTACAAGTACAATACTCAAGCCCCACGATGCCACGTAGTTTAAAACCATGTAACTCACTACAGAGTACAATACTCAAGCCCCACGATGCCACGTAGTTTAAAACCATGTAACTCACTACAGAGTACAATACCAAGCCCCACGATGCCACGTATTTTTAAAACCATGTAACTCACTACAGAGTACAATACTCAACCCCCACGATGCCACGTAGTTTAAAACCATGTAACTCACTACAGAGAAACAATACTCAAGCCCCACGATCCCACGTATTTAAAACCATGTAACTCACTACGAGTACAATACTCAACCCCACGATGCCACGTAGTTTAAAACCATGTAACTCACTACAGAGTACAATACCAAAGCCCCACGATGCCACGTAGTTTAAAACCATGTACTCACTACAGAGACAATACTCAACCCCCACGATGCCACGTAGTTTAAAACCATGTACTCACTACAGAGTACAATACTCAAGCCCCACGATGCCACGTAGTTTAAAACCATGTAACTCACCTACAGAGTACAATACTCAAGCCCCACGATGCCACGTAGTTTAAAACCATGTAATCACTACAGAGTACAATACTCAAGCCCCACGATGCCCACGTAGTTTAAAACCATGTACTCACTACAAGTACAATACCCAACCCCACGATGCCACGTAGTTTTAAAACCAGTAACTCACTACAGAGTAAAAATACTCAAGCCCACGATGCCACGTAGTTTAAAAACCATGTAACTCACTACAGAGTACAATACTCAAGCCCCACGATGCCACGTAGTTTAAAACCATGTAACTCACTACAGAGTCCCAATACCAAGCCCCACGATCCCAAACTAGTTTAAAACCATGTACCACTACAGAGTACAATACCAGCCCCACGATGCCACGTAGTTTAAAACCATGTAACTCACTACAGAGTCAATACTCAAGCCCCACGATGCCACGTAGTTTAAAACCATGTAACCACACAGAGTACAAACTCAAGCCCACGATGCCACGTAGTTTAAAACCATGTAACCCCCTACAGAGTACAATACTCAAGCCCCACGATGCCACGTAGTTTAAAACCATGTAACTCACTACAGAGTACAATACTCAAGCCCCACGATGCCACGTATTTAAAACCATGTAAACTCACAAACAGAGTACAATACTCAAGCCCCACGATGCCACGTAGTTTAAAACCATGTAACTCACTACAGATACAATACTCAAGCCCCACGATGCCACTTAGTTTAAAACCCATGTAACTCACTACAGATTTACAATACTCAAGCCCCACGATCCACGTAGTTTAAAACCATGTAACTCCTACAGAGTACAATACTCAAGCCCCACGATGCCACGTAGTTTAAAACCATGTAACTCACTACAAGTACAATACTCAAGCCCCACGATCCCAAACGTTTTTTTAAAACCATGTACTCACTACAGAGTACAATACTCAAGCCCCACATGCCACGTAGTTTTAAAACCATGAAAACTCACTACAGAGTACAATACTCAAGCCCCACGTTTGCCACGTATTTTAAAAACCCATGTAACCTCACTACAGATACAATACTCAAGCCCCACGATGCCACGTAGTTTAAAACCAGTAACTCACTACAGAGTACAATACTCAAGCCCCACGATGCCACGTATTTAAAACCATGTAACTCACTACAAGTACAATACTCAAGCCCCACGATGCCACGTAGTTTAAAACCATGTAACTCACTACAGAGTACAATACTAAAGCCCCACGATGCCACGTAGTTTAAAACCATGTAACTCACTACAGAGTACAATACTCAAGGCCCCACGATGCCACGTAGTTTAAAACCATGTAACTCACTACAGATACAATACTAAACCCCACTCCCCACGTTTAAACCAGTAACTCACTCAGATCAAACTCAACCCCGATGCCACGTAGTTTAAAAACATGTAACTCACTACAGAGTACAATACTCAAGCCCCACGATCCCCACGTAGTTTAAAACCATGTAACTCACTACAGAGTACAATACTCAAGCCCCACGATGCCACGTAGTTTAAACCATGTAACTCACTACAGAGTAACAATACTCAAGCCCCACGATCCCAAACGTAGTTTTAAAACCATGTAACTCACTACAGAGTAAAATACTCAACCCCCACGATGCCACGTGTTTAAAAACCAGTAACTCACAACAGAGTACAATCTCAAGCCCCACGATGCCACGTATTTAAAACCATGTAACTCACTACAGAGTACAATACTCAGCCCCACGATGCCACGATTTAAAAACCATTAACTCCTACAGAGTACAATACTCAAGCCCCACGATGCCACGTAGTTTAAAACCATGTACTCACACAGAGTACAATACTCAAGCCCCACGATGCCACGAAATTTTTAAAACCATTTTAACTCACTACAGAGTACAATACCAAGCCCCACGATGCCACGTAGTTTAAAACCATGTACTCACTACAGAGTACAATACTCAAGCCCCACGATGCCACGTAGTTTAAAACCATGTCACTCACTACAGAGTAAATACTCAAGCCCCACGATGCCACGTATTTAAAACCATGTCATCACTACAGAGTACAAAACTCAAGCCCCACGATGCCACGTAGTTTTAAAACCATGTCACTCACACAGAGTACAATACTCAAGCCCCACGATGCCACGTAGTTTAAAACCATGTAACTCACTACAGAGTACAATACTCAAGCCCCACGATGCCACGTAGTTTAAAAACCATGTCACTCACTACAGAGTACAATACTAAAGGGCCCCACGATGCCACGTAGTTTAAAACCATGTCACTCACTACAGAGTACAATACTCAAGCCCCACGATGCCACGTATTTTAAAAAACCAGGGTCACTCACTACAGAGAAACAATACTCAAGCCCCACGATGCCACGTAGTTAAAACCATGTCACTCACTACAAGTACAATATCAAGCCCCACGATGCCACGAAAGTTTAAAACCATGTAACTCACTACAGAGTACAATACTCAAGCCCACGATGCCACGTATTTTTAAAACCATGTCACTCACTACAGATACAATACTCAAGCCCCACGATGCCACGTAGTTTAAAACCATGTCACTCACACAGAGTACAATACTCAACCCCCACGATGCCACGTAGTTTAAAAACCATGTAACTCACTACAAGTAACAATACCAAGCCCCACGATGCCACGTAGTTTAAAACCATGTAACTCACTACAGAGTACAATACTCAAGCCCCACGATGCCACGTAGTTTAAAACCAGTACTCACTACAGAGTACAATACTCAAGCCCACGATGCCACGTAGTTTAAAACCATGTCACTCACACAGAGTACAATACCAAGCCCACGATCCACGTAGTTTAAAACCATGTCATTTCACTACAGAGTACAATACCCAAGCCCCACATGCCACGTAGTTTAAACCATGTACTCACCTACAGAGTACAATACTCAAGCCCCACGATGCCACGTAGTTTAAAACCATGTCACTCACTACAGAGTACAATACTCAAGCCCCCACGATGCCACGTAGTTAAAAACCATGTCACTCACTACAGAGTACAATACTCAAGCCCCACGATGCCACGTATTTTAAAACCAGGGCCCACTCACTACAGAGTAAAAATACTCAAGCCCCACGATGCCACGAAAGTTAAAACCATGTCACTCACTACAGAGTACAATACTCAAGCCCCACGATGCCACGTAGTTTAAAACCATGTCACTCACTACAGAGTACAATACTCAAGCCCCACGATGCCACGTATTTTTAAAACCATGTCACTCACTACAGAGTACAATACTCAACCCCCCACGATGCCACGTAGTTTAAAACCATGTACTCACTACAAGTACAATACTCAAGCCCCACGATGCCACTATTAAAACCATGTCACTCACTACAGAGTACAATACTCAGCCCCACGATGCCACGTAGTTTAAAACCATTCACTCACTACAGAGTACAAATACTCAAGCCCCACGATGCCACGTAGTTTAAACATGTACTCACTACAGGTACATTCTCAAGCCCCAGAGCCACGTAGTTTAAAACCAGTAACTCACTACAGAGTACAATACTCAAGCCCCACGATGCCACGTAGTTTAAAACCATGTCACTCACTACAGAGTACAATACTCAAGCCCCACGATGCCACTAGTTTAAAACCATGTAAACTCATTTACAGAGTACAATACTCAAGCCCCACGATGCCACGTAGTTTAAAACCATGTCACTCACTACAGAGTACATTACTCAAGCCCCACGATGCCACGTAGTTTTAAAACCATGTCACTCACTACAGAGTACAATACTCAACCCCCCACGATGCCACGTATTTAAAACCATGTCATCACTACAGAGTCAATACTCAAGCCCCACGATGCCACGTAGTTTAAAACCATGTACTCACTACAGAGTACAATACTCAAG
>CM031625.1:34534952-34542452 GCA_018398815.1 Conus ventricosus
TTGGGGAGAGCGGAGGTGGGGGGGAGGGGGGGAGGTCTGTTCAGGCTTGGCAGAAGTCATCGCCCTGAAACTCCTAGAATTATGCCAGAACTTTCTGTGGAAAACGCTTTAGGACGTTTTTTTTGGTGGTAAAATTCTTTAGATTTGTTCTGTAATGATTTCTTTTTAGATTAAAGATAACGGGCGCAAAACTCTTTTTTTTAATTTAAAAAAAAAAAATTTTTTATTTGTTTTTATTGTTATTCCTCATACACAGAGAAAAAAGGGAAAAAAAGACAGACTCACACCCATACACATATAAAGAAGCCAGACAGACAAACCAACAACAACAACAAAAGAAAAAAAAACAGTAACACTCATAACTAAAAATTAGGTATAAAGCAAGAAACAGACAGACAGACAGAAAAAAACACACACACATGAAAAAAGAAGAGAGAGAGAGAGAGAGAGAGAGAGAGAGAGAGAGAGAGAGAGAGAGAGAGAGAGAGAGAGAGTGAGAGAGAGAGTATTTCAGCATAGCATTGTCTATGTATAAAAAAAAAGAAAAACATGGTTACTTATTGACAATGCTATAAGAAATATACATAAACCTGTATGCTTCATATTATTCTAATACTACTACCCACAACAGATGTGTACATGCGTTTGACAACAAAAAAAAATATATATATATACATATCCATATACATACATACACATATACTGACTTCCATAAAAAACGCGAAAAATTGAAAGGCTATTTTTCGGGTAAAAAGGGTGAATATACAATATTGAACCTTTGTGCAATTTGTTTGGGTCCAAGACTCACGTGCAGTGAAACAATTGTGTGAGCAACACATCATTCCCGGCATTGGAGGGTCAACAAAAATGGCAAACTGGTTGCTGCATGTGAGGCACGTGCACACCATGCAGAGCAAAGTTAACCAGCGACAAGTACGCAGGCATGCAGCCTTTATAAAGCCGCGCTACAAGGTTCAGATAACGACTTGCCGTCTGAGCGCTACAGAGATGCCAAGACTACGAGCAGAGGAACGCAATCGTGCCCTAGGCCATCTGGAGGCTGGTGTGGATACCAGGCAGGTCGCCAACATCTTTAACGTCCACATCTCAACCATCTATCGTCTGCAGCACCGCATGCGAGTCACTGGTACCACTGATGATCGTCCCCGGCCAGGGCATCCTTGGGTCACCACACCAAGAGAGGATCGCCATCTTGTTCGAACCCATCTGCGGGACAGGCGGCAAACAGCCGCTAACACTGCTTGACAGGTGCCTAGGAATCTCCAGCAACGAATCAGCCTCAACACTATGTGGCGGCATCTTCAGGAGAACGGGCTGGCTTGTAGGCGTCCTCACAAAGGTCTGGTACTGACACCAAGACACCAGCAGGACAGGCTGCAGTGGGCACAAGCCCGAATCAACTGGCACAGGCAGCAGTGGGGACGCATACTGTTCTCAGATGAGAGCCGTTTTTGTATTGACATGGCTGACGGTCGTGTCAGATTATGGCGTCGACCTGGTGAACGCTATGCTGACTCCTGTGTGGTAGAGCGGAACCCCTGGGGAGGCCCGAACGTTATGATATGGGGTGCAATTGGCATTAACCACGCCATAGGACCAGTCATCTTTCAGAACATTGGTCCTGGTCGCGGACAGGGTGTCAATGCACAGCGCTACATCAACCAGGTGCTCAGACCCCATGTCGATCCTTTTTTTGGGCAACACCCAAACTGGACATTCCAACAGGACAATGCAAGATCACACACAGCCAGGGCCACCCAGCAATTTCTTCAACATAACAACGTCAATGTGCTGCCCTGGCCAGCCCTCAGTCCCGATTTAAACCCAATAGAACATTTTTGGGATGAACTTGGCAGACGGTTGGACCTCCTGCGTCCACGACCAGCAACAGTGGCTCACTTCACCAGGCCATCGTCCATGTGTGGGCTGGTGTGCCAAGGGGATGCATCAACCACCTGGTCCACTCAATGAGCCGCAGGTGTCAAGCAGTTGTCAACGCAAATGGTGGCCACACACGGTATTAGGACTTCAAGCTGGTTTGTCACGTGACCTTGGATTTTCCACACAAAAGACATATTGCTGATGACATTTTCACACATTACCGGTGTAATGAATCAAATCACGTTGAATTCTCGCTTCCACTCTGTACAATTGTGACCAATAAAATTCACCCCCAACCTTCAGCTTGTTTTGTTTTCGCGTTTTTTATGGAAGTCAGTATATATATTGCAAGATAAATCAACATATACACACAAATAATATAGGGAAAAAAAAGAGAAAACAAAACAAAACAGACGGACAGACAGACAGATACACAAGGTAACAGAATGGGTTGGGTCACAGCAAGTGAAGATAATACATGTTATTATCATAAGGTACATTATTTCTTGAGTGCCAATAACATAAATATTTCAGCAGCAGACAAGGGCCACACAGGATATCCTCAGCAAAGGATCAAAACAAAACAAAAACAAAAAAGAAGGAAAAAGATGACATGATTAGCCTAGTAATTGTTGTTATGTTATACACATACGCATTTATATATTAATACAGAAAAGATATGTTCCTGAGACAGTAGCTAAAGCAGCTAGGTTTTTAGAAACCAAAGCTTCATAAGCAAGCCATCTAGCATGAAAATCCACGTGGTTCATGGTTAGGAATGAGTTATATTTTTCAATTCTATATCTATAGGTCAACATTTTCAAGAAAACTGCTACATGTGGAAGACTGCCTTCTAACTTACACTTATATAGGTAATATTTTGCGAGAAGAATAATGAAGTAAAAAATGTAATCAATTGCGATTGTTCTGTCGAAACCTAAAAGTATGAGAGACTGTTAGGCGTATATTTTGTGCATGAGTGCATTTCTCTTTTAACACAATCAATTAACCTACTCCAAAAACATTTGACATGAGTACATTTCCAAAACATATGGTCAATAGAATCTTTAAATAATCCACAAAAACTGCATTTATCATTATCAGTAACACCGATTCTTTCAAAATAACATTTGTGCCTAAACACCTGTGAATTATTCTTAGCTGAAACCACTTAAGTTTTACATCTGTAATCTTATGTGCATAAAAAAGCATGAATTCCAGTCATAGCTTGTGAAAGTTTGATGTCCCATTTGTCACAGCACGGAGCTCTCAACTGATTATCAATCAGTATATCGTAATAAGTCTTTGAACCTTTATAAGTGGCAAACAATATCTTATAACAGAATGGAGAAGTAATACATTTGTTGTTTTCGATGGTAATGTCAAATCTTTTTATGAATTCAACTATTGCTAACTTATACCTGTATAAGTTAGAAAATTAATGTTGACATCATATTTATCCTTAAATTGTCCGTGGGAAAGAAACTGACCATTATCATCAAAAACATTTGCAAGATAATAGACACTTTTGTTTTGAAGCATTTTAGAGACAATGTGTCTTTTCCCAACTTGAATACGTTTGTTGAAGCAAACTGGTTCAGCAAGTAGTTCAGCGGAATTTTTTGGCAGACATTTGTAATAAAAAAAAGTTTGTAAGCTTCAAGGACATCTGCCCAGAACGGATTGTATTTTGTAAATTTTGAGATAATCTCTGGACCATGTTTACTCATATGAGCCAATGAGGAAAATTACTGAGAAGAATATGTTTCCATTTGTGGTTTGATCTCTCAGTCGTACGGATCCAGGATAGTTTTAAAGATGTGACGTAAGTTTTTACATCAGGAAGGCCAATACCTCCATTCCGTATGCTTTTATGCACTGTTTTTCGACTGATCTTTTCTGGTTTTTTATTCCACACAAACTTGTAACATATTTTCTGATATGTTTGAAAGAAAACATCTGGTGGGTTTGGTAGAAACAGCCAAAGATGAGTTAACTTTGAAAGGATGATGGATTTCAAAATTGCTACTCTACCTAGGGCGTAATCTGGCGTTTTACCCATATTTTGAACAAATTATTTACATCTGCTAGTCTTTCTGCATAGTTTATTTCTATGCAATCTTTCAAGTCATTTGTGAACCATATACCAAGTATTCTAAATTTTTGTGGATTCCATACAATTTCTAAGTGGTCCATTAGTGGTTTTGACTATTTTTACACTTCCAAGCCAAACTGCGCTCGTTTTACTTTAATTCATATGAAGACCTGAGACACAGTCAAATCTTAAAAGAACTTCAATACAAGTTTCAAAGGATTTCTTATCCCCTGCTAGTAAAATCTCGGTGTCATCAGCATAAATTCAGTTTCATTCATTCTGATTCCCTGAATATCTTGATTTTCCATTACCATAATGGTTAATATTTCGACACAAATTACGAACAGATATGGTGAAATTGGGTCTCCTTGTCGACATCCTTTTTTATATCGAACCAATGTGAAACCTGTCCGTTCACAATAACACAAGACTTGATATTTTTGTAGAATGTGCTTATCCATCTACAAATATCTTTTTGGAAACCAAATGCCTTTAGGACTTTAGACATAAATTCCCAATTAAATCGAATCAAAGGCTTTTTCAAAGTCTATGTTTAACAACAAACCAGGCAGATCATTTTCATCTAAATAGGATATAGTGCCAAATATCAGTCTTATGTTGTCGCCGATGTATCTATTTCTAATAAATCCGGTCTGATCTTCATTTATGATTTTAGGCAACACAGATTTTAATTCTGTTGGCAATGCAAGAGGATCCTATCTTATAAACGACATTTAACAGAGAAACAGGTCTCCAGTTTTTTATGTACTGTCTGGATTTATCACCTTTGGTATACATGTAATGATTCCCTCTCTTTGTACACATGCAGTTCTCCTTTCTTGAAACTTGCATTTAATGCTCTAACGACAAATACACCAATCTGTTTCCAAAAGACTTTAAATAATTCAGTAGTAAAGCCATCGGAACCGGAGCTTTTATTATTTTTCATTGTCTTTAAGACATATGTCGCTTCCTCCAATGTAATAAGACCTTCTAAGTCCGCTGCTTCTGTGTCATTTAGATGGGGATGTCTTTCACCAAATCTTTTATATCACAATTTTCTACAGCATTTTCTGTGTATAATGTTTCATAGAAGCTATATACTTCTTTCACTATGTCTTTTTGATTTGTTAAAACATTATCTTGTTTATCAATTAGTCTAGCCATGTTTTTACTGATGTAATGCCGTTTTTCAAGATTACAAAAATAACTACTAACTTTCTCCCCATCTGCCATCCATCTAGCGCGTGATCGTAACAAAACTCCTTCTATTCGTTTTCCTCTGATATCCGACAGTCGTTCTTTTTCTCGTTAATGATTTTAATATCATCTTCCGTTTTCATTTCCTTTTTTTTCTTACTTAATAACGTCTTGTTTCTAATGTTTTTCCTCTTCATTACTCTTTCTTTTTTTCGCAGTAGCATAAGCAATCGTTTTTCGACCTTATTTTCATAAACAGGAAATCGAGAAATAGATCATCAGAAATTGAGAATTGTAATTTTTCGTCTTTTCATTAATGTTTCCTGTACTTATAGAGTATTCTTCTTTAACCCTTTCAATCACGGTATTAATTTCATCTAAATATGACTTATCTTTCAACAAAGACGGATTAAATTTCCAAAAACTATTACGCTTTATGTCTTCATTAAATTTTAGCTTTAATAACACAGCAGAGTGATCTGTTCTATAACCGATTCAATGTCTACTTCATCAGTATAAGAAACAACTGTGTCTGATATCAAAAAGAAATCTACCTGGCCTGTTGAAATGGATTAGTTCTTCCTCGACACTCTGGGTTTAGTTCCCGCCAAATATCATTCAGGTCTAGATTTTCGATCATGTTTTTAACAGCCTGTTTTGCGTGAGGATTATTTATATGTTTGTAATTATGATAGTCTCTAGAAGGGTCAAGGACCAGATTAAAATCCCCACCTATTATAATATTTTCTATACCAAGCCCAACAATTTTTTGTTGGAGACAATTGTAAAATTCTGCGTCGTCCCTATTTGGCCCATATATATTAACTAAAAGGTAATCATTCCTATGTATCTCTGCACGTATCATGAGAAAGTTTCCAGAGTCATCCTTAACAATTGCTTAACCTTAAATTCAAAGTTATTATTAAACAGAATCGCGACTCCTCTTGCGTTGGAAGAGTAACTTGAGAAATACGCCTTATAGCCCCACTCAGACTGAATATACTGTTCCATCTTTTTTTCAAAATGAGTGTCTTGCAAGAAGTACACTGAATATTTTTTACACTTTAGATAATGGAAGATATCACGTCTCTTCTCAAACTATTGAGGCCCTGACAATTAATGGAGAGAATAGACACACTACTGTCCATTTCTATTTACGAGATGGCTTTGAAGAAGACAATAACGTGTAAATACATCGAACCCAAAAGAGGTCACCAAGCTCATATACAATTGACAGCATAAAATGAGCCCATCCAACCCAATCAAAATGAAGAATTTACAATCGTTTTGAACACACAAACACATATACCATGAACAAACGGAAAACAGTATCAAAATGAAAAAGCAAAAAACCATTATCACTACCATCATCATACAAAAAGAACAACAACAACAACAACAACAACAAAGACCCCAAATAAGATTATGTTTGCTTGACCACCGCAAACGAGCAAAGGGGCATGCACAAAGATAAAATGTAAGACCTCGTGTCGCATTATAAGTGGCTTGAAACATGCGCGCGCGTCAAGCGCTCACGCAGGTATCCAAGAGGCGAGGGGGCACTAAAAAAAAAGAAAAAGAAAAAGGAGGCGGGGTGGGATGGAGGAGGGGGATTTGGCATGGTCACCGTGCTTTACGTCGTCATTACTACAGATCTGAACACACCTCACAGCTAAAACTGTGTGGAGAGTGCGGCCGACCACTGAGTTCTTCAAAATTGTGTCACTTTAATTTCACTCTGTGCACGTGTCACAGGAGCAGGAGCAAACCAAAAATCGTGTTTTCTTCCCCCGCCCCCCCCCCCCCCTACCCCTATTCACGTTATTTTTAAATTAGGAAAAAAAAAGGCAGAGAGAGAGAGAGAGGGGGGGGGGGGGGGGGGGGGGCACGGGGCGGGGGACACCATTGTAACACGCATCGCACATCACTACTGAAATATCCACAATCCCTTCGGAAGATTACAAACAGCATCTTTCATGACACTGGTACGTGCAGCCTTCCTGTCCCCTCCCTCCCCCCCCCCCCCCCCCCCCCCCCCCCGTTCCCCGAAGCCCCATCACAACACAGCGTCAATATCTCGCTTGCAATTCCCCTTCCATATAAACAACAGCAACAACAAAAACATTTTCACCATTGCAAACGTATGTACATCTACAGAATATCAGCATTAGATTATTCAATGAGAGAGAGAGAGAGAGAGAGAGAGAGAGAGGAGAGAGAGAGAGAGAGAGAAAGAGGGAGAAGAGGGGTACAGCCAACCAGACAGACATACGGTAGACAGGCAGAGACGAAGGCAGACTAGC
>CM031625.1:34544952-34554952 GCA_018398815.1 Conus ventricosus
GAGAAGAGAGAGAGAGAGAGAGAGAATAAGTGGGGATGGGATATTGATGGAAGCGGAGGAGTGTGGGGGCGAAATGGGAAAGGCAGGGGAAAGAGGGCGACAATGTGTGACAGAAAGGTAATAGGCAAGGGTTTACATGTGTATGCCCTAATGTCGTTTTATGCTCTCTCTCTCTCTCCTCTCTCTCTCTCTCTCTCTCTCCCTCTCTCTCTCTCTCTCTCCTCTCCTCTCTCTCTCGACTCTGTCTCTGCTTTGTCTCTGTCTCTCTCTGTCACTCACTCTCTCTCTCTCTCTCTCTCTCTTTCCTCACTCACTCTCTCCTCTGTCTCTGTTCTCTGTCTCTGTCCCCTCTCTTCACTCACTCTCTCTCTCTCTCTCTCTCTCTCTCTTTCTATCTCAGTCTGTCCTCTCCTCTCACTGACACTCTGTCTGTCTGTCTCTCTCTCTGCTTCAGTTCTCTCTTTCGGCTCTCTCTCTCTCTCCTCTCTCTCCTCTCTCTCTCTCTCCTCTCTCTCTCTCTCTCTGCCTCTCCTCTCTCTCTCTCCTCTCTCTCTCGTCTTCTGCAGTCTGTCTCCATCTCTCTCTCACTGACCGTCTGTCTTTGTCTCTGTCTCTCTCTCTCTGTCTGTCAGTCTGTCTGTCTCGCTCTTTGTCTGTCTGTCCAGTCGCTCTCTCTCTGCCTCAGTCTCTCTCTCTGTCTCGCTCACTCTGTCTGTCTGTCTGTCTCTCACTCTCTCCTCTCTCTCTCTCTCTCTCTCTCTGTCAGTCTGTCTGCTCTCTGCCTCATATCTCTCTCTCTCTCTATGTCACACACTCACACAACTCACACAACACACACACACACACACACACCCATACTACCACGCACGCACTGCACGCACGCACCACTGCCGCACTCACGCACTGCACACACACACACACACACCACACACACACACACACACACACACACACACACACACACACACACACACCACACACACAACGAATGCTCAGTCCATTTGTACAACAACGTTATGGTTGGTTATTTTCAGCACTGCGATGCCAATTGAAACCACACAAACAAACTATACAGTCCAATCACACCCCAGAGGTCCTGAAATCCATCACCAACAGTTCATCTGTTCGGTACACCACTGCGATGATTAACCGCCTGGCTGACTTTGTATCAGCACTGTAACTAGAGGATGCAACAAGCCAGAAAGAGGAACAGGAGATTAGTGAGCTGAGAGAGATAGAGAGAAGAGAGAGAAAGAGAGAGAGAGACGAGAGAGAAGAGAGAGAGAGAGAGAGAGAGAAGAGATGAGACGAGACGAGAGAGAGAGCAGAGAGAGAGAGAGAGAGAGAGAGAGAGAGAAGATCGAGAGCGAGAGAGAGTTAGATGAGAGAGCAAGTCGGAAGTCGAAGAGGAATTATTAATGATCAGGCCATTGCCATCAATGGATAAATCAAATTCATATCTCAATCATTCTCTTAACCTTAAAGCTTTGAATATGAAGAGGGACAGCCTTTCCATAATGCGTTTGTTCGTACTCGCAAGCAACAACGAAAATGTAAACATGGAGGGCTGTCTATAAAACTTTCTAGGCAACAATTCTTGTCTAAGGTTTTCATACTGGTGACAAACAAACAAAAAATGGAGTTCAGTTTCTGGAACATTGGGACAAAATGGACAATTCACATCACTGTTAGGGTAGGGTCTATACATCAAAAAATGACATTTCAATGGAGACATTCCAATTCTAAATCTCGTATATACATTACGCTTCTTGATGTAACTGATCTCACATAAATGCGGACTTATTGAAAAGGACTGCTTGAAAGAAGCATACACGCTATAAAATGTATGCGACTCCAAAGACGCATGCCAGTCCTGCTTAAAACAGTCTATAAGCCTTTCCTTGAAACATGCTAGGAAGATGTTTACGTTACCAACCCCTTGAGCTTCCCAACTTCCCCAAAACCAAACTTATACAGCACATTTCTAACTTTACATGCCCACGTTTCATAATTTTGGCGTTGCAAATTTAAAAGCATTTCATAGGCCTTTTTGGGATATCGATCATTGTCCATCTGTACAAGTCGTAACCAAAACTTCACACATTTGACAAACGTGATTATATACAAAGGATACCTGCCTGTTTCTCCATAAATAACATGCTTCGGCGATTTTATATTGACACCCAGAAATCGTTTCAGAGCAAACAAGTGGATTCTTTCTATCTGTGCTTGATTTTGCGTCAAGCCCCAGATTTCAGCTCCATATGTTAAAATGGGTTGAATCTGACAATCAAAAAGTTTGAAAAAGAAGGCAGGAGAATGCTCGCCAATTGACCACATCGTTCTTATGATTGCTGTAATTCCTTTCTTGGCCCTGTCTGCGAGATCAGACATCGTATACACAAAACTTAATCTCGTTGACAAGTAAATGCGAAGGTATTTGTACATATTCACAATTTTTAACTCGTTATCATAAAAAAAAAACCCATCGTTCCCTTAAGGCATGTATCCCCCAATTCCGAAAAATGACAATGTTCGATTTTTCCATATTTACAATGAGATCAAGACGTTTAGCTGCATCAGACAAAATATTCAACTGCGTCTGAAGACCAGTAACACTATCAGATATCAGTGCAACATCATCAGCAAATAGGAGGATTAGTATTTGAATAAAATCTGGCGTCAACTGAACACCATGGCGACCAGAATCAAGCACATCTTTCGTCAGCTCATTTATAAAAAGCGAAAAAAGCACAGGTGAGCAAACCTCCCCCTGTTTCAAGCCTCGAGGGCACAAAAAAGCATCTGTTAATTCACCACCAACACGTACCCTTGCTTTGACAACATTATACATCGATTTTAAAGCACTGAGTATCTTGCCTTGTAGGCCGTTTTTATGCAAGATAATCCACAACTTTTCTCTGCACACAGTATCAAAAGCTTTGCGGAAATCTATAAATGCTACATACAATTTCCTGTGTCTCACAAGTTGCTTTTGTACCATAGCATGGAGAGTGAATTATGTATCTGCTGTACAGTAACCCTCCCTGAATCCAGCTTGCTCTTCACCAACAATTCCCTTGTCGTTAATCCAGTTTGAAATGCGCTTATTTAATACAAAACTATACAACTTACTACAAATGTTGAGAAGAGAAATGCCTCTATAATTGTCTGGAACATTCAAATCGCCCTTTTTGTGCAGAGGCTGAATAATGGACAATGACCACTCGTCAGGAAAAAGCCCGTGATCAAAGAGATAGTTAAAGAATTTAACAAGAAAGGCAATATTTGTTCAATGCTATTTTTGTAAAATTCCCCAATGAGTCCATCCGGGCCGGGTGCCTTCCGAGATTTAAGTGCTTGCACAGCAGCTCGATTTCTTCTGCTGTTATCGATTCATTGAGCACGTCACATTCGATGGTACGCGTGTTATCAACGGGAACTGAATCTCGTTACTGTTAAATGTGTAATTATCGCCATTATCACAAGGAACATCAATATCACCAACTGCACTTGCAACAGTGTCTGGCGTAGAATTAAACACATTATCGAAATGATGAAACCATTCATTTTTCGTTATCGTATTTTTGCACACCAGTCCTAGGTTTCACAGAACGAATGGTATCCCAGAATTTTCTTGCGTCATTTAAATTATCCTGTATATGAGCGCACAATCTTTTCTTTATGCAGTTTCTTTTTCGATTCTAATAACTCTTTACACTGTTTTCTTTTTTCAGAGTAAGCTAGACTTTAGCATCAATGGGCTTTTGCCAAGTTGGCGCCGATGCCGGCGCAAGAGAGTTCTACTCTGCTACATTCCAAGTCAAACCATATTTTCATCTTTTCACATCCAATACGTTTAGTTTTCTTCATGCAATTTCCTGCATAAACAAAGCACTCATTAAATTAGCAAGCGCCAGATTTAAATCATTTTCAATAAGTGACATGGCTTCATCCAAGATAGCTCTCACCTCGACACTGCACATGAGGTTATTGTAAGCAACATGCTGATCATCATTCCATGTGTATTTTGTAATTAAAAAGGTTTCACGATCAATGTTTTGTTCGGAATAAAAAACATTATGAAGATTGAGAGACAATTCAATGGCAGCGTGTTTTGTTTCAACCATAGGTATAACCTTAAAACAATTACACATATTTACTAAGGAGTTGAAACCAGAAAATAGTCTATGACACTGCTTCCATTGGATGATACATATGTGAAATCTCCCGAGAAATTCCGGGGACACAAGTCCATTTAAAATGCACAATTCATACAGTTCACACACAGATAACAGATAGCGACCAAAAGAATTAACTACATTGTCCGTTGACATACGCACTTTATCAGGGGGTTCTTTTAAATCATTACTGTCAACAGATTCCCGCACATCATAAAAAGAATCATGTATGTCAAAAGCTTTAACACTGAGTGAACCAGTTCTTGAATTTAAATCTCCACAGATTATAACGGGAGCACTATCATACTCTCTAGCAAGATCAAGCAAACAGTCTTCCAGCATGGAGATACCATTATAAATATCTGTTTCCTCATAATAGACTGAATGCTCGGGGGGTATATAAGCACCAATTAATAAGCAATCAGCCATTGTTCCAATGAGCTTTTGGGAAATCTTTAACACAATAATATTGTCGAGTTCACATTCAATTCTAGTCACATATTCAGTCAAAGTGTTTCTGACTAGAAACACGACCCCTCCTGAAAGACTACTGTGATTACTGTCTGACAGTTTGACCCCAGGAGAGACATATGCTACATGAGAAGGGATTAAAGACTCTGGAAATGTCTGGGAAAAGGTTTCAACCAGCAACGTGAAATCATATTTCATAACAAAAATAAGACAGATCAAGTTGATTTGTAATGCTCCATATACCTTCTACATTCAGTGACACAATGGAAAGAGACGCTTTGGTGTTACCAAAATGGACATTCGCATGAGCATGGTTAACAAGACCAGTATCAACAATATCTGTCTTCAGTTTAGCAACATTACTGACATTACTGTTTACCGCATTTAAAGAAATATTAACAGAAGCAAAACAAACATTATTTGAGTGTTCAGAAACATCGCCGGAATAAGCCAGACTAATCGAACTATCATCAGAATCAAAACATGGGCTGTGGCCTGACCGTCATTTGTTTGGACCCCCTTTCCCTGATTTTGCTGGGCCTTTTGTTGACGGGTTCTGACACCCGTAAATTGGGCAGTTTACCTTGTGCGGAGGTAGTAACGTCAGAGCGTAACGATTGCTGCCTAGTATGTACTGGAGTGGCTGCTGACGGTTGTCTACTCACCGAACGTCTTTCACTGGCAGAATGTGACTTCCCTCGCCCCCTCCCTCCACCACCATTTCGCTGTGACTTTGATGCACTGGATGGCTGCGTGGTAGGGGTGCTGACAGGAGAGCCCCGACCAAAGCCCAGCAAGGATGGCGACTGCCGCTGGCTGCCGCTTCCCCGCCCGTCACCTGGCTGCTCACCCTCACGTTCTGCACTCCAGGCATTGGCCGCGTCCGAGAGAGAGAGAGAGAGAGAGAGAGAGAGAGAGAGAGAGAGAGAGAGAGAGAGAGAGAGAGAGAGAGAGAGAGAGGGAAGAACGAGAGAGGGGAGAGAGAGAGAGAGAGAGAGAGAGGGGGGGGGGGAGAACGAGAGAGGGGAGAGAGAGAGAGGAGAGAGAGAGAGAGAGAGAGAGAGAGAGAGACAGAGAAACAGAGAGACAGAAGGAGAGAGAGAAGGGTGAGAGAGAGAGGGGGGGAGAGAGGAGGGGAGACAGAGAGAGCAGGGGAGACAGACAGAGAGAAAGAGAGAGACAGAGAGAGAGAGAGAGACAGACAGACAGAAGAGAGAGAGAGGAGAGAGAGAGAGAGAGAGAGAGAGAGAGAGAGAGAGAGAGAGAGAGAGACAGACAGACAGACAGAAAGAGAGAGAAAGAGAGACAGAGAGAGAGGGAGACAGAGTGAGAGGGCGAGTCACACACACACACACACACACCACACACACACACACACACACACACACACACACACACACACACACACACACACACACAGAGAAAGAGAGACAGAGAGAGCTGGGGGGGGGGGGGGGCACGTTAAGTGTCACCTCTCAAAGCAAAGTGCACACAAATAAATACACTTTAAAAACCATTTTAGCACTCATCTGCTCACTTCTGCACCACAAAACCTGGTCTGACGTTCAGACAGAATTGTTCCTTGTTCTGAGAGGTTTAAACCTATGACAGCGTCTTTCAGAAAGTAAAAGCTCATAACATTTATCGAGACCACACGCAATCACTTGTGCCCTTCTTTTTAATCGTCACTCACACCGCACACTAAGACCACTTTGTTTCACTTCCACTATCTTACTACACAGTTTCACTTTTCACTATCTTACTACACAGTTTCACTTTTCACTATCTTACTACACAGTTTCACTCCCACTATCTTACTACACAGTTTCACTTCCACTACCTTACTACACAGTTTCACTTTTCACTATCTTACTACACAGTTTCACTTCCACTATCTTACTACACAGTTTCACTTCCACTATCTTACTACACAGTTTCACTTTTCACTATCTTACTACACAGTTTCACTTTTCACTATCTTACTACACAGTTTCACTTTTCACTATCTTACTACACAGTTTCACTGTTCACTATCTTACTAACACAGTTTCACTTCCACTATCTTACTACACAGTTTCACTTCCACTATCTTACTACACAGTTTCACTTTTCACTATCTCACTACACAGTTTCACTTTTCACTATCTTACTACACAGTTTCACTCCCACAATCTTACTACACAGTTTCACTTCCACTATCTTACAACTCACTTTCACTTTTCACTATCTCACTACACAGTTTCACTTCCACTATCTTACTACACAGTTTCACTTCCACTATCTTACTACACAGTTTCACTTCCACTATCTTACTACACAGTTTCTTTGCCACTATCTTACTACACAGTTTCACTTCCACTATCTTACTACACAGTTTCACTTTTCACTATCTTACTACACAGTTTCACTCCCACTATCTTACTACACAGTTTCACTTCCACTATCTTACAACTCACTTTCACTTTTCACTGTCTTACTGCACAGTTTCACTTCCACTATCTTACTACACAGTTTCACTTCCACTATCTTACTACACAGTTTCACTTCCACTATCTTACTACACAGTTTCACTTCCACTATCTTACTACACAGTTTCACTTTTCACTATCTTACTACACAGTTTCACTCACACTATCTTACTACATAGTTTCACTTCCACTATCCTACCACAAACATTCACTACAAAGCTGTGCACTTTCTTGCTTTTAACACGCAAGCTAACAGGCCGAGAAATACACGAAAAAATTTAACATTGACTCAATGAAACGTCTGTAAAATCCCTGCAGTATTGCTCAGTTGCCATCAAGGTTTCTGCATTTATGTAGGTACAAAATTCTAGCCCGTCGGCTTTTTATGATAAGATTAACTGTAGCAGTATATTCTACATTTTATCAACGATTGTTCCCAAGCAATTATGCTCACACACTCGCTCAACCTTCATCCCATGAATAAAAGGATTTAGAACAGTGGACAGTTTCCTTTTGGAATTAATCAACATTTTTTTCCCTCTTGTACATTAAGATGAAAATGATTGCTCTTGCACTAGCCTGCAACTGCACTCACACAGTCAAAGTCACAGAGTCAGAATTAGACAGATTTTGAAGCACACATTGGTCAGAATGCTGTATGGAGGGGAGTGGTGTCAGTGCCAGTACAGTCAGTGATGCTGTATAGAGGGGAGTGGTGTCAGTGCCAGTACAGTCAGTGATGCTGTATAGAGGGGAGTGGTGTCAGTGCCAGTACAGTCAGTGATGCTGTATAGAGGGGAGTGGTGTCAGTGCCAGTACAGTCAGTGATGCTGTATAGAGGGGAGTGGTGTCAGTGCCAGTACAGTCAGTGATGCTGTATAGAGGGGAGTGGTGTCAGTGCCAGTACAGTCAGTGATGCTGTATAGAGGGGAGTGGTGTCAGTGCCAGTACAGTCAGTGATGCTGTATAGAGGGGAGTGGTGTCAGTGCCAGTACAGTCAGTGATGCTGTATAGAGGGGAGTGGTGTCAGTGCCAGTACAGTCAGTGATGCTGTATAGAGGGGCGTGGTGTCAGTGCCAGTACAGTCAGTGATGCTGTATAGAGGGGATAGGTGTCAGTGCCAGTACAGTCAGTGATGCTGTATAGAGGGGAGTGGTGTCAGTGCCAGTACAGTCAGTGATGCTGTATAGAGGGGAGTGGTGTCAGTGCCAGTACAGTCAGTGATGCTGTATAGAGGGGTGGTGTCAGTGCCAGTACAGTCAGTGATGCTGTATAGAGGGGATAGGTGTCAGTGCCAGTACAGTCAGTGATGCTGTATAGAGGGGAGTGGTGTCAGTGCCAGTACAGTCAGTGATGCTGTATAGAGGGGAGTGGTGTCAGTGCCAGTACAGTCAGTGATGCTGTATAGAGGGGAGTGGTGTCAGTGCCAGTACAGTCAGTGATGCTGTATAGAGGGGAGTGGTGTCAGTGCCAGTACAGTCAGTGATGCTGTATAGAGGGGAGTGGTGTCAGTGCCAGTACAGTCAGTTGTGTTGAGAGTGAAAAGGACAGGTGAAAGGACGGCGCCTTGGGAAGAACCAGGTGAAGCATGTTGTGCGAATTAAAGAGCCCGCTGGACACGCACACACGGCAATCTTTTGGAGAGAGAGAAAAAAAAGAACAAACAAACAACCAACAACTGATGATCCACACAAAAAAACAAGTCTTGAGAAAATAGATAATATGAAGATAAGTTTATGGCCTGGAAGAAAGGCTGCACGGCGTTGAATGCAGAAGAAAAATCTATAAACAAAAGACGCACAAGAGATCCCAGTTTTTCCAAGTGTTGCAGAAGAGAGTGAATATTGTATTCTGTTGCAGAAGAGAGTGAATGTTGTATTATGTTGCAGAAGAGAGTGAATGTTGTATTATGTTGCAGAAGAGAGTGAATGTTGTATTATGTTGCAGAAGAGAGTGAATGTTGTATTATGTTGCAGAAGAGAGTGAATTTTGCATTATGTTGCAGAAGAGAGTGAATGTTGTATTCTGTTGCAGAAGAGAGTGAATGTTGTATTCTGTTGCAGAAGAGAGTGAATGTTGCATTATGTTGCAGAAGAGAGTGAATGTTGTATTCTGTTGCAGAAGAGAGTGAATGTTGCATTATGTTGCAGAAGAGAGTGAATGTTGTATTTTGTTGCAGAAGAGAGTGAATGTTGCATTATGTTGCAGAAGAGAGTGAATGTTGTATTATGTTGCAGAAGAGAGTGAATGTTGTATTATCAGTGTTTTTGACAGGTTTATATGCAAACTGATTTGAATCTAGACATAGGGGCTGTCTGCACTGTGATGCGTTTGAAAATGATTTTTCCAAAACATTTCATGCCAACTGGGTCAGAACACTGGTCCAAAACATTTCATGCCAACCCGGGTCAGAACACTGGTCCAAAACATTTCATGCCAACTGGGTCAGAACGCTAGTCAGGCAGCAGTCATTCAGAGAGACAGGTTTGTTTTCCTCGGGCACTGGACAGATGATGGAGGTTTCCACACATCTGGGACACTCATCTTTCACAGGTCACTGAAACAACCCACTAAACAGCGCTAACATATCATTATGTAATGGACACGGCACCGACAGACCATTACTGTAATGGACACAGCATTAAAGGACCGCCACTTTCACCAACCATCGTACTAATACATCATTGCTTAAATGGACCATTGGACAGAGGAATATCGGGGTACTTGATCATATCGCGGGCGCATGCTCGCGCGCTCACACACACACACACACACACACACACACACACACACACACACACACACACACACACACACACAGTTTTTCTATCTCTCTCTACCGTGCATGTGTGGTGTGTGTGTGTGTGTGTGTGTGTGTGT
>CM031625.1:34567452-34582452 GCA_018398815.1 Conus ventricosus
TTAGATTCAAACCACAGACATTCTGTCGGAGGTCTACCCATTCCTCACGCCGACAATATGTCCTTCGGTGTGTTTGTTTATTAGGCCACGTATAGTAGGCCTGTTTCTGGCCTGTCCATGCACATAGGCCCATGCCCACACATCATACACACACGTGTACATTCACCACACACACACACACACACACACACACACACACACACACACACACACACACACACACACACACACACACATGGTAGGTAGGCACTCAAGGTCTGACCAGCGCGTTGGGCTAATGCGTAGGTCAGACATCCGCTGAGTCGTAGCCACGAGACCCTCTTCTTCTTCAATTGTCTCATCTTAGTCGTTAATTCATTGATCCATCAGCTTCAAATCACGCGCAGTGTGGTCTCAAAACGTAGCGGATGTGGCGTAGGGTACATGGACTAGTCCGCACGCAGTGACGCCTCCTTGATGACACTGACACTGAAACTGGCGTGTCCTTACTTCTCTCTAGGGCAGAGCCATGGATGTTTAGCTCGTCACAAGGATTTTAGCAATGTGTCCGTCTGCGTGTTCACTGTACAGGTCAGATTAGCACGCCGCTGTTTTCAACCTCACTTATGGCGCTTCACGGACCAGCGTGTCCCAACACTGAGTATGGACCTTTTCCGGGGCATGCAGAAACCAGCCATGGAGTGTCCTTTAGTGTGAAAGATTTATACATCACATATGTGACGTACGTTTCTGTCCAGACATTTTGCCGTTTAGGCAATGGTTTAAAACCAAACTGAGTATGGTACCACAGATCCATAGAAATATTATATATTGGCTACTTTCTTTGTAGGTGCATGGTGTTTAATGCAATATTTATCTTCTGACTGGTTTCATTAATGTTTTCTTAAAACATTTTCTTTATTTGTAAGAGTTTAAGGCTGATGTAAAATTAAGCGCCATAGATCATCATCATTATTATTTATAAATCATTATCATTAATACCAGCATGGTACAGACCCATGAGGTCTCAGTTCTAACAGGGCGCAGTACGAATGAGGCCCTGTCCCAGTAGGGCTCTGTTCACTCTCATATCGATGAGGTCTGTCAGCTCATTGGACGAGGAGGGGGGGGGGGGGGGGAGATAAACACAGAGACACATAATTAGAGTGATGGAGAGAGAAAAAGTGTAGTGGGAAGGGGTATGATGGGAAGGAGAGAGAAAGGCGAGAACCCCCCCCCCTCTCTCTCTCTCTCTCTCTCTCTCTCTCTGTCTGACACTTCAGTTAGGGTACTACAAATTTCTTGGCTTTTTCCTTGTGACATTTATAGCAAATATATTAGTCAGATGCTATATATGTATGTATTATATATATATATATATATATATTATATATATATATATATATATATATATATATATATATATGTTAAAAATATTTTTTTTTAAATGAAGTGTTAAAATCTACAAGCTTGTTTCAAGCCTTGCTATCTTCAGGTTAAAAATATTTTTAACAGGTGTTGCTCCCCAAGGGGTTGAGCACCTTCAGATTTTTTAAGGACACTTTTATATTGTTCATATATATATATATATAATATATATATATATATATTATATATATATTGTGTGTGTGTAACTGAATATATCAATTCAATATAATGACTTTTCATGGGCATGATATCACAATATTCAGCACGTGCCAGTGCATACAACACCGTGCTCTAAATAACGACACAAAGAGGTCAGCCAACACCGGCACGTGAAACACGTTCCTTTTTTTTTTCTTGTTTCCCTGCAAACTGTGACATGGTGACAACCCTGACAGGCCGATGGCCAGTCTGTCACTGGCTGCAAGTGATGGGGACAGTGCAGTGGCAGACCTCGTGTGGATATAGAGCACTGGAGACCAGTACGGTGTGTGTGTGTGGAACCAAATGCAGTGCAGTACAAAACAGTTCACCGTTGTGTGTGTGTGTGTGTGTGTGTGTGTGTGTGGATGGTGTACCATGCAGATTTTTGATTTACACATCCCTGCTGGAGTCATTCTGTTTTCAGAGTCCTGAGAGAACAGATAAATGTCTGTTCTACCCCACTTGCTCCTCCACCAAGTTTTTGGGTGAAAGTGGCCTAAAAGCCGCCTTTTCCTGTTCTCTAACAAGTAAGACTTCAATAACCAAAAAATAACGATTATTTACAAACAGACATACTGTGTGGGGTTGTTAGTTTTTAATACTAATTTACTAAACTTGCTTGTCTTTTAAAACTAAGTTATATTTTTGACATAAAATCCGCACACTTATTCTGACTAATTTCTACCTACAAAACTTTGTACACAGACAGGCAGACACGAGGCGGGGGTTACAGAGACCCGCCAAGGCTGAAACCCGATCGCTTAATTTACGGCTGGCGCAGACAAGCGACCTTCGTTCACACAGCGCACGGCCCGCTTACAAACTGCGGCCAAAAAATCAATAAAGCACACCTCGCGGCATGTTACTGGCACACGACGGCTGTTAATGCTCTCAGCGGGCCCGTAATTGTCTCCCTTTAATAGTTTTTTATTCGTAGTTCTCTGAGAGAGAATTAATTGTTAAAATCTATATTTTTATATTTAATATGCTAAAGTATTTAATATAAATATTGAACAAACTAGTGACTAACGAGTAATGTAAGATACAGTTGTTGTTTGGCCTTTAAAAATATTCTACTTAAATAAAAAACAACTTTATCAACATTTACACTGGCCACCATAGAATTGTGAAAGCTTTCAATGTGTTGGGTTTATATATACTGTTGCTCTAACTGTTAATGTGAATGAGTCGTGTACTTTTTAGCAGCAAGAGGGCTGCAGGGTGTAGCAGCGAACTAGGTCAAACGTTCCTGTAAGAACGTTTGACCTGCAAAGCGCAGCAGCGAACTAGGTCAAACGTTCCTGTAAGAACGTTTGACCTGCAAAGCGCAGCAGCGAACTAGGTCCGTTCCTGTAAGAACGTTTGACCTGCAAAGCGCAGCAGTAAACTAGTTTCGACCAGTTGACTTTAGAAGCGGCATTTATTAGTTCTCTGACAAGTAAGACTTCAAAACCCAAAAAAAATAACGATTATCTACAAACAAACATACTGGTAGGGTTATCCGTTTTTAAAAAGACTAATTTACTAAATTTTTCAGATTTTATTTTTGTTTAACCTGTGTTTTTTCCTGGCATTTTCAATAACATCTTTTTCACGCAAACATTCATCAAATCATCTCGTCTTTCTGTGAAATAAAACACAGCCAAAAACCGCTCTCAAAAGTCTTTTAAAAACTGAGTTATATTTTTGACATAAAATCCACACATTTATTCCACATGTCTTCCCACTAAAGCCCCAATTTTGCAAAGTGTTTCTCTTTTTAACAGTTTTTTTCGCTGAACCATCTATAAAAAAGCTCTGCGTTCCCTCAAACAATAAAAAAAACGTTTCTAGACATTCGGGGGGGGGTTTTATTGCTGGGATTAACAAAAATTTGTTTATCCCCCATATAAACCTTCTTCAGATATTTTTGTTCATTTAAGTTTTGGACAGAAAAATCACAATATGATTAAAATTATAACGAAAACTTTTTGTAACGGTTGGGGAAAAAATATTGTTTTTCCACAACCATTTTGCCCAAAATTAATGAAAATGATTTTTTTTGTAAAATTTTAATGCCCATAGTTTTATAACAGAATTTAACAATCCATTTATTTTTTTTATATACTTCCGTCAAAACTTGTTCATAAAAAAACCCTATGAGCCAAATGTGAAAGTTAATCAATTTTTAGTTTTTGTAGATTGTTTCTTTTTAAAATCAACTTGATTTTGTTGCTTGTTTTTTATATCTTAATATCCTCACCATTGTAAGAACGACGAGGAAAACTTTAAAGGCGTTTACGCTAAGTTTTGCCACTAATATTAATTTCCCTTTTAAAAGGGTCATCACAACCCCCAACCCCCATCCCTCTCCAAAATTTTTAAAACAGAAATTTAAAATAATTATGTGAACTTTTCCAAATTTTCCTTAAAAAAAAAATTTTGTAGAAGCTTTCTTTAAAATTTTCTTTTTGGGATTATTTTTTTTTGGGGGGTTTAAAATTTTTTTTTTGTTTGGGTGTTGGAAAAAAAAATTTGTAAAGGGAATTTTGTGTTTTTTTTTTTTGAGGTAAAATATTAAATGGTTTGTTAAATTTTTTATTTATTAAATTGGGTTTATGATTTGAGGGAGGTTTTGTTTTTTTTTTGGGGAAATTATTTCCCCCTTAGATTGGAGTTTTTGTTTAAAACTTTTGTTTGAATTTTGGTTTAAATAATTTTGTGTATAAAAATAAAAGTTAAGTTTTTAAAGTGAAAAATTGAAGGTTTTTAAATTTAAGTTTAATTTAAGGGTAATAAAAATTATTTTTGGAGGAAATTTTTTTTGTAAGTTTTATTTTATTTAAAAAATTGGGGATAATTTAAAAATTTTTTTTTTGTTTTATTTTTTTTTTTTAAAAAACCCCCCCCCCACAAACTAATCTTTTAAACGAAAATTTGGGAATTTAAAATTTCATAACGCAAAAATCGCTTCCCGACGGAAGACCTTAAACAGTTGAGGCCTCCACTATAATTTTCATCATGCTCAGCTCACCCAAAATAACTAGATAATGAATTTAAGCAAGACGAGCGGATTTTCCCCTCATAAGTAGTTTTTTTTGGGTGTAACTCTAAATCTATAATTGTTAGCTCAAAGCCAACATTTTAGCTAGCTCTTATCAAAATAGAACCTCCTTTTTCTTCAGGCTTGAATGTTAACATTTTTTTTTAGATTTGCATTGTTAATTTAGAGAAATGTCGAAGTTCTCATTGCTTCTTTTAGTAGAAAAACCCCGTAAAAACCCATCAGTTTTTAACGGCAAATTTTTGGCCCCTGTTTTTCAATTTTTAGAACCTTATAATCTCCTGGTTTCATTTTTTTAAACCATACATTTTGAAAAAATTTTTGGAGCCGACCGTTTTGGCCCCGCTTTCTTATCAATACATTTCAAAAAAACAAGGGACGGTTTTGGGTTTTTATTGTTCAAAAAATTTTTTTTTTAAACGAAAAAAAAATAGTGCATTTAAATTACTGAGAAAAAATTTTTCTTTTGGGGGGCCCGCCTACGATTTAAAACTAAACAACTATACTCTTGACATTTCTGTACCCAGACTAACCCTTTAAATAAAGGGTAGTACGCCATTAAGCAGAATCAACCCCCCCATTAAAAAAAACACATCGCAAAAGTGTGGTTCAGTCATCCGAGCAGTTTTATCAAACCATTAAACTTTGCTTTGTCTTGTGATCAACTGGGTGGGATACGAAAGCTGATCATTAAATCATCCTGATCCTTTGGTGAGTCAGTGTACAATTTTCTTTTCAAATTACACCTTCGGGCGTATTTTACTGAACGCAAGACCATACCTAATGACAAACCGTTTAATCCTTTCAAAACAAATAGCATAAAGGGCTTTAAAAGAATCTTAACGAATTCAATATTAACATCAAGACGATTTTTAGAAAAAAATTTGACCGCAACAGGCTTGGCCCCCTATTTTTGGGGGCTGCACAAAAAGTAAATATGACGGAAACCCCCTTCACATCTTTTTCTTTTCGGGCACAACTTTTCACCAGGGTCCATAACAAGAGCATAAAACGCATGGACACATTTTCTTAACACTTCTAAGGCCTAACAAAAGCGGAATAGAACAATAAACGACTCTGTTCGACTACGTTTGGTGTTTGCAGTTCGCAAGCAAAAACAAATCGAGCATAACTGATCCTTCTACTGGCTTTAAAGCCAAAAACAGTATTTTAGCAAATTTAGAGGACCCTTTAATTCTACAGTTATTTACCTTCAATATAAAAAGGTACCAAGAGTTTTACAATACCAAGATCAAAAGAACTTTGCTTTTGGCACGGGTTTTAAACTGCTCCTTCTACCTCAACTCCAGATAGGCACAATAATAAACAACAATAATGAAATCCTTGTGCAGGCAATGAACAAAAGGGTCGGAAAAAACGAAATAAATTCGAGCCAGAAAAATTTTTCGGGCATTAAAAAAACAAGAGACCCCCCAAGAATAAGTCATCCAACCCCCGGCCCCCAAAGCCCAAACCTTGAAGACCCGGGACTCTTTTTCGCGATGACCAAAATTGAAAAGACAGGGCTTGTTCTTGATTAACGGGCCAGTTTACTTGGTCTTTACTTACTAAAAATTACCCAACTTTTAAGAGAACAAATGTCCATAAGTGCCGGCCATAAACCCAACTACTTTGCTCGAGAACAAAACCCAGCAAACAATACCTCCTAATATCCAAAAATTTTTAAAAGCTTTACCAAAAAATTTTTTAAATAAACCCGCAAAAAAGGCCAAGTTTTTTTTTACCCATGATTTATCGGGGGGATGGGGCGATGGTGGGGGAGGCACTGGACTTTGACCACCCCGCCTGAAACCAAACCCCAGTGTACTTTGCAAATCCAAAGGGCCTTTATAACGCTTCAAATGTGACTCCTTCTCCTAAACAGTGTTCTTATTCTTTCTGCAGCTTTGGTTTTCCCTATAAAATTCTTGGATAGTTTCTCTTATCTGCTCACTGATTTCAAATTTTTCCCGGGTTATAGACCCCCTTTCAGTCTTCCGACTTTCTTTTTTTCAAGATTTTTTAGTCTTTGGGTATTCTTTTTTTAATACAGACCCTAAGTTGGCGTCATACCCAACGAGTTTTTCTTTTCTCTTTTTATATCTCATCTTTTTCCCCCATTTTGCTAAATTGTTTGTTAATTCCCCTCTAAGGGGTTCTTAAAGATACAAGGCCCTATTTCCCAGGGTAGGGGTGAGTGGGGTTATAGTTTTTAATCGTTTCTTTTTTAAAAAACTGGTTTCGCCTCATTGCATTTATTAATTCGCTGCCGATTGATTAATTTTTTAAAAGTTCCAGTTTTTATTGGTTAGCTTTTGGAAGTCTTGCAGTTTTTTTAAGTTTAGCAACTCATCCCTATCAATTTTTGGTTTTAAAAGCCAAGGCTTTTGATCGCTCCACTGACCCTTTGTCAATTGTACCCAGCTAAAAACTTTGATGATCGGGTTTAGTTTAAGCCGAACGTTTCTCCTTGGCGCTCCCCACAAACAAATGGCAAACTTTTACTTTAAAATCATTAGGTCTAAAATTCGGGAGTTCTTGCCTAAAAATTTGGTACAATACTAACCCTTTCGTTAATTCCGCCGAATGAGAGCGCGACGATGCTGTTCAAAGGGGTATTTCACTCATGTCGTCCCAGGATCAAAAACTCAAATCTTTATCTTTCCCCGCCCCCATGTTTCTTTTAAAAATTAAATTTTTTTATTTTGTTTTAAAAAAAAAATGTCACAACAAATGGCTCAATTCTTTACCCGCAAGAAAACTGAAAGGCCCCCTTTGGGGGAAGGGAAATAAGCGGAATATTATTCCCCCAAAAATCCACTACTATTATGCGGATCAAATTCTTACTGCAAATTTCCCGGGCCCAGGGGCGGAAGAAATGATTGTTCCCGGCTCTGCGCGCTTTCTTCAAAATATACTCGCTTCAAAAACAACCCAAACAGGCCGTTGCCAGAATCTGGGACGGGCAATCGTTAAGAAAATTTCATAAAACTTGGGGGAAAAAATTTTCTTTCACAATGCAGACAATTTTTAACCTTTTTGATCTAGGCTAAACCCAAATGAAAGGGCTGTCTTGCGTTTCAAGGGAAACGAAAATGAAGAAGCACTAAAACAAGAAAGGGGCCCGAAGATGCTAAAGACGCAAAAAGGGTTTTAGCCGTAAGTTTTATCATGGAAAACGCTTTTTTTTAACCCCAGATTTTGAGTTGTTTAAAAGCGCATGCCCCATACTTCAAGGAGATTAAAAGACAGATTGTCATATGAACAACTTTTAATACCACAAAAGTTATTATATCTACAACACGGGCAAAGTACAGCATTCTGACATCTCGTTAGAGTTTGACACTGTTTGCAACCCTGACTTTCGAGGTTTACCAGCAACAAAAACATCAAAAATTTCAATATAACGAAAAAGTGATTCATCAAACTAAATATCCTAAAAGCAAGCAGAAACTATATGGAATTTTTTGTTTTAGTGCCACAGCAAAAATCGCTTAAAAATATTTTATTTCTGTGGCAAAATAAGAACCATTCCAAAGACAAACTAAAATTTTTTAACCCAAAATAACGAAAGTGCAATTACAATTGAGGGCATCCAACCAAATCACGCTAGCGGGCTTAAACCCTTTTCACATTTTGATGAAATAAAAAAATGTTTGAGGGGGGGAGGTGTAGAAAAACCGACAGTTGACCTTGTGTCTAAAGATCGCACTTCCATTTTAGACGATCATTATTTTAAAAAACGAAATACGGTTAAAAGGATTGACCTAAGATCGCAAGGAAATCGGTTACAGGAAGCGGGGAACTGTTAAGACAAAAAACATCAAAATTTATAAAGAAAAAGAGGCCGATAAACCCTTTAAGTTATTTGTTTTTAATATAGATGCCGGGGCTGAATATTTCAAAATAACAATTTAAAAATATACAATACTAAATTATTTTTTTTTTTTTAAAAACATGTCTGTTCAGGTTTTATCCAAAAGTGCCTACAGCGCCGCCCAAAAGAAGAATAGAAAAAACCCAGCATAAAAAACCTCAATTAACCCAAAATTACACAAAACAAAAAAACAGAGCGACCTTTTAAAAACAGCAAAACCAAACAAGGGATTTTGCTCCTTAATGCTGTTACAAAGTTTTAAAACTGGAGCATAACATAATGCGCATGGCGGAAAAGGAGGCCTCTTAGCAACGGGGAAGGCCGCCCGCAGCTTTACCCTAGGAGTTTTCTTAGCTCTCGGCTGTGTTCATTTCTGAAGTGCGGCTGGGCAAAAAATTAAAAAACTAAACTCCAAAACACACAGCTATGGTTTTTAAAAAAACGGCTAAACTTTGTTTGTTCAACGAAAAAAATAAAGCGCTTTTTGACTCAAACACACGGATGAAGAATTTAACGTTTACAGGCCGATTTTTATGACTACAAAAGACAAAAGTTTGATCTTTAAAAAAAAGGGGAGGACAATTTTTTTTTCAACAGCCAACCCCGGAGATAAAAAAGGGAAAGCTTAAAAAAAAAAACGGAACATTTAAAATCTGCCAAACAGCTCACATAACAAAATCGAAGGGGGTTTATACTTTTTTTATGAGTCCCGCACAAAAAGCCCTTGAATTGATTCTATTAAGCCCTTGTATTTTTTTTAATTTAAATAAAAATGTTGGCTTTGAAAAGAAAGACAGCGGGTAAGATATAGAAGGGCCCCGAGAATTGTTTTAAGGAATGCCGAAAAGAGCGTTTTTCAAAAGCCTGAATGATATTGATTTAAAAATTATTTAAACCGAAAACGGCGGGCAAAACGTTGTACAGCAATTTCCAATTCCAATAAACAACAATAGACCCGCCATTAAAGTAATGTTTTTCGTTTTAATCGACTATGTAACAAAAAAGAAAAAATCTAGAAGTCTGGGGCCAACTAAACAAAAGACATTCTTTCCTCTAATGACTTAACACCCGGTTGGGGAGACAACTGCTACACAGTTTACGCTGCCGCTGAAAGCTAAAAGAAGGGTCTGGTTGGTCCAAGGGGAAGTCTTAGAGTTAATTTAAAACAGGCTAATATCACCGATTGTAGCAAGGGTTCATTCCCAAAAACCCCAGATTTGGGTTTTAAAGAGGCATTTTTAAACAAAAAATTCAGACGACAAATGTTTCATGTGGGGGTGTTCTTGCACGGGTGCATCATGTCCGCGAACACGCAAGGGGAGTGACTAACTACAACCTTACAGCAAAATCTCAACTTTAGTGGAATATCCTTTCCCGTTTTGTGTAGACCAAATTGATCATTTGAAGAACAAAACAAACCCAAAAACTTTTAAAGTCTACACATGGATGAGGAAAAAAATCTACTGCCTATTAAAGGTCCAAGAACGCCAACAATAGGGATCCAGGGAAAAACATGTTTTACTTTCTGGAAAGCTTTTACCATTTGAAAATCTGCTAAACTACTATGGAGAAAAAGCATTTGTTTCCATTCTTAAAAATAACTTTAATCCGGGTGGGGGCGTAAATTGTCGTAAATTTCAGTCAACTGGGCCGATCAATGTTTTTTTAAGTTCGCTTGCGGCTTTAACAATGGAAACTTTTTAAACATTTTTCCCACAGAATTTTTGTTTGTTATGGCGCGCGGTTTCGGCGCGCGCTTTTGGATGTTGTTGTGGTGTGGTGTTTTGTGTGTGTGTGTGTGTGTGTGTGTTGGTGGCCGGGGCGTTCGTGCGTTTGGGGTTCGTCCGCGTGCAGGAGTGCGTGTGTGCATGCTGCGTGGGGCGCACGACGCGCGTGTGTGTGGTTTCGCGCGTGTGTGTGGTTGTGGTGGTTGTGTGTTTGACAATTTATTTTTTTAAAAATTACCAGTGTTTAGACATTGGGCCCTTTAGTTTTTAACAATTTCCGCAAATTATTCGTAGAAAGGCCTTTGTTTATAATAGTTTTCCGCAAGTGTTCAGGAGCAGATCAAGAGAGGAACATTTGTCCGTACAGCTCCTTGCTATTCAACGATTTAACTGTGTCCATGTGTTGAACCGTCAATTCGCTACTGTGTAATTTTTTTGCATCAAACAGTTTTTTCCCGGGGGTCTCCGATGGTTTTTTTAAATTTATAAGTGGGAACAAGCCTTCCTCTTGTCGTTTGGTATCTGTCTGCCCCCAAAAAAGTGGGATGCATGGATGGGAGAGTCCTGGGTGCTTTATAGTCTTCCATATCCTTAAAGAAAAGCCTCAAGAATTCGTCGGTTTTTTTTTTCTCCTGTCGCTATTGAAATTGAAAGTGTACAAAATTTAGTATGAACTTGTCTGGGGGATGCACGAAACAAAAACCCTTTACATGTTGTGTCCCAGCTGGCTTTATCATTGAGTCCGAATATGTATCACGAGGGAACTGGGGTAAAATGGGTCACATCAAATTCATCTTTTGGGTTTCGGCCTCTATTTCCCCCCTAAGGGTTCTGTCAGCACAAAAACTTAGTATGAACGAGTAGGCCTTTTTTCCTTGCCTGACCTAAACGATCTGAAGCGATCAAACTAATGCCAAACAGCTCTCTGTGATACTGGTAGGGGAAAACTTTCGATAACTGTTTTTTTTAAAATTTTCAACTAAACCTTTGATCTGTGACTCCTGGGAAAAGCCTCTTTTAAAAGGTAACCTAGTTTCAAAAATAATTGTTCACTTTCCCCCTTTTAAAACTTTTTCCCTCACGACTTGAAAACCTGCAAGGAAAGTTAAAGGGCCTCGTTTAATACAGTTGATGGCGACAGCAACAGCAAAGCACTCTTTTGTGTTAATGCTCCGCCTTTTATCTTAAGCTATTCAAAGACTGTAGTGCGTACTTAAATCTTTTCGTCTAATCGTATCAAGGGAAAAAAAAAGGGCCATTTGATGGGTTCTCGGGATTTTGGGTTTACAAAGTGTGGTCTCTGTATTCGTTGGGTAGGAAAAAAAAATTGCCAAAAGCTTGTTTAGATAACCATTCCTTTTCTGTTTTTTTTTCACTGACTCCCGCTCTTGGCTTAGCTTTTTTTTTCTGTTTATTCCCCTTTCCCAAATCCTTTTGGTGAATAATAGTTTTGTTCTTTTTTTTCTCACCAATATTAGGGGAACAAAATACACAACGTCATACCAAAGACAATAAACCCGATTTCTTGCATCTTTTGTTTTTCTGATGGTTGATAAAAGTCACTGAATTTTGGTGGGGGCAATGTCTCGATTGGCTTGCCCGTTACAAGATAATATTCTTTTATCGCTTGGTCAACATCTTTAAATGTGTAAGCTGCATGCCCCTGTTTTTTCAGTGTGTTATTAATAAAATCTAACTGCTCAATTCTCTGCTTTTCATAGCGATCTTGTGCTGCAGCTAGTTGCTCCACAGCTTTGTTATGTCTTTTTTCTCTCGCCTTCATCTCGCAGTTTACTAAATGCGTAATTACTTCCGCTAAAAGCGAGCGCATTAACCACAGCGCTGCCTATCATCATTACGAGTGAAGCCATTTTTATAAATGTATTTTTTTCTTACATATTTATATTGTCCGGAATTATTCCTTGCTTAACTAGAAAATCTTTCGTAGCAAACGAAGCTGCAATGATAGCAATTAGCTTTGCTGAATCCTCAAAGTCTAGTTTGCCAAGATCTGCTGGTTTAATTCTTAACAAGCTTTTACCAAGCATTGAGTATCCTACACTTAGACCTCCAATAACAGCAGAATGGTATACAAGGTTAGCGACAGTTTTTTCGGTGCTCATTTTTAGAAAATAAAATAATTATAATTAATAAAAAACATGAACAGTGATGATCTACTACAGCTACAAGGCAGCCTAAACCTTCCTGAACTTATGAATGACCAAGTTGATGGTCAAGCTGTTATGCCCCAAAAGGAGAGGTTGTATTCTTTGGCAGCGTGTGGAAAAACAAAACAGTTCCTCGGAACTGAATTCAGCATTGAACAGATTCAACAGATGTCGCCACAAGACATTATAAAGTATCACAACAGGTATGAGGCGCAGTTGGGGTCAAGAATGGTAAAAAGCGTTGGGCAAACGGTTCTTAGTTTGTACACTAAACTAGTCAGTAGATTTGCTCCCATTGATTCTGAACAAGATCTTACGTATGATTTAACGCAAGATCCAGTTTTAACAAAGTCATTAGAGTCTCTAGGGTGTGATCTGTATTACAGATTTGGAACATTGTTATCGCCGTTAATCATGGGATTAATTACTTTTAATCATATAGACTTTATTTCCCTTCAAAATGAACGAGTCGGAAAATCAGCAGAATCAGGAAACCCTGAATCAGAAAACATTGAATCAAGTCGAGAAAGTGACCAGTAAAACACCTCATCCTGGGCGTGTTAAAGCAGGAAAAAGATTAGCGGAGTGGAACAGGCAAAAAAAATTAATGTTACAAAATATAGCTCATAATGAAAACATAACGCCGCCAACGCCAGAACAAGTTGATTCAATGCCGGCTATAAAAACTTCATGTGATTCAAGACCTACAGCGCCAAAGTCTTCATGGAATATTGAACTTAAAACTGTTGCCATTTTTGGCGCCCTTGCTGCTGCTGGGGCGGTTATTACTGTTATAAAATATATAAACAATGGCAGCCAAAACAAAAGCAATCAAAAAAATCTGAACCGCTAAATACAAAAAACAACAGCCCGCCAGCACCGCCAATAACAAAAGATCATTTTGATCCATTTCAGATGGAATAATATTTTAAGAACTTAAATTTAAATTTTTTTTAATAAAAATAGAACATGGCGTATTATAAAATGATGGTGTCAATAAATAAAGACATGGAGTCTATAAAAGACATTTCCATAGACCAGAATTGTAATCAATGCGGTTGCTTCGGATGTAAGAACTTCATTAAGATCTATGCAGAGAACGCTGAGCAAGACATCCTCAACGATGACACTTTTTTGAGGCGTGTGTGTACTATATTAGACATCTACTATTTAAGATAAAAACATAGATTGTATTTTTTCATAAGATAACTTAAATAAAAACTTGGTTGTGCTTAAAGGATAACTTAACCCGTTGAGCGCCTTTAGTCAGTCAGCTGACGCGGAAATAAAAGTGCTTTCCATGTGCCTATGGGCAGTCCCCTGACGTCATGCATTTTTCTTGAGTTTTCATTCGTTACTATTTCTATCAACGGACTCAAATAGAGTTTGCGTAGAAAGCCTTATATGTCTGTAGTCTTAAAATAATATGTAAATGACCACACGTGAGGGGAAAGCCCATTTATTCTTATCACTGACTGGGTGACTAGCCAGCACTTCGTGTCTCGCTTGCAAAGATGGCGGCGCAACCTTCGTTGTCGAAGCGACCAGCGACCAAGTCAACGTATTTACACAGCTGAGCAGGCTCTGCTGATGATTTTTGACAAACACAATAATCTTTTATTCAACGACTAACTCGAGCATGAAGGTGAGATGATGATAGTGGTGGAATTGCCGACCATATTCGTCAGTTATTGAGTAGGGCTCTGTGACCTCAGTGTGCGTTCAGCTGACAGCGTCAGTGGAATGAGCCAGCCAAGTGTGTACTCTGCACTGCGTGCTGGTGTCCAGTGATGTGAAATCAGTGCGAGAGGGGATCGTGGCCTGCTCGCGGCGTGACACGGTGCAGACGAAAAGGTAGGGGAAGATGAGGAGTGAAAGAGAGGGTTGAAGTTGAGCAAGGGGTGTGGTGGGGAGGGGGGGGGGGGGCGTGGTCGTGGACTGGTCAGTCTGCATCGAGCGTGAGCGTCTTGATAGACTTCCAAACTGTTTTACTTTCATTTGCAGGTGTAGTGTGACAATACAAACTTTATTTTCAACTTTTTTGCTGTGTGTTCTTGTTTGGATGTGGTAAATACATATGTTTTTGATCGTGCAAAAAAATCTATCCAAATCTACAAGCCTAAATACTTTTGTATTATCAAAATTAAAACAAAAGAAGCCCAGATTCAAAATCTTCATTCAATTTCCTTCAAAAATGATATAGATTTCATTTTTCTATCTTTTGTAGTTTCTGAGCTAGAATTTTTTGTTAATTATGACCCCCAAATCATGAGATTTCCCCGGCACCTGGGAACACCTTTGTTTGTACTCTTGTGAGGCACTGAACGGGTTAAGGATGACTTAATCAAGAACTTGTTAAGAACTTGATGTAAATTAATTAAGAACTTAATTAAGAACTTAATTAAGAACTTGGGTGATTTAATTAAAAACTTAATTAAGGACTTGGGGTAACTTAATCAAGAACTTATTAAGAACTTGATGTAACTTAATTAAGAACTTAATTAAGAACTTGGGGTAACTTGATTAAAAACTTAATTAAGGACTTGGGGGAACTTAATCAAGGACTTGGGGTAACTT
>CM031625.1:34587452-34591013 GCA_018398815.1 Conus ventricosus
GGGTACTACAGAATCTACAAGATGCGCATGCGCATAGCAGGCCCTATAACGCATCTTGATGGCGGCCATAGCACGTTGAAATTTCGCATCCTCAAACGTACGAAAGTATGGCGAATGAGGGATATAGTTATGACCATAAATAAATAATATAGTTATGACCATAGATAAATGAATGTAAGCTTCCACACCCCTCGCTGTCGCTCCCGTGTTTCTAAACATTCCCGCTAAATCATCCTTGAAGAAAAAGAAAACAAGGACGACCCTTGGAAAGATCATGCAAACGTCAACAGGAAGATTAGACGTTCATGCTTGAAAACGGCCTTCATTTATCAGGAGAAAAATCTCGTATGATGTTATTGGATGCTGGTGGAAGTGTTAACTGCAATTTCTCACATTTTTAGTGTGATTGATTCTACCCCCCCCCCCCCCCCCCCCCCTAGAATGAAATCCTTACAGAAGCGTATTACCTCGGAATTAATGTGGAACCCTTACATCGAACTCTCAGGTCACACTGACCAGCGCCCTAGTGGCACAGGCTCCCCAAACTCCCACCCACAAGTCCTGCCCCCTCCTGTCAAGCCTTGAGACAGCCAGGCGTGGCCCAGTCCAGTCCAGTTGAGGTCCAGGAGAAGCTGTGGGGACCGGTGGTGGGGGTCTGTGCGGCGGACTGGGGAGTTGGTCTGACGAACCGGACTGAGGATCTAGCATGGCTGGGAACGCGAAAGAAAGTCAGAAACCTTCTATCGATGACATTGCCAATGAAGCCAGTAAACCTATTGATCTTTTTAATATCATTCACAGACCAAACTCGGTAGGGAGGGGGGGGGGGGGCAGATACGCTTTAGTCCATCTGTCTCTTTCCCTTGTCAGTTCTAAGTTGTCCAGTGCGCTGAAGGACAGCCCTTTAAATGCACCCAAGCGTTTACTTTAAAAAAAAAGTTATACAAACGCTTGAAAAAGTTACGAAGTGTTGGCTTCAGGACTTCTAAACTCGTTCGTAGAATTCTATTGATTCTAGTTTTGTGTGGGTAGGCATTTGTGTGTGTGTGTGTGACTGTGCGTGTGTACGTGCATGCGTGCGCGCGCACGCGCGCGCGCGTGGGTGTACGTGCGTACGTGCGTGTGTGCATATGTGCGTGTGTAGGTGCGTGCTTGCGTGCGTGTGTGCATGCACGCGGGCGCGCGTGTGTATGTGCGTTTGCATGTGTGTGTGTGTATGTGTGTGTGTGCGTGCGTGCGTGCGTGCGTGTGTGTGTGTGTGTGTGTGTGTGTGTGTGTGTGTGTGTGTGTGTGTGTGTGTGTGTGTGTGTGGTGCGCGCGCGCGCATGCAGCTTACTATGATGAAGGAAGGAGGATTTAGGGGAAGAAAGGGAGGAGGAAGCGAGTGCTATGAGCAGGTGGGCGGAGAGGGCAAGGTGTGGGGTTAGCGTTTTAACGTTGGCATCGATGGTGAGTGTAATCGTTTGACTGCCAATGCTCTGTGTGTCTTGAGCGTTTTCTCTCTCTCTCTTTTTTATTTATTTTGTACCCTCTAAAGAGCCTTATTTTCTGTTCTCCTTGTCAATGCACACACACACACACACACACACCACACACACACACACACACACACACACACACACACACACACACACACACACACAGACAGACGCACGCGCGCGCAGACGCACAGACAGACAGACAGACAGACAGACAGACAGACAGACAGACAACACACACACACACACACACACACACACACACACACACACACACACACACACACACACACACACACACACACACACACACACACGTACACACACGCCCACGTTTATGTGTGCTCGCACTGTGCCTGTGAACATGTTTCGAACTCTCCAATCTCCTGAACTTTTCTGGTCACAGAAATCACTTTTATATAACTAAAACCACAGATAAGTGAGTCAATGAATAAGTTAACGATGGGATGAAAATAACGAGACAGAAAATGAACAAATAAATAATGGAGCAAAGCATGTGATGAAATGACAACCCCGATTTCTTTCCTGCCGTTAACGTTTCACGTTTGATTTATTTGCGGCAGTTGTAAATGAAAAAACAAACAAAACACAAAAACAAAACAAAACAAAACAAAACAAAAACCAATAGAAAATGGTTCTAAAGTTTGATAATCTTTAAATAAACAAAAGAAATTTTGTCGATTCTTGCTATCGAAGTCAACGAAGCAAAAGATCGAGAAGGAGTAAAAAAAAACAAAAAAAAACCTAAAGCGAAAACAGCCCAGCTGTACGAAATTGTAAAATAAAACAAAATGCCTATAATGTTTCACAACGGCCGCTATACTGATCCTCTTCTAGAAACTTTTTTCCGATCAAAATTGAGCAGTAAGGAAGCTTATCTTCAAATTATTCCGAAGAATCACTGTTACTCTTCTAGCAAAATGTTGCACATGCGTGTGTGTGTGTGTGTGTGTGTGTGTGTGTGTGTGTGTGTGTGTGTGGTGTGTGTGTGTGTGTGTGTATGTGTATGTGTGCGTGCGTGCGTGTGTGTGTATGTGTGTGTGCGTGTGTGTGTGTGTGCTCGTAAGGAATAGCGTACACAATTCCACATGTACGTGTATCTGGCTGATATCATTATATATCGCGTGGAGTTGAAATGATATTCTTTCAGGACTCCCCAGACGTTTGCGTTCAGTTAAAAAAAAAAAAAAAAAAAAACACCTCGTAATGCGTCTTAACGTCAGAATATTGTGCAAATCCAATTCAAAGACACACACACACACACACACACACACACACACACCACACACACACACACACACACACACACACACACACACACACACAGAGAGAGAGAGAGAGAGAGAGAGAAAGAGGAGAGAGAGAGAGAGAGAGAGAGAAGAGAGAGAGAGAGAGAGAGAGAGAGAAGAGAGAGAGAGAGAATCACAAATGAGGATGAAACAAACAAACAAACAAAAACAAATAATGCAACACAGGAATCTGCCCCAAGACAGATCTGTTGTTCAAATTTACACCATCATCATGCTTCGACATTTTATGCCGCCCAGATCGGATTGTCCGAGTGATTGGATGGAGCAGGGAGGTAGATTACATTCGGGTTTATTGTTGGCTTGTTTGGTGAGTTTTCTTATTGCTGTGTCACGTGTCACAGCACGCGCCACAAGCCAGTAGATAGTTGTTGTTTTCCTGTTCTAAAGGTCATTAGAGCGCACAAAAAGGATAATGAAAGCAGGCAGATTACAAGACTCGTCATTTTGTTTGTTTGTTTGTTTTTGTTGTTGTTGTTATTTTTCACTTCATTCCACTATTAGAGTTTGAAATGTCACTCGATGGAGCGTGTGCACACGAACGCACAGAAACGTTAACATATGTACACTGACACACAAAAAAGTGCGCACGCGCCCACTCTCTCTTTAAACACACAACACACACACACAACACACAACACCACACACACACACACACACACACACACACACACACACACCACAACACACACACACACACACACACACACACACACACACACACACACAACAAACACACACACACACACACAACA
>CM031625.1:34598128-34600628 GCA_018398815.1 Conus ventricosus
GGGTGTGTGTTGTGTGTGTGTGTGTGTGTGTGTGTGTGTGTGTGGTGTGTGTGTTTCCGCACGCGCGCACGTCTGTTTGCGAGTGCATGTGTGCGCGCTCGCGAGAGCGCGCACGTGTACTAGTATGCATAACATGATATTGTAGTATCGGCAGCTGCACTGCCATCGAGATGGTTCTTCTTTCCGCATGCTGACAGAGGCTGTCCCAGTTGTAGGCAGGTTTCCAGATCACCAAGGGAAACGCACGTCTGGTCACCACAGTCTTTGTCGCGGCCATTGGGGGTCCGTTACCCCCTCCTCGTCCCACGTCTCGGCCTCCACGTCCAAGTGTCTCTTGCTTTGGATGTCCGTGTCCAGAGCCGGAAAAACCTCGACGCTCGAATGCCTGTAGCCAACACGGTGACAGGTCCAAGCATTCTTGTACTCCCAGTTCTTATAGAACAGGGAGGGCTTTAGGACGGGAACGAAGAAATGCACTCTGTCTGTCTGTGGTCAAAATGTGTTCCACTCGCTCCACGCAAAACTTTTGGGCCGATCTTTCTGAAAATGTGTAGGTATGTTCATTATGGGTCACGGATGATTCCCGATGTTTTATTTTTACCAGAATAGCCGTTACTAACGGCTATAACGGCCCAAAGCGGTTTTTCGTCTTTATGGAATGTCTAGAAAATGATAACGCAAACAAAAATGACGTCAAAGCTTCTTTGCGTCATAAGCCGAAGTGACGAAATACATTATGACGCATGTTTGATTGTGACGTCGTATTCAAGATAAACTGGGAGTACGTTTATATGCTTTGCATCTTGTTCTTTCTTTCTTTCTTTTTTTATGTTTTATTCTTTTTCTCCTTTTTTTTTTGCGTTGTCTCATCGTCTGCGCCACTTCAGTGGCTTTACTCACATGCCAGCTTGTTCCGCCACAGCCCTGGCACCGGCAATCCACGGAGAGCAGTCAGTGTCAAAGTCGTTTTGAGGCAACCCGCCGGAGGAGACACTGCAGAAGCATTCTGCTTGTTTCATTCTCTCAGTGTCATCAGGCTTAAGCTGCCCACTTCCAGCTTAGGAATGTTAAAGGTTAGGACTCCTAGAGAGCGACTACGCGCTCCCAGGCCAAGGCCTTCGCTATTGGGACCATTCATGAGATTCTTGCTCGTGACAGTGAGCAGCCGCGTCATTTGGGCAAACGGTTTATAGACTTGACAGTCCTTCCGAATGTTCTGCAGTGCCGACAACAACACCAAGCGTTTGAGACAGGCTTCCAGTGTGACGATGATGATGTGCTCGTGGCTCTCTCTCCAGACTCAGGTCGGCAGCCACGATTCGGCGACGGTAACCTCCCTCAGCGAAGTCGTGTCTTCTGAGCAAAGCTTCCCTGAGTTGTGGACAGTCTCCAGCCTCTTCATGTGAAAGGCGACAATAAACACTGAGTGCTCTTCATGTGTAATCCGTTCATAATTTGCGGCCCATCTGTTTTAGAGTCTATCCAGCTCAAAATGCGAAACGCTCAAACCTCCGTGAGCAGTTGACCAAGTCAACCTTTCCTGCTTAGAAAAGCTGGCAAGTTGGGCGTTTCAGGGTGATCATCATCATCATCGGCAGGAACATCATGCTCCAGTCCTTTCTGCTCCGATTCGTGACTTCGCGTCATGCTGCTCTTTCACCTCTGTCACGTTCTCTTTCTTCTTTTTTAGATTTTATTCTTCTTTCGCTTTCTTCTGTTTTGAACTTTTCTTTCTTTCAATTTTGTCGTTGTTGTTGTTTTTTTTAAATTCTCTTTTGAATGTCTGTTTTCTTTCACGTTCTCTTTCTTCTCTTTCGTATTGTTTTTCTTACTTCTTCATTTTCTTCTCTTTTCAGTTTCTCTTTCCTTTCTCTCGATTCTCTCTCCCCCCCCCCCCACCCCCTTTATTATCGCTTTTCAGATTTTCTCTTCTTTCTCTTGCCCGCCATTTTTCTGGCATGTCTCACCCTTCTTTCCTTAGTTGCGAAGTGAGACGACTGCAGGCGGAAATCTAAACAAAAATTAATATTAGCAAAGCGCCAAGAGAAACGTGGACAAACGAGTCACAAGACAAAACACTTTTGTCCACGTTTCTCTTGGCGGTTCGCCATCTTTCCCTTAAAAAAAGAAAAAAAAAAAGAATCCCAGAATTCTTTTCTTTTCATCTCCCACAATGCAAGGCTAACGGTTTCCGCTGTGTTAGCTGCCACGCTACAGCAGCCTTTAGGCCCTACTTAAAACGGCAAGTCTTGTCTCTTGAACATAAATATCGATGAACTTCGAAAAACTCCTGTGTGTAGCCCTGTGAGCTTGACGTCATGTTTAGACAGTACATTGACGTAACAATTGGAAATGTCGTACTTTTCTCGCTGTTCCTGTCCTAAAGCACTAATATAAACTTCCACTGTTTTGTCCGGAAACACAATCAACGTAGATCAGATGCCAGACCTAGGTTATTGACAGGGAAAGCACATAAGTCTGGCAAAGCGCAATTGGTATT
>CM031625.1:34605628-34615628 GCA_018398815.1 Conus ventricosus
GTCTGGGTTTCCTGTGCTTTCCTTTCCTATTTTTGCCCTTTTGAGGCGTTCTTGTCCTCAAGTCAAGTCAAGTCAAGTCAAGAACACTTTACCATCTCCAAAGAGAAAGTAAGAGTGGCCTTAAAAACATGACTATAGATCTATATTTCGCAAATCACAAATCACACCCCCACCCATCCATCCACCCCCCCCCCCCCCCCCCCCCCCACACACACACACAGAATAATTACACGCACACACACATATAAACAAACAAGCTTTCCGAAATGGATCTTACTGAAAGTTCAGTTTGATTCAGGAGTTTGATGGAACTGGGAACGAAACTGTTTTTAGTTTCTGTTTGTTTGGAATTTTGGAATTTGGAATTTTCGTCCAGATGGTAGAACATTGTATTTTTTTTTTCTTTTCTAAAGAACATGAGAACTGTTGGCAGCTATGTTCCCAGCTTTCTGTGTGACACAACATTCATGCAATTTATAACTGCTTTTTTCCCCCCCAATTATCCTAGACTACTCCAGACGTTTCAATTTTTTCCCCATTGGATTTCTCAGAATGAAGGGGGTTGATGGAAATGAACAGAGGGGTGGGGATGGGTGTGGGGGGAGGACAGGTTTTTTATTTTTTTCATTGTCTAGACACACGCTTCCGTTTTCCTATCCCTTCCCTCTCTTATTCATTCGTATACATGTGCCACGGCGTGTGTGTGTTTGTGCGCTCGCACTGAGCTTAATACATAATCATCTTGACTGGTGCTTGTATGGCCACGCGCACTCACTCAGAGCGACTTGAATTAATTTCCACATACATGGCCACTGGCCATCTATTGTCCTTTCCAGGAAATACAGAGCCGTTTCTTACTCACAGACGATCGATGTGTTTCTCGCCCTCGTGAGATCGCACGGTAACATACGTTCCCAGGCGGTCGTTTTTTTTTATTTTTATTTTTTGCTACCAGAATGCCCCAAACGTACGTGCCGCGCGTGGCGCCTGTTCTGAAACGGCGTGGAATGCGGCGCCGGCCGCCGTTTAAAAAGCCCGTTGAAAGCAGTCACTGGGAGGTTCGCTCCCAGCACTTGGCGCGTGCGCTGTGGGTTATTGCGTCACTGCAGAACAAGCTTCGTTTTGTTTGTTTGTTTGTTTCTCCGGAGCGCGAGAGCGTGGTTCGAACTGGATTTGTGAAAGTTAGTGACTCGTGTTTGTGATGGCGGTGGTGCTGGTTGGCGTTTGCCTGTCTGTCTGTCTGTCGTTATTGTTGTCGCAGTTATCATCGTCGTTGTCAGTATAGTTGCATTTCGATTTGTCTGTGATTTAAAAAAAAGAAAAAAGAAAGAAAATGAGGGAGTTGAGACGTTAGTTTGTAAAGAAAGTGGAAGAAGCTCAGCGTTACTGAGAACAGGGCAAAATGCGACGGAACAGATCAAAGAATATATCAAGTCACGCAGACTTTATGTACAATACATCAAAGAATATATCAAGTCATGCAGACTTTATGTACAATACATCAAAGAATATATCAAGTCACGCAGACTTTATGTACAATACATCAAAGAATACATCAAGTCACGCAGACTTTATGTACAATACATCAAGAATACATCAAGTCACGCAGACTTTATGTACAATACATCAAAGAATATATCAAGTCACGCAGACTTTATGTACAATACATCAAAGAATATATCAAGTCACGCAGACTTTATGTACAATACATCAAAGAATATATCAAGTCACGCAGACTTAATGTACAATACATCAAAGAATACATCAAGTCACGCAGACTTTATGTACAATACATCAAAGAATACATCAAGTCACGCAGACTTTATGTACAATACATCAAAGAATATATCAAGTCACGCAGACTTTATGTACAATACATCAAAGAATATATCAAGTCACGCAGACTTTATGTACAATACATCAAAGAATATATCAAGTCACGCAGACTTTATGTACAATACATCAAAGAATATATCAAGTCACGCAGACTTTATGTACAATACATCAAAGAATACATCAAGTCACGCAGACTTTATGTACAATACATCAAAGAATACATCAAGTCACGCAGACTTTATGTACAATACATCAAAGAATATATCAAGTCACGCAGACTTTATGTACAATCATCAAAGCATATATCAAGTCACGCAGACTTTATGTACAATACATCAAAGCATATATAAAGTCATGCAGACTTTATGTACAATACATCAAAGAATATATCAAGTCACGCAGACTTTATGTACAATACATCAAAGCATATATCAAGTCACGCAGACTTTATGTACAATACATCAAAGAATATACAAGTCACGCAGACTTTATGTACAATACATCAAAGAATATATCAAGTCACGCAGACTTTATGTACAATACATCAAAGAATATATCAAGTCACGCAGACTTTATGTACAATACATCAAAGAATATATCAAGTCACGCAGACTTTATGTAGGCTACAATACAAACAGACAAAAAGTAAAATGTCGATAGAGTTACAAAAAGTAGACAAAAACACACAAAATAATGCCCCCCCCCCCCCCCCCCCCCCCCCCCCCCGACAGCTGCCAGCGCATAAATGATTAACGAATTAATAAGTATTTTCATGCTGGCTTCCATCAGGGAGCTTTGGTGTGTGTGTGTGTGTGTGTGTGTGGTGTGTGTGTGTGTGTGTGTGTGCTGCTTGTAGCGCTCGAAGAAGACACATTTGTCCCAGATTTACTTTTTTTTCTGCATTAGACGTAAAACCAATGTATAAATGGGATGATTTAAAAAAAAAAAAATTTTTTTAAAGAAAAAAGCAAACAGAAAACGACAAATGAAAATCGAAAATAATCTCAAAAAAAAAAAAAAAAGCACGCATGTTGTTAAAGAAGGGCTTGTTTTGCAGTCCGTGTGTGTGTGTGTGTGTGTGTGTGTGTGTGTGTGTGTGAGAGATAAGATAAGATACAACCACACATGATTTACATTTCCAGTTCCCAAGAAGTCGGCGTGAGAGAGAGAGAGAGAGAGAGAGAGAGAGAGAGAGAGAGAGAGAGAGAGAGAGAGAGAGAGAGGATGATGATGATGCATCGATGATGTATGATGATGATGAATGATGATGATGATGATGACGATGATGATGAACGATGATGATGACGATGATGCTTACAGCCCAGCCGACAGGCAAAGGGCCATATCAGGACTGTCACCGCCTTGAAGTCAACTCTCAAGTCGTATGATTTGAACAGCATCCACACAACTCATTAAAACACAACTTCTAAAAACACACCGAAAAGTTTTGTTAAAAACATTTCTTCCTTAAAATCTTAGATCAGATAAAAAAAACAACAACTTTGATCTCTTTCAGAACTATAAAAAAAAACAGTCACGTCGGTTGGGACATCTCTGAACCGGTTTTCGTTGAAAGGTGATTCACATCACAGTAAATCATGTTGCCCATAAGCTTAATTCTAGCTGACCACAACGTCCGCTTCAGGCGTGTTATTCGATTAAAAAGGAAAACAAACTACAAAGCGAGATGAAAATTAAAAAAAACATACATAAGATAAATGTACATCCACGTTTCACTGTCAGTTGAAACATAAACCCAAAATCATTCATTCTCGACTACATATTGATTAGATCAGATCAAATGTATTGATCTCTTTCAAACACTTTTTAAACAGATGTGGAAGAACTTACCTGAAGGTCTTGAAAAGAGTCCGGTAATTATGTCTAGCATTGATCGTGTGTCTTGAAAAGAGTCCGGTAATTATGTCTAGCATTGATCGTGTGTCTTGAAAAGAGTCCGGTAATTATGTCTAGCATTGATCGTGTGTCTTGAAAAGAGTCCGGTAATTATGTCTAGCATTGATCGTGTGTCTTGAAAAGAGTCCGGTAATTATGTCTAGCATTGATCGTGTGTCTTGAAAAGAGTCCGGTAATTATGTCTAGCATTGATCGTGTGTCTTGAAAAGAGTCCGGTAATTATGTCTAGCACTGATCGTGTGTCTTGAAAAGAGTCCGGTAATTATGTCTAGCATTGATCGTGTGTCTTGAAAAGAGTCCGGTAATTATGTCTAGCATTGATCGTGTGTCTTGAAAAGAGTCCGGTAATTATGTCTAGCATTGATCGTGTGTCTTGAAAAGAGTCCGGTAATTATGTCTAGCATTGATCGTGTGTCTTGAAAAGAGTCCGGTAATTATGTCTAGCATTGATCGTGTGTCTTGAAAAGAGTCCGGTAATTATGTCTAGCATTGATCGTGTGTCTTGAAAAGAGTCCGGTAATTATGTCTAGCATTGATCGTGTGTCTTGAAAAGAGTCCGGTAATTATGTCTAGCATTGATCGTGTGTCTTGAAAAGAGTCCGGTAATTATGTCTAGCATTGATCGTGTGTCTTGAAAAGAGTCCGGTAATTATGTCTAGCATTGATCGTGTGTCTTGAAAAGAGTCCGGTAATTATGTCTAGCATTGATCGTGTGTCTTGAAAAGAGTCCGGTAATTATGTCTAGCATTGATCGTGTGTCTTGAAAAGAGTCCGGTAATTATGTCTAGCATTGATCGTGTGTCTTGAAAAGAGTCCGGTAATTATGTCTAGCATTGATCGTGTGTCTTGAAAAGAGTCCGGTAATTATGTCTAGCATTGATCGTGTGTCTTGAAAAGAGTCCGGTAATTATGTCTAGCATTGATCGTGTGTCTTGAAAAGAGTCCGGTAATTATGTCTAGCATTGATCGTGTGTCTTGAAAAGAGTCCGGTAATTATGTCTAGCATTGATCGTGTGTCTTGAAAAGAGTCCGGTAATTATGTCTAGCATTGATCGTGTGTCTTGAAAAGAGTCCGGTAATTATGTCTAGCATTGATCGTGTGTCTTGAAAAGAGTCCGGTAATTATGTCTAGCATTGATCGTGTGTCTTGAAAAGAGTCCGGTAATTATGTCTAGCATTGATCGTGTGTCTTGAAAAGAGTCCGGTAATTATGTCTAGCATTGATCGTGTGTTACTGTTATTACCAAGAGTTGTGTTTACATTACAGATACATAGTGAAAAATCGAAATCATGGCAGGCGTCAATAGATCAGCTACCATGTATTTTATGGTGTTATAAATGTAAAATCTGCTTTTATTTATTTATTTCTTCTTTTGAGGATGAGACCTTTGTTCATTCCTTCCTTACCGTCAGCCCTAAAAAAAAAAAAATAGTGCTTTGGGCTGTGGCAAAAAAAAAAAGAAAGAAAGAAAAAGAGAAATAAAAAGAAAACAGAAAATACAGTAAGCGGAACAGCTGTTACCCAGTCAAAAGCGATGTCTCCTCAACATTTTCTTCTTTTTCTTCTTCTTCACTCTTGTTGTTCTTGTTGACGTTGTTGTTTCAAAATGGCGTGGCTGACGACGGAGAACGATGCAAAATTCAGAAAGAGAGGGTGTTAGTTACCGCCATTGACATTGGCAAACAAAGCACACGACAAGACACGCACAGTTGTTGTTGTTGTTGTTGTTGTTGTTGTTCTTGTTCTTCTTCTTCGTCTTGTTGTTGTTGTTGTTGTTCTTCTTCTTCTTCTTCTTCTGTGTACGTCATTTATGACTGTATATACAGCGCAGACATTAGGCATGACTGTGTCAACATCAACCTTAGTAGGCTTTGTATCTTTCTTAAAGCGTGCTCATCACACAGCAACCATGTGGCAGGCACGATTGTTGACCGCCAGTCCCACAGAGACTGCTAAAAGCTGCTTTTTTAATTGCAAGCTGCTCTCAACCGAACAAACTACGGCAGCTGCCGGCGCAACTTGATTGCGGGTGAACGACGGTCTCTCTCTCTCTCTCTCTCTCTCTCTCTCTCTCTCTCTCTCTCTGTCTCTGGAAAGGAGACAATTTGTTCAGGATAGGAAGGAGTACAAAACTCTGATAAGAAGAAAAAAGAGTAGCTTTAAACGTGAAAAAGCAAGGAAACTTGCAAGTTTTGCCAAAGACAGTAAATCATTTTGGAAAGAAGTTAAATTCATGTCTGGTAAGAAAAGGGCTCGCATTTGTCCTGAAATTTCTGACCAGCAATGGCTTCACTACTTTAAAAACCTATTCAATGTTCCAGAAATAAAACATTTGATTTTAGCTTTGAAAGTTATGAATCAGAATGCAGTGATTTAAACTCACCTATTTATGAAAGAGAAGTTTACGAGGCAGTTCATAAACTGAAAAATGGAAAAGCATGCGGTATTGATGGAATTACTTCAGAAATGCTAAAACTATGTAGTGAGAAATCAGTCAAATTCATGACAAAATTATTTAATAATCTTTTCGAGAAAGGTCAATATCCTGAGGAATGGACAAAATCCATTATAGTACCAATTTTTAAGAAAGGTGATAAATCTGTAACAGATAATTACAGAGGTGTGTCATTATTGAGTTTAATGAGTAAATGCTATACTAATATTCTCAACAAGAGATTAGTGAACTTTACTGAAACAAATAAGAAGCTAACAGAGTCCCAAGCAGGTTTCAGAAAGGGGTATTCTACATTTGACCACATTTTTACCTTGAATGCAATCATTCAGAAATGTTTTTCAAAGAAAGGAGGAAAGCTTTTTGCATGTTTTGTGGACCTGAGAAAAGCGTTCGATTCAGTTCAACATGGATCATTATTTGAGATTCTGATAAAAACAGGAATTCATGGTAAATTTATTAAAGCAATAAGGGCTATTTATAAATCAGCTCTTTCATGCGTCAGAATAGAGGATCGTGTAACTGATTTTTTTGATTGTCCTGTTGGGGTGAGACAAGGCTGCATCCTGAGCCCAGAACTTTTTTCGATTTTTATAAATGAAATTGCTATGGCTGTGGAAGAAAAATGGAATGCATGGTATTCAGTTGTTACCAGGTTATGTTGAGCTATGTATACTTTTGTTTGCTGATGATATAGTTCTGCTGTCCGACACCGCTAAAGGTTTACAGAATCAAATTGATGTACTGAACGAATCTTGCAAAAAGCTATTTCTGAATATTAACAAAGACAAAACAAAGGTTATGGTATTTCGAAAAGGGGGGTTTCTGGGCAAGAACGACAAATGGAAATATAAATGGAGATTCTTTAGAAGTAGTAAATGAATATAACTATCTCGGTTTGTGTTTACAACCAAAATGAGCATACCAAAGTGTGTTGATGCTCTGGCGGTAAAGGGCAGAAGAGCTTGCATTGAATGTGTGAAACATATTGGCAGATTGCATGATATTTCAAAATCTTGTTTTTTTCAAATATTTGACACTCAAGTACAACCTATATTACTGTATGCGGCTGAAATGTGGGGTATGAATAGATTAGACAACATTGAAAAGGTTCACAGTTATGCATGTAAACGTATTTTTACGAGTCCCATTAAAAGTACCAAACAAGTTTGTTCTTGGGGAAACAGGGAGGCACCCATTATATGTGAATAGTTATTTCAGATGTGTTAAATATTGGCTTAAAATTCTAAAGATGGACATGACTAGAATCCCAAGGATGGCATATGCAATGCTTTGGAAATTAGATGAAAGGGGCAAAGTTTGTTGGGCAAGTCAGATCAGAAACATTATGTTCAGAATGGGTTTGGGCATGCATGGATAAATCAAGGTGTAGGATGTGAAAAGGCTTTTCTCTCTTTATTCAAACAGAGACTGAAAGATAATTATTTACAAGAATGGGAGGAATCTATTATGAATAAAGATATATACAAAAATTATCGGCTTTTTAAAACAACCCTCGAAAGCGAACCTTATTTCCAGTTTTTAGATATCAGATGCTTCCGTGACGGACTTGTGAAATTAAGACTGGGGTACTACCAATAAATGGTTCATCATTTAGGAGAATATTTAGTGAAAACCTAAACTTTGCTTGTCCAACATGTAAAGTAATTGAAGATGAAAATCATTTTGTACATAACTGTCCTAGATATGATGAAATAAGAAACAGATATCTGGAAGGTATTAAACAACCGTATACCGATACACTTCACAAGGGTCAGTAGATGCGATAAGAAAACTTGCTATGTATATTTTCTATGCTCTCCGTCAAAGGAATATTGTAACTAGTTGAAGGAGAAATTGATGAAAGATTTAAGTCTATTGTGTTGTAATTCTCAGATATTATTATTTACTGTAACAATTGCTTTATTCCACGTGCATAACATTCTGTATATTTTGACCCTATTTCTATGGCTAGTGGCCTGGAGAATAAAGTTTTTGTTCTTGTTCTTGTTCTTGTTCTCTCTGTCTCTGTCTCTCTCTGTCTCTCACTGTCTGTCTGTCTGTCTCTCTCTCTCTCTCTCTCTCTCTCTCTCTCTCTCTCTCTGTCTGTCTGTCTGTCTCTCTCTCTCTCTCTCTCTCTCTCTCTCTCTCTCTCTCTCTCTCTCTCTCTCTCTCTCTCTCTGTATTTCAACAGCGATACTTCCCAATGACGTATCTTTGTGATTCGACAATTTGCAGATCGTTGTCTTAATTAAAACTGAACAAGCTTTTCTCATGGGAGAGAACAACGTTTCTGTCTCTGGCTTTGCTCGGAATGGTTTTGGCCAGGCTGCTGTGAGTGAAATCGATTTTCTCAAACCACCTCTCTGTTCTAAATGTCACTTCGTTAGTTCCCAAGGAGTACCGTTGAACTTAAACATGACGGCCGCGCCGTATGAAACTTTTGCCGACGACTCGAGAGTGCCGCTGTCGGTCGGTCTACCACAAAATGACTTTCACCACAGGAGAGCTATAATAGTGTTATTTCCCTTTGCGTGATCCTCGTACAGTTCCTAGAATATAGAGAAGGGTCGTTCTTTTTCTGCGAATTAAAATGGTGGAGTTACGTGTGTATCGGTAATCAGGTGATCGCCGACTGAAAAGATGCCGCGATCGAGAATCAAGTGAACGATCGGTAAAATTGTCGAGGCGGCGACACTAGACGATGTAGATGGGTGATTGGAAAGTGGGGCCAGATGAGAATTGTCTGGATTGAATTGATTCCATTTACAGCGAAAGAATGGATTCCATTTACGGCGAAGGAATGGATTCCATTTACGGCGAAGGAATTGATCCCATTTACGGCGAAGGAATTGATTCCATTTACGGCGAAAGTGTTCAGCGAATGTTTTGGGAAGGGGTCGGTTTGTGTCTTGTTAGCGGAGAACAAAGAGAGCAATTGAGGGGGAACAATAACAGTCGTGGGAAAGGCGAGAAGGTGAGCCCGTTGTGAAATGTGTTCTTACGCCAGCAGTGTTGGCTTACTCGTGATCACATAGGAGAAATCTAGAGGTCATGCTTACACACACACATACACACACACAAGCGCACACTTACACACTTTCTCACACACGCACACACATGCACACATACACACACACGCACACACAGATTCTTCTTTGTCTTCTGTGTGTCTTTCTACTTGCCACTCTGTCTAAATGTCTGTATCTGTACATGCGTTGTATCTCTCTCGGTATTTCTTCCACACCCTCTCTCTCTCTCTCTCCACACACACACACACACACACACACACACACACACACACAACACACACACACACACACACACACACACATGAGCCCGCGCGCGCACATGCTCGCACGCAAAAATTCAAGCACGTGTGTGCGCGCGCGCATGCACGCCTAAACACACACACACACACACACACACACACACACACACACACACACACACACACACACACACACACATACAGAAACATACACACACATGCGCGCGCGCGCGCGCACACACACACACACACACACACACACACACACACACACACACACACACACACACACACACACACACACAGAGCTTCTCCTTCTCTCTGTCTGTTGATCTTTATGTCTACGCGTCTGCCAGTATCTATATGTGTATCTGTAGTGGCTGCGTTCTCCAGGATCTATATGCGTATCTGTAGTGTCTGCGTTCTCCAGTATCTATATGTGTATCTGTGGTGTCTGTGTTCTCCAGTATCTATATGTGTATCTGTAGTGTCTGTGTTCTCCAGGATCTATTATATGTATGTC
>CM031625.1:34620628-34628128 GCA_018398815.1 Conus ventricosus
ATGTCATTTTGGCCTGACATGTCCAGGATTCACTTGATTAGCTGAAAGGATATTCACCTCACAGAGGAGAGAAGAACGAGAGAAACCGAACTCAACAAGTCATCTGTCATAATCATGACAGCAATTAAAATCTGAAAGACAGCAGAGAGAGAGGCATCTGACTTGCACGCCCACACTGGCACGCAAAGAGAAAGAGAGAGAGAGAGAGAGAGAGAGAGAGAGAGAGAGAGAGAGAGAGAGAGAGAGAGAGAGAGAGAGAGAGAGAGAGAGACGAGCGAGAGAGAAAAGAGAGAGAGAGACAGTGAGTGAGGGAGGAAGAGGGTGGAAGAGAAAGAGAGAGAGTGAGAGAGACTCTTATCCTTCGGCCACCGTCTGTTTGTGTGTGCAAGGAGAACGAGTTTTATGTTCGCGAGCGTGCGTACGCATGATTTGTCGTTCGGATGCGTGGCTGGAGATTTGTGTTATTTTGAAATGTGGCTATAAAATGTGACAATTATGCCATTGAATTATTATTTGCAAATGTGGTGGCGGTTATAAAGCGATGGTCGCTGTGTTGATTTATTTCCTAAGGAAGTAAAATGTTAAGCATGAGTGAGAAAAGGGATGAAGATAATTCATATTTGTTTTATAACCTGTTGATTTAATGCAGTCTTTACCTGCATCGTGTGAGAAGACCCTAGTGAATATCCCTGATTCGATGGGTTTACTGTGTTTATGCTCAGGTCTGTGTTGAGCTGGGATTGTGGGTGCATTTAATAGACTTCCCCTCGCCCATCATGCGAGTGGCTGTTAAGATTTGACAGCATGGGTCAGACTGTACTGACAGCGGGGTTCCAGTACCCTTCTTCCTTCCTCCTTCCTTCTTCCTTCCCTCCCAGCTACGTTTCCCCTCCCCCCCTCCCGGGGGCTTCACCTGGAGTCTGGACTGGATGGTGCCACGTGCTGGTTGAGGCCACGCTCTGGCTGAGACACGGACTGGATGGTGCCACGTGCTGGTTGAGGCCACGCTCTGGCTGAGACCACGGACTGGATGGTGCCACGTGCTGGTTGAGGCCACGCTCTGGCTGAGACCGCGGACTGGATGGTGCCACGCGCGGGTCGAGGACACGCCCTGGTCGGGACCGCGGACGGGTAGAGGAGCCCGCCGTCTTGACTGGCCGGCCCTGACCCCCGTCCAGACCTCCAGTAACAGCGCCTCGTTTTCCTTTCCCCCCCCCCCCCCCCCCCCCCCCTCCGGGACGCGCTCTTCACTGCCTGCTTGTGAGTCGAGGGCGTCGGCTTTGAGCGACTCCCTGCGAGAACCGACCCGGCTCGGAGCACCTAGTGCGACAGGGTGCTCCCAGTGGACTTGACAGGGGCAGGGGTGTGGACGCACTCCATGGTGTTAGAAGGGATCGATGCTGGAAGTGTTTCTTTATAATTGTGTATATGTTATATGTGCTGGAATGCTGTAATTGTGATTGTGTACGTCGTAAGGTGAAATGTTTATTTATAATTGTGCATGTTGTGTGTGTTGGAGTGCTTGATTGTGATTGTGCATGTTGTGTGCGTTGGAATGCTTGATCGTGATTGTGCATGTTGTGTGTGTTGGAATGCTTATTTATGACTGAGTGTGTTGGTGTGAATAAATGGGTGTTTGTATCGTAATCTTTCTTGTGTGGGCTCTTGCGAGGCGTGTGAGGTCAGTCACTCCCTTCACTCCCACCTAGACCGATCCTGTCAGGGCAACCTCCAGGGGCCGTCGTGACAATTGTGGGGCTCGTCCGGGATGTGAGGGGCTCTGACTGTCTCTCTCGTTTCGCGGAGTACCTGTTTAGTTTTGTCTGTTTTGTATATGTTTAGTCAGTTTGTCGTGTTTGTTCGTGAGTGGTTTGGCTGGTGACTCTAGCGTGAAGGGAGTCTTTTGTGGCCGGGGAACATCCGGTGGACTGGGAGTCGAGGTGAGACCGAGGGGAGTCGACCGCGTCCAGACCTCCTCCGCCGGGTACCTCACGCAGGTACGGCCGTAAGTCTTGCCTTTTCTGTTCCGCTCAGTCTTCCATTCTTGTATTTAGCCAGTTCGTGTTTTTTTTTTCTCTCTACCGCGGTTATTGAGTACAGGGGGTTGTATCGGACGCTAGTGTTTTTTTTTTTTTTCCTCTCTCCGGATTCCGTCTGCCAGTTTTTTTTGTTTTTTTTTTCCGGCCAGCCCCACCGCACTGTTGCTCGTGCTGTGGAGCGCGGTGTTGCCAGAGTGGGGGCAGCCGGACATAGTTTTTTTTTTTTTTTTTTTTCGTGAGCCCCACCGCACTGTTGCTCGTGCTAGTAGAGCGCGGTGTTGCCAGAGTGGGAGCAGCCGGAACTTGTCCGCACACACGCACACACACACATACACACATATACACACGCCCCTAAAATAATTGTTTTTTTTTTCTAGTGGAATTGTCTTTCCCCTGTATTTGATAACTGTAGGATATAGTTGTCATGGCAACGTCCGTGCTGTGGTATGGCGACGCGGGCGTCGAAGAAGAAGGGTATTCAAAATGTTACTGTAGTCCCTACTATTAGTACCAGTACTTCGACTACGGTAACTTCTACTTATTCCAGTGCTATAGCAGGTAGTCCAGCGGTACTGTCACTTCTTCTTTGCTAGGGATTTTCCTGTCGAGACCCCGACTGGCACTTCCGCTCGGAAGCGTCAGAGCATAGCGAAGCAACTGTGGGCTCTGTTGGGTCGCAGAGACCGAAACCTTCTCCTCTCCAGGCTTCCCCTCGTAAGGGGCATGCCCCAGAAGACTTTCCTTATGGGAAAGTCGAGACCCAAGGGACGGGTCAGATGGGTCATCCTCCCCGTGTCGGGAGTGGTGAACCCCCACCCAGGACATCACCCTCCGTCCTGATGTTTCTGGAGCGACAGCGACGGGAGGATGAGGCCCTACGTAAGGAAGAGGCTTCCAGCAGGAAGCCCTACGTAAGGAAGAGGTTTCTAGGCAGGAAGCCCTTCGTAGGAAGAGCTGGACAGGATGGAGGCTCTTGCGCAGAGAGGAGACTGACAGACAGGAAATTCTGCATAGGGAAGAGGCTATTCTGCGCAGAGAGAGGCCGCCAGACAGGAGGCTCAGCGTAGGAAGAGGCTGCCAGACAGGAAGCCCTCCGTCGGAAGAGTTGGATCAGCGTAGAGAGGAGGCTGCCAGACAGGAGGCTCTACGCAGGGAAGAGATGGAACAATTTCTTTCGCGGCCTCCCGCTTCTGTAAACCAGGGGTTAATCACCAGCAGGTGATAGAGTTAGAGGCCCAAAGTTAAAGCTTCCAGAGTTCAGACCTAGTGAGGACATTGATATGTTCCTGGAACATTTTGACAAGGTTGCTAGTTCATATCAATTGTCTGAGGAACAGAAGGCTATGCACCTTTTTTTCTGGATTATCTGGTGCTGCAAGGGAGTGTGTGCTCACTCTAAATGAAGGTGCGTCTTATGCAGACATGCAGTTGGCTCTGCGTAAGCGTTTCCACCTTACCCCAGAGACGTACAGGAGGAAGTTCAGGTCCATGAAGAAGAATAACGACGAGACCTTCGTGCAGTTTGGTGATAGGCTGCGCAAAACGCTAGGGTACTGGCGTCAGTTGGCTAAGTTGAGCTGAGATCTGATCCTCATTGAACAGCTCACCAACACTGTGTCCCCAGAGTTGAGGATCCGGATAGGCGAGACAGCACCTCAGGATTTCGCGGTCTGCGATTCACACCGCTGAGGTGTTTGCTGAAGCTCGCAGGGCTTATGGGCATCGCCCAGATACGGAGAGGAAGCCCTCCACAGGATTTAGTAGCAATAAGCGCCGACAACTGCTAGTGGGGTGAACAAGGCAGGCAGTTCATCGGGGATTTCAGCGCCCCGACTGTGTTTTCTTTGTGGTCGTCCTGGCCACATTAGGAAAGATTGTCCTAAAAGCCGCTGGTAGTCATGGGGCTAGTCCTTTCCAGCATCCTCGCGCCTCGGCTAACGTGGGGTCCATCCAAGCTTCTGGTGGTACAGAGTGTCCGGTGTTTCTTTCTGTTGTTGGTTCATCCTTGGTCGACACCATCAGGATTCGGGAGCATCAACGATCTTTGTGGATAAGAATTTGGTTTCCCCTGAGGCCCGGCGGGGCGCTAGTTACGATGTGTGCGGGTTGGAGGCTGGTTATTACCTCCACCCGTCCTTCAGTACTCGTTTCTATCTCCACCACCCCTACTTCTGTAGCGAAGTATGGGCCATCGCGGTGGAGCAAACCTCTGTATTCCCTTATCATAGGGAATACTGTCACCTTTGCTGACGGACGCAGTCCAGTCCGTGTCTACGGATTTGCCCGTACAGGCGTGTGTGGAGTCACCACACGCGCCAAAGCTAAGAAGCAGGAACAGGAATTGCGTCCCGTTCTTCAGCCGATCCTCGACGAGGTTCTGGCAAGGGCCGATCCTGCTAGCATTATCCGTCTTCAGGCCAGGGACTTGGATGTCCAACGCCTGCGACAACTGGTAGGTCGTCCTGCTCAGTCTGCCCGACACGCCAAGGTGAGCTTCAAGCTCCACAAGGGATCCTCTTTAGGTTTTTACCCAGGCAGATCGTGTGGCCAAGCAGCTAGTCGTCCCCCAAAGCTTGAGGGAATCTGTTCTCCGCAGGCCCACGATTCCCCCATGGCAGGTCATATGGCTCCAAGCGGACTCTCGAGCGAGTCAGACAGACTTCTTTTGGCCAGGATGAACTCACAGGTTAGGCAGTACTGCCGCAGTTGCGATGTCTGCCAACGGACAACGCCTAAGGGTCGCTTGAAGCGTGTTCCCCTAGGGTCAGTGCCACGGGTTGGGGAGCCATTCAGCAAAGTTGGGTCGACCTGGTGGGACCCATTAATCCTCCATCCGATCGCGGTCACCGCTACACTTCGGAAGTGGTAGAATCTGCGAGTCGATACCCAGAGGCTGTCCCGCTTAGGACTATCGATGCCCTACTGTTGCTGAATCTCTCAGGCAGATTTGGACGCGCACTGGCGTGCCCAAGAAGAAGTACGGCCGGAAGTTGTACTGGAGAGCGATCATCATCCTCTCCAGTGCCGGGACCGGATCCGGCCAGTCAGTCGTCGACTCATGAGTTAGCAGTGGAGCTGCAGAGTCATGCGTTCACTTTCCGTCATATCAAGGGTTCCTGTAATACTGATGCTGACTATCTTAGCCGAGCTCCGTAGTCAGCACATTGGAAAATCGGTCAGAGGGACACTTCCCCTCAACCAGGGTTATATCCCCGTTTGGTCTCTGTATCAGGTGTAGTGACAGTTTCACTTCAGTGATGTTAACGGTAGTGAATCATCAATGGTTCGGATTGTTACTTTCATGGTTGGAAGGTTCGCTTAGTTTGTTTGATAAATGTAGTATTATGTATTTCTCGGTGTGATTCTATCGTAGAATGTTTTTATTGGTTTCCTCGTACTCGTCAAAAGCACAGAAAAGTTTGGGTCGGCCCCCATTTGGTAAATTTGCACTTTCGTCAAGGTTTCAAAGGAGCCTGTATCCAAAAAACCAATGCTTTTTAAAAGGGGGGGGTTTGCCCAACGGGGCTGCCCCCGGGGCCCTTTACGACGTTAAACCCATCTTTGGGTGGGGGAATTACTCTTTTAAAATTTATTGTCGTTGCTTTGTCGTAAATCCGCCCCCTTAATGTGGCTTGGGGTTTGGGGGTTGCCCCTTTGGGTGTATTTTCAGCTCAACTTCGGTTTGCTTTCTCTCCCTCTCTCAAAATTTCCAAACTGCCCGTGCAATTCATCCTGCATTTCACGGGGGGGGCCCGGGTTACCTTTCTCCAAACCTTCCCTGCCCAAATCGGCCTCTCGCCTTTTTTTTTACCCTTCGCACGGCTTCTTTTCTTTTTTTTTGAAGTATGCTACTCGGGGGACGCACCCGTGGCATGTTGGCCGCCATCGCTGAGGGAGGTTAGCTCTTAAACTCGAGGGGAAATTTTGTCCGGGAGCGCCTGCCCGGTTTTTGGTTTCCCTTCACCGTTCACGGGGGTACGTCGGTATTTTTTAAAAAAGTTCCTCCCGGGGGGCCGGTGGGAGAGGGACAATCCCCTTCTTCTTTCCCCGCACCTGTGCCTCTGCCCTCACTGGCCAGAGGGCAGAGAGTTCCCGTTTAAAACCCGCCTTTTCGGGGTCCCCCCAACGGGTAGCTGTAAGCATCAGTTTCGTGGTTTGTTTTTTTTTGGTTTTTTTGTTGTTAGTCGGCTTAGTCCCCCCTTTTTTGGGCGAAATTTTTTCTTTTTTTTTTCGAAATTGAAAAGAGAAATATTTTTTGGGGGGCCCCTTTTTTCTCTGGTTAATTAAAACCTTTAACCGGGCCCCTTTCAAAAATTATTTCCAAAATTTTTTCTCCTTTTTAAATGAATCGGGTAAATGCGTAGTCGGGGGGATGGGAGAAAACCCCCGGGGTGACCCGGGTTTGGGAACTTGTTTGGCCGCTCGTCCCCCCCCGGGTCACATTCCCGGGAAACTTTTAAATCCTTCGCCACCCTGTTTGTGTTTGCAAGGAGAACGATTTTAAATTTTCGCGAGGGGTCCCGTACCCTTTGTTTTGGCGTTGGGGAAGCTGGCTGGAGTTTTGTGTTAAATTAAAATGTGGTAAAAAATGTGACAATTATGCCATTAAATTTTATTTTTTTGCAAATGTGGTGGGGGTTTAATAAAGCGATGGTCGCTGTGTTTTTTAAATTTCCAAAGGAATAAAATTTTAAAGCATGAGTGAGAGAAGGATGAAGATAATTCAATTTTTTTTAAAAAACCCTTTTTATTTAATGCAGTCTTTTACCTGCCCGTGTGGGGAAGACCCTAGTAAAAAACCCCTATTCGATGGGGTTTTTTTGTGTTAAACTCCCGGGCCCGTGTTGAGCTGGGGTTGGGGGGGTGCATTTAATAGACTTTTCCCCCCGCCCCCAAACAGCAGTGGCTTTTTAAAATTTGAAAAAGGGATGGGTCCCGACCCGTACTGACAGCGGGGTTTTCCCTACCCTTCTTCCTTCCCCCCTTTCCCCTTCCTTCCCCCCCTTTTCCTTCTCCCCCCTCCCAAATACGTTTCCCCCTTTCCCCCCCCCCCGGGGGGTTTTACCTGGGGGTCTGGACTGGATGGTGCCAAAGTTGGGTGGTTTAGGCCAAAGCTCCCGGCCCAGACCACGGGCTGTATTGGGGCCCCGGCTGGTTAGGCCACGCTTTTGGCTTTAGACCACGGACCGGGGGGTGCCACGGGGGCGGTTTTTAGGCCAAAGCTCTGGGCCCGAGACCGCGGGCGGGTGGTGCCAGCGCGGGGCCAGGGGCACGCCCGGTCGGGGCCCCGGACGGGAAAGGAGCCCCCCGCTTGACTGGCCGCCTGACCCCCGTCCAGGACCTCCAGTAACCGCGGCCTCGTTTCCTTTCCCCCCCCCCCCCCCTCCGGGGCGCGCCTCCTGCCTGCCCTTTTGAGTCGAGGGCGCCGGGTTTGAGCGCCCCCGCGAGAAAAGGAAACCCC
>CM031625.1:34633128-34634388 GCA_018398815.1 Conus ventricosus
TGTGTGTGTGTGTGTGTGGTGTGTGTGTGTGTGTGTGTGTGTGTGTGTGTGTGTTTGTGTGTGTTTGTGTGTGTGTGCGCGCGTGTGTGTGTGTATGTGTGTCCCACTCAGCCCCCCTCAATTCACACACTTTCTGTCTGTCTGTCTGCATGCCTGCCTGCCTGCCTGCCTGTTTGTCTCTATGTTACCTCCTTTCTCCCGTCCGTCTTTTTCTATCTGTTTTAGTGTCAGCCTGCCTGCCTGTCTGTCTGTTTGTCTATCTGTCTCTCAGTATTTTGTTGTTGTTGCTTTGAATTCTTTTGTGTTTACTGCTATTTCAGTTTTAGTTTTCAAATGCCCTTTAAGATTCCGTTACATCTACATAAGCTATCATGATCGTTAATGTTGCTGATGGTTTTAGGTTGTTCGTTTGTTTTTTAATTGCTTTTTATTTCACGGTTGATATCGGTGCTTGTTTGTTGTTGTTGTTGTTCAAAAAGGGTTTTCATGCATCCGTTTTATCGTTTAGTACTGGTTCTGTGTAATAGCAACGGCAAGTATGAAAACTAACTGACTAAGCCAATACTTTCACCGTTAGAGCATAAACAATTGTCACTCTGTCTCTGTCTCCGTCTCTGTCTGTCTGTCTCTCTTTTCATGTCTGTCTGTCTGCCTGTTTCTGTGTTTCTTCTCTTCTGTCTGTTTGACTGTCTGTCTGTGTGTCTCTCTGTCTGTCTGTCTCTAATTGTCTGTCTGCTTGTCTGTCTAATTGTCTGTCTGTCAGTCTCTCTCTCTCTCTCTCTCTCTCTCTCTCTCTCTTCCTTTCTATCTGCTCTCTCTCTCCCCTCTCTCTATCTCTCTCTCTCCCCCCTCTCTCTCCGTCTCTCTCTCTCCCCCCCCCCCTCTCTCTCTCTCTCCTATCTCTCTCATCTCTCTTTCTCTCTCTTTCCTCTTTCCTCTCTCTCTCTCTCTCTCTCATCTCTCTTTCTCTCTCTTTCCTCTTTCCTCTCTCTCTCTCATCTCTCTTTCTCTCTTTCCTCTCTCTCTCTCTCTCTCTTCTCTCTCTCTCTCTCTCTCTCTCTCTCCTCTCTCTCTCTCTCTCCTCTCTCTCTCTCCACCCCCCCTCTCTCTCCTTGCGCGCGCCGTCTTAATGCATTTGATCATATTATTCATGACAATCATTTATCATACATGAAAAAAGTGATGACCCAACAGAGATAGACGCGGCAGAGAAACCAATACATCCAGGGCTCATGCCAGCTCGTATATTTTATGAAAATC
>CM031625.1:34635388-34637888 GCA_018398815.1 Conus ventricosus
AAAACTTTAAAAGTGAAGCCAATATATGAAAGGTTGTCTTGATTGTACAATTGGGGTACCTCCAAGTTGTATTGTTTTATATTTTAAGATGTCCAATACGTAGTCCTCTTCCTGTGGCCATTTTGAAGATGATTGCACCATTTGTGCAACTAAAACAAATATAGCAACTAAAACAAATATAGCAAGGATAACACTTGAATACAAACTCAGTGTGTCCGTATGGTATACACACACAAACACTATCTCAATTCAAAAGGATAAGGAATATGAGAAACACGCAAGTGAAAACAACAAATAAGTGTGATACAACACACTTACATACACACCAAATCCAACAATGCTCAATGAAAAAGGATAATGAATATGAAAAAACACAAAATTTAAATTCACAAAGTCACGTAGCACGCTTGTGGCAAGTGTCACCGAAGCTTTATCCACACCACAGGTTTCTGAGCGTGCTCCACACAAACCATTCAGGTACAAATAAAACTATGATATAAAAGTCTCGCTTTCCTTCAGAAATGCTAATAATGTAGTTCGCAAAGAGAGAGAGAGAGAAGAGAGAGAGAGAGAGAGAGAGAGAGAGAGAGAGAGAGAGAGAGGATGATGATGATGATGATGATGATGATGATATGATGATGACGAGATGATGACGAATGACGATGATGCTTACAGCCCAGCCGACAGGCAAAAGGGCCATATCAGGACTGTCACCGCCTTGAAGTCAACTCTCAAGTCGTATGATTTGAACAGCGTCCACACAACTCATTAAAGCACAACTTCTAAAAACACACCGAAAAGTTTTGTTAAAAACATTTCTTCCTTAAAATCTTAGATCAGATAAAAAAACCAACAACTTTGATCTCTTTCAGAACTATAAAAAAAAAGTCACGTCGGTTGGGACATCTCTGAACACGGTTTTTCGTTGAAAGGTGATTCACATCACAGTAAATCATGTTGCCCATAAGCTTAATTCTAGCTGACCACAACGTCCGCTTCAGGCGTGTTTATCCGATTAAAAAGGAAAATAAACTACAAAGCCAGATGAAAAAAAAAACATATATAAGATAAAATGTACATCCACGTTTCACTGTCAGCTGAAACATAAACCCAAAAGCATTCATTCTCGATTACATATTGATTAGATCAGATCAAATGTATTGATCTCTTTCAAACACTTTTAAAAAGATGTGGAAGAACTTACCTGAAGGTCTTCAAAGAGTCCGGTAATTATGCCTAGCATTGATCGTGTGTTACTGTTATTACCAAGAGTTGTGTTTACATTACAGATACATAGTGAAAAATCGAAATCATGGCAGGCGTCAATAGATCAGCTACCATGTATTTTATCGTGTTATAAATGTAAAATCTGCTTTATTCATTTATTTTCTTCTTTTGAGGATGAGACCTTTGTTGATTCCTTCCTTACCGTCAGCCCTAAAAAAAAAAGTTAATTTTCTGGGGCTGTGACAAAAGAAAAAAAAAGAAAAGAAAAGAAAGAAAGAAAGTAAAAGAGAAATAAAAAGAAAACAGAAAATACAGTAAGGGGAACAGCTGTTACCCAGTCAAAAGCAATGTCTCCTCAACATTTTCTTCTTCTTCTTCACTCTTGTTGTTGTTGTTGTTGTTCTTCTTCTTCTTCTTCGTCTTGTTGTTGTTGTTGTTCTTCTTCTTTTTCTTGTTCTTTCTTCGTCTTCTGTGTACGTCATTTATGACTGTATATACAGCACAGACATTAGGCATTACTGTGGGCAACATCAACCTTAGCAGGCTTTTGTAAACTTTCTTAAAGCGTGCTCAACACACAACAACCACACAGTGCGTTAATTGTGATTACACAAGAAGAGATGTGGCAGGCACGATTGTTGACCGCCAATCCCACAGAGACTGCTAAAAGCTGCTTTTTTAATTGCAAACTACTCTCAACCGAACAAACTACAGCAGCTGCCGGCGCAACTTGATTGCGGATGAACGACGGTCTCTCTCTCTCTCTCTCTCTCTCTCTCCTCTCTCTCTCTCTCTGTCTCTCACTGTCTCTGTCTCTGTCTGTCTGTCTGTCTCTCTCTCTCTCTCTCTCTCTCTCTCTCTCTCTCTCCTCTCTCTCTCTCTGTATTTCAACAGCGATACTCCCCAATGACGTATCTTTGTGATTCGACAATTTGCAGATCGTTGTCTTAAAACTGAACGAGCTTTTCTCAAGAAGGGCGAGAACAACGTTTCTGTCTCTGCTTTGCTCGGAATGGTTTTGGCCAGGCTGCTGTGAGTGAAATCGATTTTCTCAAACCACCTCTCTGTTCTAAATGTCACTTCGTTATTTCCCAAAGAGTACCGTTGAACTTAAACATGACGGCCGCGCCGTATGAAACTTTTGCCGACGACTCGAGAGTGCCGCTGTCGTCGGCCTACCACAAAATGACTTTCACCACAGGAGAGCTATAATAGGTTATTTCCCTTTGCGTGATCCTCGTACAGTTCCTAGATTATAGAGAAGGGTCGTTCT
>CM031625.1:34645388-34647888 GCA_018398815.1 Conus ventricosus
CACACACACACACACACACACACACAACACACACACACACACACACACACACGCGCGCGCGCGCGCGCGCGCACGCAAAGCACGCACGCACGCACGCACGCGCACCACGCACGCACACGCACACGCACGCACACACACACACACACACACCCCCCGTGCGCGCTCACACGCACGCATGCACACTGGCACCCGCTTGCACGCACGCACACAGGCACGTAGGCACAGACACACACAACAACAACAACAACACACACACACACACACACACACGCACACACACACACACTCGCGCGCGCGCGCGCGCACACACGCACACACACACAGAGGTCCCTCCCCCTCCCAAGGGAGGAAAAGCCATCACCGGCAACTCTCCATCAGTCTTGATTGTGAATTATCGTTCCTGCCCCGGTCCAGTTGGCTCCCTTTCTTCTTGCCTCGCTGTCTCCTGTGCAGATGGTTCTGAGACGTCTCTCCTTCCCTCCTTCTCCTCCTCCTCCTCCTCCCCTGTGTGGGCTTGCCCGTCAGAGTCTGACGGAGTGAACTTCCTCGAAAAGGAAATGTCCCCGTTGAGTCACCTATTTGGAGAGAAATGATTTCATTAAAAAAATGTTTTCGTTGTTTTGTGCTTTTACTTCGTTTCCTTAAATACTTGAGTTGTTAAGACAGCAGTGTGAAGATGACATTTGTAATAAAGTCGTTTTGCGCATTAATATTTGTCATTAAGTATTACCATGAAGCTAATACGTCGTACTTATGCGATGAAGAAAAATGTACTACAACCCTATAGACGGCTCTCTCTGTACACATATTGTGTCCTGTGAATTAGCTATCAAACTGTTAATCAGTTGATATGCTTTTCCATTGTTTGAAACAGGTTAATTAATCCCACTGCTATCAAAGGCTGGCACCTTGAGGCGGTGTCGCATCCTGCCGTTTTACTTCCTGTTCAGGATGTGTAGGCCTTGAATCAGCAGCAGCAGCAGCACCACCACCACCACCACCACCACCACCATCACCACCACCACCATCACCATCACCACCACCACCACCACCATCACCACCACCACATAACTGAGTGATTGAAACCGGTTTACATTTAGATCGGTATTTGGTTGTATCATAGTTAAGGGAAAAAAAGAGAACATGAACCACCACACCACCACCACCACCACCACCACCACCAACCAAACAAACACGCAGGCATAGATACAGAGAGACAGAAACAGACAGGCGGACAGACAGACACACACACACACACACACACACACACACACACGCGCGCGCGCGCGCGCGCGCGCGCGCGCGCGCGCGCATGCATACACACGCACACGCACACGCACACATCACTGGCTGGACACACACACACACACACACACACCACACACACACACACACACACTACACACACACACACTCTCTCTCTCTCTCTCTCTCTCTCTCTCTCTCTCGCTCTCTCTCTCTCTCTCGCCTGCTTCTCTTACAGAGGGGAGAGAGAGAGAGAGGCAGAGAGAGACAGGCAGAGAGAGATGCAGAGAGAGAGAGAGAGAGAGAGAGAAGAGAGAAGAGAGAGAGAGAGAATTGGACATTGCCATCTCTCCATGTCTTCGCTAGGTTTTTTTTTTTTTTTGCGTTTGGTTTTGTTTGGTTGAGAGTTCCATCGTTTTAAAATTGAGCCTCTAGAACTAAACAACTTTACAGATGAGCGAGACTCTCCCAGGGACTGAAAGCCAAGACTCCTTGGGGATCTCCATCCAAACAATGTTTTACGTCACCAGCCGTTCTTAATGGCCAGCATCCTACATACCCGTGTTTCTTCTTTCTTTCTTTCTTTCTTTCTTTCTTTTTGTGTGTGTGTGGTGAATTTCGGGATTGCTGACACTTTTGGGAGTTCGTTCTCCTAAACACGGTGTTATCTATGCATGTTCACGGATAATTATGAATGCTGTATTCATTATTCACGGAAATCTGCAATATTGATCGCTACAAAAACAAAAGCAAACAAACAAAAAAGAAAACGATATAAAAAAAAACATGCACACACACGCACGCACGCACGCACGCACGCAAGCACGCACGCACGCACGCACGCACGCACGCACGCACGCACACACACACACACACACACACACACACACACACACACACACACACACACACACACAGAGTAAAATCTCTTTTGGGCTGAACGTTTTCTTTTCTATTGTTTGAAGAGAAAAGGATCCGCTTGCAGTCTCGGAAAAAACAACAACGCCTTCAGATCGATAATAAACCTTCCAGTGGTTAAACGCCTTCAGATCGATAATAAACCCTTCCAGTGGTTAAACGCCTTCAGATCGATAATAAACCTTTCCAGTGGTTAAAAATAAGGCAAAGTAGTAATAGTGAAACAAACAAATGCAGAAAGCAACATGTGCAAAGAAATAGCGTTTCATGTCGTGCGTGCAAACCGTTCTATTTTTTCTTTTTCTTTTTCTTTTGGGAATCCTGGAAAATGTTTGGT
>CM031625.1:34652888-34692888 GCA_018398815.1 Conus ventricosus
CCAAGTTTTGTTGAAATCTTTTAAAAAGTTTTTGAGTCATCTTGCTAAGGGATGGGCACACAAGAGGCACGGATCAAAACATAGCCTTAGCGATCGGGCACGTTTGGCGACCTAGTCATTCTACGTTTGCTGTTATTTCTCCCTGAACTAAATACAGACCTGTATCCTGTCTTCCTTCTTGTCAAACGCTGATTTTTGTTGTTGTTGTTGTTGTGTTGAAAATAAATACTTGTATCCTTTCTTCTTGGTCGTCAACAACTGCTTTATTAGACTTAATACAGACCGGAATCCTTTCCCCTTCCGTATCTTTTCTTTTTCCTCGTCAAACAACTACCTCCTTGAACTTAATACAGACTTATATTCTTTCCCATCCTCGTCCATCAACTACACCTTTAACTTGACGAAGATTTTTTTTTCTTTTCTGCGTACGCGGGCTGATACTCCTGCGGACACTCCCTGTATAGACAGGCAGGATTAATCTCATCTACCCAACAAAGGGAGTGGAGGTTTGTGTGTATGACCGTTTTTTTAATCCCGCCCAGTAAGGCAGCCATACTCCAGCTTCGGGAAAAGTTTTGACGAAGATGCATGTCCTTTCTTTTTTCTAGTTAAACGCTGAACTTGACACAGACGTGTATGTCCTTTGTTCTTCCTCGTTAAATGTTAAACTGATATAGGCGTGAGTCGGGTTTTTTCTTCCTCGTCAAACCCTAAACTTGATACAGAACTTTCTTCTTCCTGCTACAACGCATTATTTCCTAGGACTGCACGGTGTTCAAGTATCCATGAAGCATTTGATTGGTCTTTATTTTTTTTTTTCAAATACTTTTCCGGTCTCGTTTTCCAGTCTCAGCGACGTTCATACATCCACGCCGCTCATTCAGCGCCCTCCCCCGCCCCCCTCCACACCCTTGCCCAGGCCTGTCCAACCCCATTCCCAGCGTCTGCGGTCCAAAGATGCGGTGCACATCAGATCGACATGAAGCCACCCACCAGAGGAGACACAGCATGCTGCTGATGAAGTCACTTCAAGAGCGTTTTGTCGTACTTTGTTCTGAGACAGCGAACGCTGATACCACATGTCACGTCCATGATTAACGACAAGTCCAGCCCAGGTCGCGGAGCCTTTGCCTTGATGTGACCTTGGTGGTCGGCTGGGCTTTCAACGAGATGACTTGAGTCGGCGTGAGTGAACACCCTACTTCAGAAGGGCACCACCACGTTTACCGGATGAAAGTCTCCAGGAACATGCCCGCGCCATTGACTTCGACACAAACTCGTCTCCCGGTTAGGATTTGGAAAGGAAATCCCGGACTTAGGTTACCACGAGAATACCCCTTGAAGGGCCATAGAATTTAAGACAGAAATAAAAAAAAAAGATTATCATTGAGAATGAGGATAATGAGAATGATACCACAAAGTACCATGCTGGGTTTGAGACTATATGACAGGGTTATACTCTTCGCTTCCTTCCTCTACGCTTTTTTTTTTTTTTATGATGCATTCCCAGCATCGAACCCGGCCCGAGAGATACAGATACCCGCAGTGTTGATGAGAAAATGAAGAAACGCAAAGAGACTCCTCCAGTCAGGGCAGATATGCATCAACCAAGAGCCCCAGACTTCCTACATGAGCCCACAGTATCCCCCCGCACCGCTCCAAGGTCTTCGGCAGCTAGTGGCACGTGCAGAAGACAGCTTGAGTCACCATCTGATGCAGACTGACTGTGTGGGACAGCAATGGCGATAGAAGAACAACACGACTCGCAGCGGAGCCGACCTGGGCCCAGTAATCCCACATATATGATGTACACGCTCTTCGGTAGGGGTTTGAACCCATGAGCTGCCAACCCCGGCACCCCGGAGATAACCACGGCACCACGACGGTTCCTGGATGTGTTAGAGTCTTCTCCCCGTCGTTAGTGCGGATGGAGGGGATGCAAGGATCAATCACGTGACTCCCTAGGTTGGGGGATAGGGAAAGGGAGTGGGAGGAAGGGGGGGGGGGGATCGGGGGGGGGGGGGGGAGGGGGGCTTATGTTTGCGACACGTCCAGGAGCGTTCTACACTCCCTCTCCACTTTCTTTTCTGGGCGTTAAAAAAAAAGTTTGTCACTGGTCTTTGGGGAGGCTTGATATTTGTCGCTATCGTTGTAATTATTCTTTTTTTATTTTTATTTTTTTAAAAACAATTTTGTATGTCCTACTTAAGGTCGCCCCTTCCATTTTCATCTCCGCGTAATGTTGTTATGTTTGGTCCAATGTAAGACTCTCTCTCTCTCTCTCTCTCTCTCTCTCTCTCTCTCTCTCTCTCTCTCTCTCTCTCTCTCTGTGTTATGCATGCGTGCGTGCGCGCGCGCGGATGTGTGTGTGTGTGTGTGTGTGTGTGTGTTTGAGAGAGAGAAAGAGAGGGTGTTTGTGGTGTGTGTGTGTCTGTGGGAATGTGTGTGTGTGTGTGTGTGTGTGTGTGTGTGTGTGTGTGTGTGTGTGTGTGGTGGGGGTGGAGAGGGGAGAGAGAGAGAGAGAGAGAGAGAGAGAGAGTACGGCCAGAGCTTTTTCTGCTATCATGCACATGAGATTAAACAAAATCAAATGGGAGAAATATACAAAGTTTCAAAAAATATTTTTATAGCTAACACAAACGTATATATACATGCATGTTTTACAGCATTAAAAAGATTAGGTACACATATAGACAGACAGATAGATAAGTAGATAGATAGATTAATAGATAGTTGACGTCATAATACATTGTATTTCATACAATCTTAATGAAGACAAATCCACAATAATTGTGTTAAAGATGTCACGTATGCCAGACGAAGAAGAAGAAGAAAATGTAGAAGAAGAAGAAGAGAAGGGGAATACGAATACGAATGCTTTAAATGGTCAGGTTTTCGGCCCATGGACACATCAGGAGGGAAGGTGGGGATACGGGAGTGGAATGAAACATCGAGATTGAAGTAAACATGAACAACATTTGATACATACAGTACTGGACATGAACAACATTTGATACATACAGTACTGGACATGAACAACATTTGATACATGTAGTAACATGCGACATGGAAGCCAGACCGCCGTACGTCACTTTGATCATTCAGGGGACCAGCGGAGTAGCTTCCCTTGCTTGGCAACCAGCAAGAAGGTACTGGAAAAAGAGCGCAAATTTACAGAGAGTTTTACGAAATAATTCCTTCAATATGCAGTGGTTGGGGGCTTCCATCGCGTTTGGAGAACGTTCTGAACACGTTTTCACGAGAAATGTGTTGATCATCCTTTGCAAATCGAAGGAGGACAACACCAACTCGTTGTTGTACTTCGACTGACGACTGCCCGCCAATCCGCTGTGACACACCAGGGACACTGTGGTGTGTAGGAGAAAGTGCCCGTCGCAAGTTACCCGGGATAGGAGGAGAGCCGAGGCCTACAGAGATTGGAGAGAACAGCAAAAGACAAGTGTGTCTACCCCCCCCCCCCCCCCCCCCCCCGGCACTTTTCTTCCAACCCCCCCCCCCCCCCTCCGCCCCCGTTTAATTTACAACACGGGAAAGATGCTGTGTCTGACACATTCCCTGACACAATGGCGCCCCTGACAGTCCTGAATGTGTGGAGACGAACACACAGGCGACGCGACCTGCCCATCCGCTTCAGCAGTTCTCGTTGTGTGTCACTGACCCACAGACAACAGTGACGGCGCCTCAGACTGATCTGACTCTGGAACACAGGAGGGTGGCAGTCGCGTTGATGTCATCGATGTGGTTGCAGAAAAAGACAGGGGGGTGTTTTGACCACCAACCTCGGGCCAGTCTACAGCACGAACCGACAGTGTGTCAACCGCCAGTGCAGCACTCTGGTCATGAACATGGTGACTGGATCAACCGCCCAGCTGATACCTTTAAACAACAAGCTTCTGGACTATCATACGACAATTGTAGTAGAGAAATATTGAAGTATTTGCAAGAAACATGGAAAGACCTTGACAGAGTGCAGCGGAGCTTCCAACTGGATGACGATTCAACAGCTGGTGGAAAAGGAAATCCAGACTGACCACGAGAGAGAGAGAGAGAGAGAGAGAGAGAGAGAGAGAGAGAGAGAGAGAGAGAGGAGAGGAGAGAGAGAGGGAGAGAGAGAGAAGAAGAGATTAGAGAGGAAGAAGAGGTTTACAGAGAGGGAGAGAGAGGGGGAGAGAGAGAGAAAGAGAGGGGGAGAGAGAGAGGAGAGAGAGAGAGAGAGAGAAGAGAGAGGGAGAAAGAGAGGGAGAGGAGAGAGAGACGGAGAGAGAGAGAGAGAGAGAGAGGAGAGAGAGAGAGAGAGAGAGAGGATACACATAGAGATAAACAGGCATGCATATAGAAAGAGACGGGCTGACAAAGGATGCCAGAAATCATCGATGGATAGCGCTTGCTTTTCACATACACATTTCCTTTCATTTAATAAGATCGGAAAGAGAATGAAAGACAAAGAGGTAAACAAAAGTAAGTGACAGACCTCAAGTTTTCAAACATTGAAAAAAACAACAAAAAATGAACCTGGATTTGCACATTGCACAATTTTCTGATTAGAAGCCGACGGAATGCACGCGAGCTCTTTGACAGAAATATCATAATTTGAATTTAGATTGGCATTATATTTTGAGGAAGTTTGAAAAAATGATAACAAACCTCAATATCACGAACACTCACACACACACGCACGCACGCACGCACGCACGCACGCACGCACGCACGCACGCTCACACACACACACACACACACACACACACACACACACACACACATCACACACACACACACACACACACACACACACACACACACACACACACACACACAGAGCTGGATTTGCACGATAACCATTTTCTAAATAACGTAGCAGATATAAAGTGACATAAAGCAATTAATGATCCGAAGGCAACGGGAATGCACGCCAGTCGTTTGACAGAAAAATCACCATAATTTGAGTTTAGATAGGCGTCACGTTTTTTTCAATTTTATAATCAAATATTCCATTTCTTTAAGAGATCGTTCTGTTAATAATAAATGAAACATAAAACCGTGTCAACATTGACTGGTTCAATCCCGCCAAGACCAGCGGACGACCAAAGGTTAACCTGGCAATAAACTGGCTCCGCTCACGGAAGTAATCGTGTGTCTTTGTGCGTGCATGTGTGTGCGTGCGTGCGTGCATGTGTGTGTGTGTGTGTGTGTGTGTGTGTGTGTGTGTGTGTGTGTGTGTGTGCGTGCGTGCGTGCGCGCGAGCGCACGCACGCGTATGTGTGTGCGTGTGTGTCTTTCTCTCTCGCGCTCTCTCTCTCTATCTGTCTCGCTGTATGTGTGTGTGACAGTGTGTGTGTGTGTGTGTGTGTGTGTGTGTGTGTGTGTGTGTGTGTGTGTGTGCGTGCGTGCGTGCGTGCGTGCGTGCGTGCGTGTGTGTGTGTAATCAAGATATGTTGGGTTCACCTTTATGACGTGTTCTACGTTGTGGTGGTGTGATAGTGACTGTGTTGTAGTATGGTGTTTCTGTTGTTAATGGTGGCGGCGGTGGTGGTGGTGTTCATGGTGGTGTTGATGGTGTTTGTGTTGGTTACGGTGGTGGTGATGATGATTGTGTGAATGGTGGTGGTCGTGACTGTGTTGTTGTGGGTGTCAGTGGTGGTAATTGTGTTGATGGTGGTGGTGGTAGTGGTAATTGTATTGGTGGTGGTGGTGGTGGGGGTGGGGTGTGAGTCTTCTGATGGTGTTTGTGGTGGTGATGATGGTAATTGTGTTGATGCTGGTGATGGTTGTGTTGTTTGGAATGGAGGTGGTGGTGTTGATAGTGGTGGTGATTGTCTTGATGGTGAGAACGGAGGTGGTGGTGTTGATAGTGATGGTGATTGACTTGGTGATAATGGAGGTGGTGGTGTTGATAGTGATGGTGATTGACTTGATGGTGATAATAGAGGTGGTGGTGTTGATAGTGATGGTGATTGTCTTGATGGTGATAATGGAGGTGGTGGTGTTGATAGTGATGGTGATTGTCTTGATGATAATGGCAGTTGTGGTGTTGATAGTGATGGTGATTGTCTTGATGATGATAATGGCAGTTGTGGTGTTGATAGTGATGGTGATTGTCTTGATGGTGATAATGGAGGTGGTGGTGTTGATGGTGGTGGTGATTGTCTTGATGGTGAGAGTGGCGGTGGTTGTAGCTACACGTGTACAAAAACGAAACGAAATCATCCACAGACACATCACTAGAAATAATGATCACTGCGGATGAAGGTGACGCTATTAGCGGGGGTTCTATGTTGTAGAATTAAGCGCAATTGTGCACTTCGTGCACAAGCACAATACTTTGGTATATTGTTCTTTACAATGTTTCAATTGATTTCAGATTGAAGCCACTTCAAAATCGTTTTTATTTTGAAAAATAAATAAAAAACGATGAGCCAAAATTGCAGACGATTTTCTAGCGCGAGGTGCCCGCAGTGAATATAAAGCAAAATTAATGTAAGCTAAAATTATTTTCTAATGATAACACGTTGGACAATGATATACGTGTATGAAAATACATATGCTGATCAGAAAATTTGCTGGCATTATTTTGTTTCCTTAATTTTTCATGAATTTGTAGACCCGCCAGCGGGAAAATCAAAATGGCCGCTTCCGATCGCGTGTCCGTAATTTGCCAGTGAAAACTTCGTCTTTAGAGGTGAATTATGGATTTACAGCTCTTCAGATAGTTTTGAAATGTCATTCTATCATTTTATTTGTTTTCTGAAGCGTACTAATACCATCCTTTACCTTACTCTTTTAAATAAGTTGCCTGTTGTGTGTGTGTGTTTCGGGTACTATGCGTACCCGCGGGCACACGTGTGTGTGTGTGTGTGTGTGTGTGTGGGGCAAGGGGAAAAAAGGAAAATTCAGTGTCCAATCCCATTTCACCTCGAGAAAAAGAGAGGCAGATAGAGGGAAAAGACAAACAGAAGCAAAGAAAGAAAAAGAGAGAGTGGTAGATGAGTCTTATGTTTGGAAGGGGGCACTTGAGAGGGGTGTAAAATAACTTACAGGGGAGAGAGGGGTAGATGAAATTTATTCTTGGAAGGGGCACTGATGGTGAGTATGAGGGGGGAAAATTTATATAAAAATGCGCACTGGTGACCTCGATTTTGAGTGAACCAGTATTTTAGGAAGAAGAAGAAATAAGCATACCGATGTGGAGAGGGGTGTTTGGGGGAAATTTTTATATAGCCACATGTATTATAGAATGCTATATTTTGTCGGGTGTGCATAAGAATAGTGAAATGGGAAATTGGGGGGGGTATAGAGAGAATGGATGGAGGAAGGCCGGGGAAGGAAAAAGCGGTATTTTCAACTAACCATCAATTCATCAATCATTTCCTTTTCCATCCCCAACGTCATATCCACCAAAGCCACCACATTATCTCACTTATGACAATGATCATCATCCTGTAGTACTGTAGATCTCACTTTGATAATGATCATCATCCATCAATCATTGATCATTTCCTCTATTCTCCCAACTGGCATTAACATACTAAGGCCAGTACACTATTCCACTTTTGTAAATGACCATCACCCCAAAACTACTTTTAATCACACTCACACCATGACAGTAAACATCAAACAATCATTGTTTACCTCCTTCATTCCCCCAACCGCATTATTACCCCAATGCCACAACATTATCCAACTTAAAATAACAATGATCAACATCCCACAGTACTGTTGATCTCAAATGACCATGATCATCACCCATCAGAAACGACATCCCCCCCCCCCCCCCCCCCCCCCATCCACCCTGAACCGGCAGTATTATACCAGTGCACCACAATTATTTCCCTTATCACAATGACCATCATCATACAGTATCTCACTTATGACAGTGATCATCACCCACCATCATTGATATCTTCCTTTATTCCCCAACAGCAACATTGTACTAATGCTACATATTCCACCTACATGACAATGACCCTCACCCTATATACTCCTGATCCCAAAATGTTCACCATCCCATCATTTTACTGGAAATACTGTCATCCAGTGATCACCTTCATACTGCAATATAAAAGGCAATAAGGAAGCTGACCATTTGGGGAAAGAAGGAGAACAGCAGCCCCAACAAAAACAGGAAGTCTCCTTTGAAAAAATCAAAAGTATAAACAAGGAGAACCAAAAACCAAAAAGGCAGATGGCTTGAGCAGCACCCCCACTTCAGCAAGAGGATGACACTACCCGATGCCCAAAGACCTTTGTAAGACTGAGGACAGGGCACTTCCAGACTGAGACATCACATGCCACTATATCCACAATGGCAAGTCTTCAAATCATCCATGCATACAGCCCAACACCTAGCCTGCCAACACACTGATAAAGGGAAAGCCCTATTGACCACTGGAGGGCCTTTGCCATACAGCAGCCTTCGCCAATACCTCCAGGTTCCTACCTAAGTGAACAAGGAAGAAGACCATCCTACATTACTGTTGATCTCTAATGATCATCACCCATCATCATTGATCACCCCCCCCCCCCCCTCAGCCCATCATTATACTACTGCCCCCCACACATCATTTCACCTGTGACAATGATCAGCATCCCACAGTGCCTTTAATCTCAGTTATGATTCCCGTAACAAGGATTATCATCCTGTAGCACTGGTGTTATCAAATGACAATCACCCATCAAGGTTCCCATTTTTTAAAATTTTAGTAACAAGAAAAATTAAATTTTCCTGTAGCACTGTTGTTATCAAATGGTCCCTCAACCAATAAGCTTTAATCATTATTTATATATTTATTTAAACCCCCCTTTGTGTGTGTGTGCGGTTTTGCGTGTGTGCGTGTGGTGTGGTGTGTGTGCAAAGTGGGGAGTGATATATGTGTGTAACGTGTATGTGTGGGGTGTGCGCGCTTATATTGTGTGTTTTGTGTGGGAGTGTTGATTTCACCTATGAAAACGGTCACTATTCATCAGTCATTGATCATTTCCCAATTTTTTGCTCAATTGCCATTATTATCCAATGCATCATGTTATTTCACCATGACAATGATCAACATCCTATAGCATGGGTTTATCCCTCTTAAAGACAATGATCATCATCATCATTTGAAAAAAAAAAATATATATAAATAGTGTGTGTGTGACAAAGGTGGGGAAAGTGTGTGAAAAAACCCCACAAAATTTGTCTCTTTTGACCATAATTCACCCATAATATTCTCCCCTCTCTTCCTCCCCCCCCACCCCACCCCCCTTTTTTCCCCCCAAAAACAATGTTTGCATGAATTTCTCACCCCCCCACCCCCCCGCATACGCTTGTGTGGGAGGAGAGTCTATATGAATTCTTTTCTCTCTCCCCCCCCCTCCCCCGTTATCCTCTTCCACCCCCTCCATATTCTGTTCCTCCCCCCCACCCCCTTTTCCCCCTCCAAACAATATCTTACCACCCCTTGATCATTTCCATTCTCTTCCAATCATTACTATCAATACCCACACCCCCACACACACACACACACCAATAACATAACTAACATCATCACCATCCATTAAAATTGTTAATTTTTATTTATATCTTTTATATTCTTTAAATTTTCTTATTTTAAATTTTATTTCATTTATTTATTATTATTGCGTTTATTTATTTAATTTTTTATTACTTAATTGGTGTTTTGGTGAAAATGAATGACTGTACACATACGACTCCCCTTTTTTGCTGGCGGCCAATCTTGGAAATTGCTCAAATACACAAATTTTCCTTTTTTTTTTTTAAACATTCCTGTATCTGATTATGTTCAAGGCATAAATTGTCCTTTTCAGCCAAATTTGGTCTTTGAAACATTAAACGAACAATTACGCAAAATATATTCCCCAATTTTTGTGTCGGCCATTTTGAAAAAATGCCCCAAAAACATTTTAATTACAAATTTTTCATGGGGGCTCTAAATCAGGTTTTGTTCAGGACATAAAACTGGCCATCTCTGCCAAATTTGGTGCTTGTTGCATGAAGTGCAAAGATTTTTTCGACATAGAACCCCCGCTATATGGAGCGCCATTCTTGTCCACCACTGCATGATGACCTATTCTACACTTCCTTTCAGAGATATCACGGTGTTAGCCAGCCCTGAGAAAACGGACACCTGCAAGGTTCGTCCTGTAGAAACTCACATTAATCGGACTGCGTAATAGGGAAATTTTAAACGCTGAGTAGCAAATACACTCAAAAAACTTTTCATAGGGTAACTGTGGGCGAAAAAAAAAAACCCTACAAATACTTTTTCTAACGGGAAGGGGGAACTTGGAATTTCCGGCTGGAACCTTTACGCTAACCACGGGACCACAGCGGTTCGTTCCCCGGGAGGAAAAACCCAGCAGGAAAGAGGATCGGCCGGGAGTCCGCCGGCTAGAAAGTTAGTTGGAGATTCCTGGACGTTTGGTTTATGGTCGTTTGTCCATGATGCCCTGGATCGAGGGGGGCGTTGCATGGTGTCTGGGCTGGTCGTGTCTTCGTCACTTACCGGGCCGCGTGGGGGAGTCAGCATGGCTTGGCCTCTGAACGGCCGTGTGTGGAAATCGACACCGGTCTTAAACCCCGAAGAGTGGCATGCTGTGGGGTATGCCAGAGAGAGGCTGGCCCCCGGGGTTGCAGTGATGCGGGGATCCCAAGGGAGGTTACTAAAAAGAGGGTTGCTGAAGAAAGAGATTTTTCCTAAAAAAAAAATTTAAAAAAATTTCCCCAATTTTTTGTTTTTTTTTTTATTTTTTATTTTTAACCAGTGCGGAAGGTTTTTTTTTTTTTTTTGTCTGTCAACTAGACTAGCAAAAACGAGGGTAAATTCTAACAAACGTGGTTTTAAAAAAAAAAAAAGAAAAAAAGAGAGAGAGAGTACCCCCAGACCAAACCCCGAGATTAAAACCCGCGTTCCTTCTGCAAATTTATCGCAGATTTTCCACCAAATTTGGAACCTTTGACGTTTTTGTGTACGAAATGAGTATTGTAAAGAATTCAGTTTCTGGGTATCAAACTCTCTCTGGCTGAAAGTTGACATTTTAAAAAAAAAAAAAATTTCTTTTCTATTTATATTTGAAGAAATTATGGGAAAAAAACTCGTAGCCAGCCTTTCTTTTTTGCCCCTACATGAAAAAAAAACAAAGCCCCTGATGTGTTCAACTTTAAAATGGGCTGCTCCTTTCAGTGCCCTTCTGTTGTTGTTTTCACGTTTTAATGCCCCGGAAGAGCAGACTTTAAAAAGGAAAAGGTTTTGACACCAAGGGAAAGCAAACCCTTTTCATCAGCTTGTAGAAGGAAATTCTCTCCTCCCGAAACATTGTCGGGCTATGGAAAGGTTAATACGGTTTCATGACAGTTTGGGGATACCCACACCCCACCCACCACACACACCACAACCCAAAACCCCAACCACACACACACAACAGACACCACAATTACTTCGTCAGCGCGATAGGAGGTAAATTTTGTGAGAGAGAATCTAAAACCACAACGTTTACACCCCCCGAAAAGTTAAAATGGGGAAACGGGAAAAAGGAAAATTTAAGTCAGGCGTCAGCGAACAGGGCCAAAAGAAGTTTCTACCAAAACAGTTTTCACCCAGAAACAAAATGACTTGTTTGAGTATTTGTCTTTCTCCGTTTTAAAAAAAGATTCCCAAAATGTTTACCGTTAAAGGACAGTTTTACACCCAAAAACAATCGGACTTTTTTTTTTGTTTTTTTTGTAGGTTTTTTTTTTTTTTGTTTTTGTATTAATTTGTATTAGAAATGGCAGTGATTATAAAAAAAAAAAAAAACCCCATCCTTAAAGATGGAAAACAAAAGGAACTTCGTTGTCGGATTCAAGGTGAGGATGATTGTAAACGGAGAGTTTCTAAATAGAGACTGTTTCTGAAGACTGTTTTTCTCTCTTTTGATTTGGGTTTATTGGTGAGAATACATCCCCTGCCGCCAAACTGGGGACATAACCACCCGTAGAGGGAACTGAGGGGAGACAATCAAGCGGGGTTTGCTGTCCGGGGCGGGAAAAGTCGTGGTAGAGCGCCGGCTCAAAATTGGGGTAACGGGTTTTGAATCTCCGCCCGGGCCCTTTGGTCGGTGGGGGGGGGGGGGGGGGGGGGGGGGGTTCCCCGGAGTTAACATTGGTTCTACTCATTTCCTACGTCCTTCGAAAGAGACTGTAAAAACCCAGGTTTCCGTGTGTGAACGACGATAACGTTTGCACACCGTAAAATCCCAATACCAACTTTCGGGGAGGGAAAGGCCAGTTTGACCGTTGGGATGGATGACAGTTCAATGCAAGCACCCTTCCCCGAACTGGAGTATGGCTGCCTTAATGGGGGTTAGAAAAAAAAAGGTCATACCCAAAACCCATCCCCCATACGGGGGGGTCCGCAGGGTATCGCCCCGCGTACGCGAAGAAGAAGAAGAAAGGGGAAGGAGAAAAGAAGGAGGGGAAGAAAAAGAATAAGAAGGGTCGCTGGCCCACCGGCTGAGAGGAACAAGGCAATGGCCAAAGAGAAGTAAACAACCTTAAGCCAATGGTCTTCTTCAGAGAGGGTCAGAGAAAAGCAGTCAACAAAGGTAGATAAACAGTGGCTGAAAAACAATGGCAAACAAACGAATCCTAATTCGTGTCACCAGACTGCTTGAGGGAAGGATGAACTGGCAAGGCAGAAGCAAGTCGTGTAGACGCTCCACAGGATAAACGAAAGAAATCTTTCGATTACAAAAAGGAAAGAAGACGGATGTAAAGGGTTTGTTATTTACGGGTTTATGTTTAACACAACATCAACAACAGCTGTCAATGATTGCAGTCTTTGATATGATCTAAAGGAAAAAGAAAGAACAAACAAACCAGAACAAAATAGAGAACAACCTCAACACACATTTATTTATGCCACCTTTAAAAAAAATCAAATACACAGTCTCACACACACACACACACACACACACACACACACACACACACACACACACACACCACCACCACCACCACCACCACCAACACCAACACCATCACCACCACAACCAATACTACCACCACCACCAACATTAAGTAAAAAAAAAAAAAAAAAAAGCCACACACACACACACACACACACACACACGAAAACAAACGTAAAGTTACTGGGCAAACCAAACGAACAGAGCTAATAAATAGAAAAATTAGCGCAACGCGCTTCTACCTGTCGCTCTTTATTTGAGTGGACAAGTAAATAAAAACAGACTGATAGAAAGACAATGACCGTCTGACAGAGAGAGAGAGAGAGAGAGAGAGAGAGAGAGAGAGAGAGAGAGAGACACACACACACACACACACACACACATACACACACACACGCACACACACACACACACACACACACACACACACACACACACACACACACACACACACACTAACACACACACACACACACACAAAGGTCATGTTTAGATCTTTTGTGTGCTGTAAGTCATAAGTGTGGTGAATGTTAGGTGCTTTTGATCTGACTTGAAATATTGAATGGAACTGGCGATGAAACTGGAAAAAGAAGTGGCAGTGGGGGTATATTTGTAAAGATAGATAATAACAATAGTTATGATAGCTACCACCACAACCACTACTACTACTACTACTACTGCTGCTGCTGCTGCTGCTACTACTACTTCTACTGTGCTGCTACTACTATACTACTACTACTACTACTACTACTATACTACTACCACCACTACTACTGCTGCTGCTGCTACTGCTATTACTACTACTACTGCTATACTACTATACTACTACTACTGCCACCACCACAAATAGAAAAGAAAAATAGGATTCATGAAAAATAATATGAAACATTGAATATATATGAAAATGTACACACACACACACACGCACGCACGGAGGCACGCACGCACGCACGCGCGCAGAAGCAGAAGCAGAAGCAGAAGCAGAGGCATTATTGTTTTCGCGCAGAGGCATTACTGTTTTCAGAATGCCTGAGGCGTTCCTTTAATTCATGTTTATGCTAGTAGTTACCGACAGTGTCTCTACCCTTTATCAATTATACATTTTCCTTCTCTCTCCCTCCCTCCCTCCCTCCCCTCTCTCTCTCTCTCTCTCTCTCTCTCTCTGGGGAGGGCTGGATGTAAAAATAAAAGTAGTTATGCTTATTCCATTATCCTCTTCAAATAAAATTCGTTCGTTCTCTCTCTCTCTCTCTCTCTCTCTCTCTCTCTTCTCTCTCTCTCTCTCTGAAATCGATCCCGTATTTTTTGTTGACAAAACTGTTTATCCATACATTGTTTATCATTGTTTTATGTCGGTTGACCTCACGAACGATGGACTTTCCGCTCCGTTATTCCCATCATTCACGCCACTTCAGATGGGAGTGTTGCTTGTAATGGATGGAGGTCTGTTCTGTTCTCTGTTTCTGTCTGTAAGCCTGTTCTGTCTGTCAGCAGTGTCTTCTTCTCTCATTGTCTCTGCCTGTAAGGATCTCTCGGTCATAGTCTCTGTGTGTCTGTTGTGTCCGTTCGTCTGTTTGTTTGTCTGTCTGTCTGTCTGTTTTTCTGTCTGTCCATCACTCCGTCCCTCACTCACTCACTCTCTGTCTCTCTCTCTGTCTCCATCTCTGTCCCTCTCTCTGTCTTTGTCTGTCTCTGTCTCTGTCTCTCTCTCTCTCTCTTAGTCTCTCTCTGTTAGTATGTATGTGTGCGTCTCTATCAGTGTGTCATCCAGGTTCTCTGTCTGTATCTGTGTGTCTACCTGTCTGTCTGTCTGCCGGCCTGTCTGTCTGTCTGTCTGTCTGTCTCTGTACGTGTGTATAACTCAACGACAACGTTATCAAAATGTATTCACTTCAGTACAATTACATAACTGTATCTGGTCTGTCCACTGGTTTACGGACAAAATGCTCAAGTCTTTGTCACACAGACAGGTTTTGCATCCTCCGAACAATTCTGTGAAAGGGCTTAAGCCTGTGTGTGTGTGTGTGTTGTGTGTGTTGTGTGTGTGTGTGTGTGTGTGTGTGTGTGGTGGTGTGGTGTGTGTGTGTGTGTGTGTGTGTGTGTGTGTGTGTGCGTGCGTGCGTGCGTGCGTGCGCGCGTGCGCGCGTGCGTGCGTGTGTGCGTGTGTGTGTGTGTGCGCGCGTGTGTTTTTAATAACATTTTACGTTGATGTTATTTATTTGTTGTTGATCTTTTATCTTCATTACCGTAAACAGGGTCAAAGGATTAATTAAAACTTGATCTTGTGTTTGTGTGGCCCTCTCTGTCTCTCTCTGTGTCTCTCTCTGTTCTCTCTCTCTCTCTCTCTCTCTCTCTCTCTTTTTTTTTTTCAGTGTGTGTGTGTGTGTGTGTGTGTGTGTGTGTGTGTGGTGCACGCACGCGCATGTATGTGTGTTTGAGTGTGTGTGAATATGCGTGTGTTTATGTTGTGTACATGAGACTCAATGACTCAATGATATTTTAATGTCAATAGCTGTACAGCCGTTATGACATGGGGGCGTGAACTTATTACCCATATAAAGAACAATTTTGAACAAATTTACCCAACAATCAAAATTTTAGACATCTGTGTACACACTCACACACTCAAAGCCAACGTTCTAAAGTTGTGTTGGACAAAAGCAAAACACAAAACAACAGCATCTCGTAAAACATTACCATTGATTGTCACAGAATCAATGACCACCAGGCACCGAAAAAAAAAAAAAAAAAGTTTACAAGGAGAAATTAATTTGAAGTGACTCTTTTCTGATTTTACTAGCTTCGGCAATATAACTTGCTAAGGATTTGATCAGCGATTCGTTTTCAAGTGTCAATGTATGAAGCAGATTGCAATTTTGTACAATAGGCACCTGAAACAAGCTAAATTTTTCCGCGAATAATGTCGGTAAGCATCACAATGGTTATAAAAAGTGATTTTCATCTTCAGTGGCGTTTGCTTTGCAGACGGACAAGTCTTTACTGTTGTTGTATCAAGCATAAACCATTTTTGTTGGCAAAAAGACCTAATGTTCTTGTTCGAATCTTGCCAGTGCGCTTCTGTGCCATCTATCTGTTACCACCGATAAATACTTTTCAGGTTGCAGGTTACTGTTAAATGAAAGAAACCATCTGTATTTTTCATTTCCTTCCATGTGAGAGTGCCAGTTTTGTTGAAACATACAGATCAATCTGTCTTTAAATTCTGAGATAAACAATTTATCGTTTCCTACTTCTTGGCTTAGCCAGACTTTGCCAAACCCATTTTCAGTTAACAGTTTTCTTTACATTGGATACCCAGTTAAACTTTCCATTCTCATGCTGTTGTAACAACATTTTGTACGCCTGTTTACATAACCTTGTGTAAGGTAGTTTTAACAGTTTCAAACCAGTATTTGATACATTTTATATAGTAGTTATATAGGGAATCCCTTTCCCAGTTTCCGCATAAACCATTTTGTTAGAAGAATGTAAGGGAACACTTAGGAAACGCTTGATTGCAAATGTATGGACACTTTCTATTTCGTTGTTGACCGGCACCCCCCACACCTCTGCTGCATATGTTAATATGGGTGTTATCTGAGTGTCGAAAAGTTTCCAGAAAATCGATGGTTCAACTGAATCTAATTTTCTCATGTTCTAAGAATTTCAATCACCCCTCTCTTTCCTTTTCTACACATTTCTGTCAAACCTGCATTAAGACTGAGCTTGGTTGTGAATATTAGACCGAGGTATTTATAACTGTTTGTCACTTTTACTTCTGTGTTACCGTACCACCATTTTTCGTGTCTAGAAAGATGACCCCCCATTCTAAAATCAATTTGTTTTTTCCAGATAAACAACTAATTGCAACCGATCTGCTTCTCCTTTTAATGCTGTCAACTGGTTTTGTAAACCAATTTTCGTATCAGAAAGCAAAACAACATCATCTGCAAACACATCAGGAAGATTTCAATAGCATCGGGTATCATTTGAATACCGTGTCTGCCTCGTTTGTTGATCTCTATCGCTAATTCGTTGATGAAAATGAAAAAAGCGGGAGGCTTAGTAAGCATCCCTGCTTTAACACCACGCGGACAGTCAAAGTAATCTGATAATTTCCCCTTATCACGTACGCAAGCCACTACAGAATCGTACACTCCTCTAAGTGCCTTATACATTTTCCCGTTTAGGGCCATTATTTCAAAATATTCCAAGAATGTTCCTGTTCACTGAATCGAAGGCTTTTCTAAAGTCAACAAAAGCTACATATAATTTAGCATTTCGGAGTAGATACTTCTGGACAAGTGCGTATAAAGTAAAGATGTGATCTATCGTGCTATAGTCTTTCCTAAAACCTGCTTGTTCTTCTATTATTGTTCTCGATTTTCTACCATTTAGTCAGTCGTTTGTTTAAATATTTGTGTAAATTTTACTTACCACGTTTGTTAGAGCCACCCTCTATAGTTGTCTGGGTTATTTGTGTCTCCCTTTTTATGAATTGGTATGATTATAGATTTAGACCATTCTCTGGGGAACATTCCACTATCAAAAATAGCATTGAGTAGTTCAACCAGAAAGTCCACTACCACTGCGCCTTGAATGTTTAAACATGTCAGCTATGACTTTGTCCGGACCAGGACTTTTTTCACTTTTCATGTTTTTTATTTCCATTTACGACCTCTTGTTTAGTGATTGGATCATTAAAGAGTGGCTCTTCGTTTCCCCCCTCCGCTAGCTCATCGTATTCAGTAACTTCATGTACAGGCGTACTTTCGAAGTCACTGAAAACACTGGAGAAATGGTCGTACCACTGTTGGCTGCTAATCTCATTAAAAACCATGCCTTTCCTGCCAACAGTTCTTATTGTTGACCAGAAAAGTTTTGGATCGTGGATTGAGTCTTTAAGCTTCTTAATTTCGTTTCATTAGACAACCTCTTTTTCTCTCTTTTCAATTGACCATACTCTTTCCTTTCTTTTATGTAAGCTTCTTTTTGCAGTGCTTTTTTATTCAGGTAATTTTGCTCTCCGAAAAGATCTCAGAAGTCGTAAGACAGTCCTTTTCTTTTTGTTCGCACTCAAAGTCAAACCAATCATTGCACCATGTTTTCTTTCTCCCAACCCTCCTAACCATAGACGCTGCAGCCCCATACATTGCACTTATTAAAATGTCGGTCGCCCTGTTAACATCCGTGGCAAGAATCAGTCGTGCTGTTTTTAAAAACACTCTTTAAACTCATCAGATTCCATTTCCTCTTTGTACACCCACAATACTCTTCAGACCACATTACCTTTTCTTCTTCTATGTGTTCAGACTGCGGTAACTGGGGCACACAACCTTCACTCAAACAACTTCTCCAGGACAATTCGACGGTAGATGCCCAAAAGTATAAACTCTCCCCAACTTGTAAATTACACATATCCATAAACTCTTCTGAAACAATAAAATAGTCGATAAACACTGTTTCCCTGGTGTGACACAAACGTAAATTCACCATTCTGATCATTGACACAAGACCCATTAATAATACTCAAATCAAATAAGAAAAAAAAAATCCAACAGCGATTTACCGAAATTATTCACCACCAAATCCTTTGAAACACGCCTACCACTTCCTTTCACATCATCCTCGCTTTCATCATGGGCAAAAAACTGATCATGCTCTCCAGTCGTACTTGCTCTGATCCCGTTCTCGCATTCATATCTCCGCACACCATCACATATACCTCATCCTTATCTATACTCTGTAACAAGTTCTCTTCTAATATATGTATGCCATTTTTTAGTTCTTGCTGATCATATGCCGGCCCACCCTCAGGAACAATGTAGCATGCAACCATCAGTAGATCTTTATCAATGTTCAGCAGATCTTTTCTTATCTTAACAGCAATAGCATTATCACAAAACCCCGTCTAACTTGAACGACAAACTTTGCAAAACAATTTTTCACTAGTAAAAGAACTCCACCTGAATTTCTGCCACGAATAGATAGTTTTTGGCAGGAGCATGAAATTTAACGTAATTTTGAAACATTCCATCAAACTCAAAACAACTGTCTGTAAACGTTTCTGTTAAACATACAAAATCGAACGAATTAATATAGTTGACAAAAGAAACATCTTGTAATTTACTATACAGGGTTTTCCACATTGTATTTAAAAACTTAGGTTCAGTGTCCGATGGTCTGCCTCATGCTATTTATTAACATTGTTTGAGCGGGGGTTTCTTGCATTGTCACTCTTCCGTGTACTGTCATTGGCACTCAGGTCATTGTGTAAACCGTTTGCTGTCGCCCCCTGCCTGGCCCACCCGATGTGGCACGTGCATCACGATTGCGGCCGCCTCTGTCCCTGCCAACACGGTCTGCAGCCGAGCGAGTCGTTGGCCCTGTGTTCGCTGCGCGCCGAGGAAGCGATCGCTGGTTGGGCGTACCGGTCACGTGGTTCAAGCGAGGGGAATCCCCTCCCCTCTCCGGCGTGTTGTCTCCGTGTTGTTTAGTTCGCTGTGTGATGACTGGGGGCGTGTCACACGTTGATCCCTGTGCCACAGTCCTTTCTGCCGTTGTCGCCGTCGTTGTCGTACTTGCGGTCGTTGATGGTGTCGTCCCCGCTGTCACCTCGGCGTATGTTCTCGGGTCCGGTCTTCTGGGACCGACTGTCAGCCTGCCCTTTGAAAAGTAGGCCGACATGCCGTCTTTTCTGGCCTGTGTCGCGATACCCGCCTGTCGTCGTGTCAGGTCGTTGGCCACTCTCAAATCCTCTCTTCTCCAACCTCCCCCTGAACTCCCTGTCTGTCAGCACTGCCATTTTGTCTGTCCAGTTCCGGAACTTGACGATCATGGGTCGGGTTCTCCTGATCTGGCGTACCCCACACGGTGTGCACGCACAAAGTCTTCCTCGGTCCACTGCTTGGCCCCCTCCACACTGTTGAGGGCTGATGTCACTGCTCTGGCACACAGACTGTATTCTTCACTGTCACTGACCTGGGGATACCAAACAATCGGAGGTTGTCTCGACGAGAAAACTCTTCTAACCGATCAATTTCATTGATCATGCCCTTCATCTCCTCTCTCATGACCTCGACAGTCCCCTGACATTATTGCTCCTTGTTCTCTGGTTTTTTGCCGCGTCAGTCGTCACGCTGTTCAGCTGTGATTGCAGAACTGACACTGTCTCTTTTAACTCCCTGTTCTCTCCCTCTAGCCCATTACACCTCTGTTCAATCACTTCACATCTTTGCCTTACTTGCCCGAGTTCACTCATATCTCACTCAAATCTCTCAAATCTCCTCTAATGGCAGCATTCTGTTCTTTAATCTCTAGACTCTGCTGTCGAATGGCATCGAGATTACACTCGTCGCACTTGATGACATGGGCCCATCGTTTCCGCTGGTAACGTCGATTGAGAGGATTGAACCTCTACCTGATTGGGGCCTGGGTTTACCTCGATGTCTCCACTGAGAAGGAGACGTCGAACACACAGCACCCACATGACTGCATGCACGGACAGGAGGGCGGGCACAAAGAGGAAAGCAGGGTGCTGAGCCACATCACTGTCACAACTAAACACACCATCACCTGTTGCAGTTCCTCTGATATTTCTGTCTTCCACCACCATCAATGTATAGTCCAGTGCCAGAGAGATGCGTGCGATTTTCACTGTGCTGTGCAGAACAGCCGCCGCGAAGCAGAAGAGAGCACACGCTGTGAGAACGTCACACAGTGTCACCTCTGCCGTGCTGTCAGTTGAACAATGTCGCCGTGACCCAGATTTCACAGTCTGTGCTGCACAGCGAAAAAGTCCGATGCGCGCTCTCCACAAGTTCACGTCGACCATATTTACTCGTTTTTCGTTGAGTGTATTTGCTTATTGATACACTGGAGCAGAAATTGTGCCGTAACAGTCCTTGTAATACCTGTGAAGCTTAATCTTTTGACGGAGCTTTCACAAAAGCTGTTTACTTGCCGCCATCTTGATTACGTCCCCGTGTGTACATGAGAGAGAGAGAGTGAGCGAGCGAGAGAGACAGAGAGAGCACACATTTTCCCTGAGGGGTGTTTGGCCCCCCCCCCCCCCCCCCCCCCCCCCCCCCCCCCCTTAACCTCCCCCTCCTCTCCCTCCCCAATCCTTCAAGTTAGACTCGGTTCTTAAATCCAGAAAAAAAAACACCAACACAAACGCCCACTTCACCTGTCAAACACAGCCTTAACATCTACTGGAATCTGAAGTCATTTCAACATGTAGAGAAACACGATTCCTGTTTTAGTGCAGCAGGGCTTTGGTTGTTCCAAGTTCACAGCGCAAGCCAAAAACTTTCCGCGTCATGCTTCCCCAAAGGGTCTGTTTCTGTGATCACAGGCTAAAATCGACGGATGAAACAGCAGCGGTGGGGGAGGGGGTGGGGTGGGGGGGTGGGGGGGGGGGGGTGCAGTCCACGAAGCAGCCACTTCACGGATGTTCGCCAGCGAAATGACGAACCTCCAGCAGAACTAGAACTTTTTAAACGACCCAGAAGCAACTCACCTCGCTGATTTTAGAATTAGTGTCTGGGGGTGGCGCCCAGAGGACACACTGAAATGTGACAGTGACTTTGAGAGAAACAAACGGATAAAAAACAAAACAAGCAAAAAACCCCGAACTTCAGTCATTTAAGTTTTAAAGCTAGTCTAGACGATCCGAAGAAGTGGCCAAGAGGAAATGACGTATTTTGGAGCCAGCATCGTAGGCGGAGGTAGAATAGGGGAAGGGAAGGGAGAAGGGGTGGGTGGGTGGGGAGGGGGGGGGTGCGGTGCAAGGAGGAAGGTTCTTGGAAAAGAGTGGGGGCGGGGGGGGGGGGGGGGGGGTAAGGGTAAGGGTCCAGCTGAAATATCTCTCCCATCATGGAAAATGTGCATCAAGACTGTGTGGAGAAAGAGCATCTGCCCTTTGACCTGTATGACTCAGCACTGATGATGTCATCGTTTCTTTTTTTTTTCTTTCTTTTTTCAATTATTGGATGCTTTCGCGGAGAAAGTCCGAAATGTGGCTTTAGCAAAGGGCGGAGGAAGGGGTGGGGTGGGGTGGGGGGGGGGGGGGGGGGGGGGGGGGGGGGGGGGGGGGGGGGGGGTTGGAGGGGACTCCATTGCCCTTAAACATTTCTTACCCAGTTTTGTTTTCACAAGTATTCTTAAGAAAGAACAGGCAGACAGACACAGGGACACACACACACACACACACACACACACACACACACACCACGCACGCACGCACGCACGCACGCACGCACGCACGCACGCACGCACGCACGCACACACACACACACACACACACACACACACACACACATATAAAAGAATACTTTTTAGTTTTGTGAAAGCACATGTGCAAATTCATGATAAAGGTAATGATTTAAAAAGAAACTAATAGCACAAACAAATAAGCGTCAAGAAAGAGAGTCTGTTGAAAATCGTTAAGCGAAAATGATAACAAGTAATTTGGTAGGAAATAAAACATGTGAACATTGTCTGATCATTGTTTTCAACAAGTGAGCATGAAGTATACATTGTAAAAGAAGGGACATTCTAGTGTAAAGATTGACATATACTGTTATGCTTTGAGAAATAGCTCGAACACCGTCACTTGGTAAGAAACTTCGATGCTTGAGGGAAAGAAACGCGCAGCATCCTTGCAGCCGTTTCGCAACTGTTCATGAAAAGTCTATCTTCTCTGTATCCGCCTAACCTAACCTGAGCCTAATTCAATTCTAATTCAAACTGTTCGGAAGAAAATACACGTTATCAAAACCTTCCTGATGCTCGTGGTACTTGTGAGAATGATCTCATCCCATGATTATGACTTTGGCGTTGACAAGAACATTGTGATTTTTTTCCCCTACTGACCAAAGTCGCATTATTCTGTTTGATCTCGTACTTGCATTCAGCTGAATTTGACAAGCAGAGATGGTGAACAATATTGTAAGTAATAAGTAAACAATGAATCTTAACAGGCACAGTTGTTTGTAGTCCATCTGAGGTCGCTGCTCTGGTGCCGTTTCAGTGTGGCCCCCCCCCCCCCCCCCCCCCCCCCCCCCCCCCCCCCCCTCTGCCAGAGTGTTCCTCTGCATTGTTTACCTGTTACCGTTACCATTCCCCAAAACACAGGATAATCCTATGCACCCATGTTGGTCACCTTTCCCCCCAAAACACAGGATAATCCTATGCACCCATGTTGGTCACCTTTCCCCCCACAACACAGGATAATCCTATGCACCCATGTTGGTCACCATTCCCCCCACAACACAGGATAATCCTATGCACCCATGTTGGTCACCTTTCCCCCAAATCAAGGATAATCTATGCACCCATGTTTGGTCCCACCATTCCCCCTAAACACAAGATAATCCTATGCACCCATGTTGGTCACCATCCCACAAACACAAGATAATTCCTATGCAACCATGTTGGTCACCATTCCCCCAAAACACAGGATTATAATCCTTTCACCCTGTTTGTGTCACCCTTTCCCCCAAAAACACAGGATAAAATCTATGCACCCATGTTGGTCTCCTTTCCCCAAAACAACAGGATAATCCTATGACCCTGGTGGGTCACCCTACAGAACTGTCGCAGCGAGAACATGAATCACTAACATCATAACTACCAGTTAGAGACGTGGTGTATTTTTATGGTGCGTGGGAGAAAAAAAAGTAACGATTTATTGAGACATGAATACTGTTTGACTTATGTCAAAGACGACAAGTTTGTTGTTTGGGTTGAGCTGGGTATCGACCGGCATGAAGCTGATTTAGGCAATATAGGCGTTCAGCTTTTCTCTTCGTTTTCTGTCACCGTCTTCTGTGTATTTATATTTCAGCTATCTTTCGATTTCTGTCACGTCTCTGTTGTGTTTATTTTTCAGCTATTTCTCTTCGTTTTCTGTCACCGTCTATGTTGTGTTTATATTTCAGCTATTCTCTTCGATTTCTGTCACCGTCTCTGTTGTATTTATATTCTTTCAACAATTATATCGGGTCACGTCATTTGCTGAATTCTGTTTAAACTTTGGTGATCGGTAAATAAGCGATAGGGGTTTTACCTATCGAAGGATGGCTCTAATGAACTGAATTCTCAAGCCAAACTGGAAGACTTTCAGGGTCTACACTTTTTAAACTTCTCTATACATTTCATGCATGGCTGATGCTGCGGACTGTGAATTTTTTCTTTTTGTTGGTTATATTTTTTAACAGACCATGTTTCTTTCTGGCGTGATGGAAAAAGGTCAGTTTTTGAAGAGCTGCATTACAAGCGGACATTACTAACTGTCACTGGTAAACTAGCAAAAACAATGTACCAAAGAATCTTAGAATTTTTTCTTGAAAATTTATTTACCAAGTATGTACATCCAGCAAATGCTATTTTGTCTCCAAATGGGACTGTCTGAAAACTAAAACTGCCGGTATGTTCAGATGTAATTATTAGGTTAAACGTTTTTTTTTTTGTGTATGTCCTGTGAGTGGCAAGTTTGGAAAAGTCAGTAGAAACTAGATCAGGTATTGAACAATATAAAGATTACTCCAACAGCCCAACGGTATTTTACTGGATTTGATAGTCTTACAGGCGTATTTTCGGAAAATAAGCGCCAAAAATCATCATTTTAATGGGCAATAACATATGCACGCCAAGTTTAATACATCGGACCATCAATAAGACATTAAGTTACTGAATCTTTTTGAACGTGGCCCTTCTCTAAAAAGTACTGCCCTGTTATTAGTGTATGATTATAGCCTTGTGGATTGTACAGATTCCATTTGATTGATACGATTTTTTGTTTTTATTCTTCTATGTTGAATGCTTACAATGATATTAGTAATACGAACATAAACACCCACAGTCACTATACAATCACACACACATCACACCAACACACACAACAACAGATGAAGAGAGAGAGAGACACACACACACACCACACCACACACAAACACAACACACACACCACAAACACACACGCGCGCGCGCGCCCACACACACGCAGCACACAGCACGAACGCAACGCGGCGCGCACGCACGCAGCACGAAACGCACGCTGGCACACAAACCTACATGTCTTTATCAGTCATTTTTGTGAACAAGACGTATAAACGAAAGTCTACTACAATACACGCACACGCCATAGTTGCTCGCACAAACACCCCGGACACACATGAGAGAGAGAGGAGAGAGAGAGAGGAGAGGAGGTGGAGAACAGGGGACAGACAGACAGACAGAGACAGAGATTTACGGATTTAACTCCCATTTGTCATGGCACAGAGAGAAAGAAAATAAAATATCTCACATCACACACAATCTTAATCCATAAGCGTTCTTACCCCAGGGATATAACACTTAGACTTTTTGTAAAAATTCCTCCCTTCTTTTGTTAATATTTAGAAAATGTATACTCTCAAGAAACTCCGGGTGTAGTGCAGAAAGATAATGGGGAAGTTTTAAAAGGTTTTTCACTCAGCTTAGCGTCACTGAAAGATTCTCCCCACGTCCTTCCTCGTCGCCTCTATCCCCTGAAATTCACCAGGGACGACGTCTCAACGACACCACCTGGGTTCTGGCTCCCTCGTCTAGCCAAACGTAGCCGGGACTTCCTTCTGTAAGTCTTCACGACCGGTTGCTGCCTCAAACGCCTCGGCAGGGAGCTCCTCCAGCTTTTTCTCTCCCGTTAGGCGGAGCATGCCCTCTGTTACATCGTCTTCAACCGGTGCAGCCTTCAAACGTCTACGGCAGGGAGCTCCTCTGCTTCTCACTCGTAGCGGAGCATGCCACCTCTACTATACAAAGTCTGGGAAAACACCACCTTTAACTATCCCATTTCTTAACACTTCCAATTATAAATTTATTCAGTTGTATTCCACCTGATATAACTAACAACCATTCCCTTCCGTCTCCACCTCGGCACAATTTCTGAGATAAATAGAAATAAATTATATTATTTTCCAAGTCATTTTCAACAACCCAAGACAATTTTTATTTTATAAACAAAACAGCTTGTCTCCTCACCGGCCTAGAATAACCATCTCGAATCTATATAACAATGGAAAGAATAATTTTCATATACTTGCAACATAGTCATCGTAATACTATTCATAAAACATAAACAAAACCAAGCTGTAAAGAAATTGAAATATTAAAACTTAACATCTCTAAGTCTTTCACTTACCCGGGCGCTTCGCTCCCCAGGACTTACTAGCGTCTTACTCTCTCTCGCGTCTCTCACAGCAGTACAGCGCTCGCTCTCTTCCGGTCTGTCAATGCAGACAGCTAATACATCGTCCGGCCAACATCAAAATTTCAAGCTCACCCGTTTATAAAAACTGCACGAGAGATCCAATGCATCTCCCCTCTAAAACCTGTGCGGGCTACAAACCATGTCTGTAAGCATATCAAACTTTTATACACAGCTTTTGGGTCGCGCTTTTACACTGCAATATAAACTAAATTGGACCTCTATCTCTATACTAAACACAATTCATTTTGAAACCTATAAAAATTATTAACATTTTCTTTTCAGTACCCCCCCCTTACAAAAGGAGCGCACCAGCGGATCTTTATAACTTAAGGATAAACCAGAGGGTACACATCTCCAAAATGGACAATTTCTCCGAGACAAATTCTATCTTTATTTCACTACCTCGGAAATTTATTAGGGAGAAACTTGATTATTCCAACATCACCTTTCAAATTCTCATCCATGTTTCCCCCCCCCCCCCCCCCCCCCCCCCCCCCCCTTGATCAACATCAATTACAAAACAAAATAGCAGAAATTGACATTGAGGGAGATCCAAGAAAATTTGACGTGATACGAAACGCAACAATAATCTCACTGTAAAACAGTATACTAAATAGCATACCATCTGGTCATATTGCAAACATGATCACAAATAAAAACCCAAAACATCAGCAGTTCAATTTTTCTCAACGGCTGAGAAAATCTGCAAACAGGTTTGCTGACCGAGATGGAGTAAACAGTGAACTGTACTCCGGCAATGAAAGGGACCACCTCATAATCCTTGCATTTTTGGAAAACTCAAGACTGGAGTGTAAGTCAAAGGGGCGATGATCTGTCTGGAGATAAATTTCCTTCCCCAGAGATATCCTACCTAGTTAGTTTATCACCACTCTATAGATAAGCATTCTCTCTCGATAGTACTGTATCGAGTTTCTCAGGGTAGAAGTTTGAGACTCACGAAAGCGTCGGGATGAAGAACATCATCATGCTCCTGAACTAAGCACCACCGATCCCGATTGGAATGGCATCCGACCGAACCACAAATGGTTTCCCCAAATCTCGGCAAACAGCAAAACCGGATGAAGACAACCTTCTTCTTCAAACTTCTCTAAAGCAGACTGACATGGCAGTCGACCACTCCAATTCGTTGTAGCCTTTCCTGAACCAAATCGCTGGTAGGAGCAGTAGTGACGCAAAGTTGTGGTTTAGTTTTTTGTAAAAACGTCTGTGTATCCACCAACCCAAGTAACGCACGCACTTGCCTCTTTTGTAGATGGAGGAGTTTAATGGATGAATCTTATCAACCTTTTCCTTGTCTGGCTGCAAGGAAACCCCATGACCAATGTATGTCCATAAAAGAAATTCAATTCTTGAAATCCAGCATAGAGTTTCGAAGGACGAGTGTCAAAACAGCTTGCTTTAGCTTTTCTAGCACTTTCCTCAACATCTTTCAAATGACCCTCACCACTTCTTACTGAAGATTTGAGATGTCGTTCGAAGAAATTCAATGCTGACTCGACCTAAACTTTAAAGCACGCATAACCCTAGCAAACGTCCAGTGGAGCTGTCACAAGCCAAATGGCATTCCACCCACTGAAAACTACCCTTGGGGTGTTTGAAAAAGGCCCTAGAGTCTTAGTCTATCATCTTCCCCTTCCACATGGAATCTGCCAGTAACCTATCGTTTAAATCAATCTTGGTGAAAGTAACGAGCATGAGACAAACCTGAAAACAACTCCTGGCTTCCGAAATCGGTTCAGCATCCGTACGAGGAACTTTGTTAAGTTTCTCTGTAATCAACATCAGAATCTAGTGGAACCATCTGGTTTTTAACCAACTCAACAGGAGGCGGAAATAATAGGAGACTGGGACGGTTCAATGACTCTCTAAATTCACACTCCTTTGTACTCTTCCTTAATCGTTTTCCTGGAAGATAAAGGAAAGAGGGTACGGTTTCCTGAAATCGGGCGTTTATCCGTCTCAGATTAATGTCGTGCACATTATTCAGAGACAAACCACCTCGAGGATTGTTACTTGTCAAAAATTGACTCGTTACTTGCTATTATACGTCAGATATTTTCTCTCTGTTCTGTCAAGACAACTGGTCAGAGTAATGACGTCAGAGCACGGTCTCACTCGTAGAAGTGTACAAAGTAGGTTTCTTCCGACTAATTGTTATACAATCAGTGGGTCAAAATGAAGGCCAAAACCAGCTACTTAATCCTCACACTGGAACACTCATCTTTGGTTAGCGTCACACACAGGTTCTATTGTCAGTTGAAACATTCAATCTTTGAGGAACAAACGTATGAGTTGAATGTCTGTAATGGTTGTGTCAAACCCATTAACACTCACAACAGCAGTCTCAACTTCTAGGCCGGTGAAAAATGTTTTCTGCATGTTTGGATGCAAAATTTCCTTTTTGCCACCCATGTCCCACGACATAGTCTAAGTCGAGTACTTCAACAATCTTGTAGGGGACCTTTTCCATGTCATCAACAGTTTGTTCGTAGCTGTAGGAAAGAAATACTAGTTACTTCGTAGACACTTGAAAACGAACGAACACGAGAACGTTTGTCATGGTACTTCTTCTGTACTTTTGGCAGTCTTGTCAAACAGACGTCTGAGCATTTCTGGCAATATCAAGCTATGTTGTTTTCAAATCACACACTTACTCGCACACATTCTTTTGCTTCCGCCACATTTTCGCTTTCCAGCCATGCTTCAGCTAGAAAATCTAGGGGTCCTCTAGCCCTGCGACCAAACAACAATCAAAAGGTGAAAAACCTGTAGAATCATTTGGAAGTTCACGACAACAAACAAGGTGTGGAGCAAGCTGCTGTGAACGGTCTGACATTACCCTTTATCAATCTTCTTTATCTTGGGCTTCAAAGTGCAATGGAAATATTTATACACAAATTTGGACTGAGCATGACTCACGGGGAAGAATAGAAGAATGTACTCCTTTGATGGAAAGTTATCTCAAAAAAAACGCACTTCAAAATTCCTGAAGTGGAACTGTGAAACCATTTTTCTGACAGAAGTTCAACTGGAAAACCCAGACGACAAAATATCTGTGACAATGCCTCTGCTACAGTAATCGATCGATCGATCTTGAGCGGGAAAAATAGCCTCAGGGAGATAAACGTGTAGCCACATCAACAACTGTCAACAATTACCTGTGATAATTGTCCTCTGAGGTGGATGAAAGGGACCCACATTGTCTACTGCTACTCTTGTAAAAGGGTTTCTTCGATCATTGGGCATCTGAGACAACTGGAACATCAGGGAGTGTACGACCCTTTTGAGTACAATTTTTGAAAAATTTCACATGGCCTGCATAAGTCTTGACATCTCTCACTACTCCTGCGCCACCCGAAACATTCGAACTCTAGCCAATGTTTTCTGGACACACAATGACCTGCAAGTAAGCATCAGGAGCTGTAAACAGCCCCTCGTGAACCTTCCTGGAACCCACAATCTGTTGACAAGTGTGTATCTCCCTTGGAAAATGTACGAAGAACAAAACACCTTTTTTCCTTCACAAAGGAACTATTAACTCTGTTTTGGTTTGAATACACTCGCCAGACTGAACCATGGTTTTTGTTTTGGAAACTTCAGCCAATGAAAACATCTTTTCCGCAAACTGATCAATCTCCTCTGTTGACCAAAGACAATCCGACACTGGAATGTCTAACTCGCCTTTCACTTATGTTCCTGCTTTTTTTGCGCCCATGTTTCCACTGCAGCTGCACTCGGAGGCACTATCTATTATTGTTGAGTCTGCACTGGGAGTAACACCTGAAACATTTCCCAAATTGAGATCTGCGATGGGCTCTTCTAGACACCTGCATAACAGAGAACCTGAAAATAAACACTGTATCACCTCCACAGAGCGACAGGAATTCTCTTCAGTATTTCCACCAAATGTAACCACTTTCTGCGGTCTTGCCCACCTACTGTTCTGGTCGAACAAGTGACCTCCTAACTCCTGCAGTTGTTGCACCTGATCACGTAGATACCTGACACCTGAAAGCCATTCACCTGTCCACACAAATGGGGTAAGGAAACAGACTCTGAAGTCAACGTAAGTAACACAGCACCTCTGATCCACAGAAAATCCTTGCTGTTAACGCATAAGGAAAAACATTGCAACTTCTTGTGCTGTTTTGGAGGAGATTGTGATCGTGGACCTTCTCTGAAATGTTGCACATTCCTTCTCTGTAATCGACCTCTCCCACCACATTCAAAACATCTCACAATTCCTTGCGAGTAGAAACTCCGACCTTTTTCCTCTAGCGTCACCACGGACTTCTGAACTGATTATTGTCCCACCACGATCAAGAAAACTGCTGGTTTTGAGCACGAGAGTTACTGGGACGTGCGGTTTTTGGGAATGGGTAGTTTGGGAACGGGGAAAAACATGTCTGGTAAACCCTGCTCTGTGTCTCACATTTTGTCCATTTGAAGTAGAATGCCAATCTCAATCTTGTTCCCACGTGACATACACGTATTTTGGATGAGCCATCGGTAGCTTTATTGCTGCTTTCTAAGGAGTTCCTGCAAGATGTTTTCAACTACGTTCACGTAGAAAAACTTCATTTCTTTGCTCTCAGAAGACAAAAATTTGTGCAACATAATTGCATATTCCACGAAGACATTCATAGGACAAATCTATGTATGAAAGTTCCACAACGTTCAAACAAATTGTGTTTAAACGAGTGGCGTAATGACCACAAAAAGATTCATCTTTCTCTGGTTAGAATTTCTAATACTTATCTCTGTATACATATTTTGTATACATTGAACTTTGCAAGCAAAGCTTCTTGAGGTCTTTATATTACCACAGGAACACTTGCACACAGAAGTTTGATACAAAGACATCGCACTGCCTTGTAAATGCCCACACCCAAGAAGAACATACCCCATTCCTTTTCTATCCCATTTCACATTCTCAGCAAATGTTTCAAAAACGAAATAGGTATGAGTCCATATCATCACTAGATTCTTTAAATTAGGCCATCTTAGGAGAAACGTTCTGCTTTAGTACCAGACTGAGAACATTGTTTGATTCACCTTGTCATGTTTTCCCCGCGCAGAAAACTTAATCCTCTCTTTCTCTCTAATTCAAGGTCTCAGCTAGATTCTTTTCTGTAACAGTCGATCCTATCTCTCACTTTCTGTGGTCTTTGTGCTTCTCTTCAAATTTCAATCGCATCAACTCTCTCTCACCTTGTTCTTTCTCATGCCTGATACTTGAGGCCAATCTTTCTTTCTCTTCTGAGCTATGTCTCTTCCTCTTTAGCTATTTGAGCAAGTCTGTCCTTTTCTCTTTCAGCTGCATCCCTCTTTTCTTTAGCTATCTGGAAGCTGTCTTTAGTTTTCTCTTTCAGCTGATCTCTCTCTTCTTTAGCTACTCTTTCAGTACATCTCTCTCTTCCTGTGTTATCTGAGCCTGTCTTTTCGTTTTCTCTTTCAGTGCATCTCTCTCTTCTTTAGCTAGCGGTGCCTGTCTTTCGTTTGCTACTTCTCAAGCCTGCATCCCTCTCTTCTTTAGCGATCTGAGACTTGCCTTTCGTTTTCTCTTTTCAGCTGATTCCATCTCTTCTTTAGCTTTATGAGCTTGCCTGTCTTTCTCCTCTATATCCACCTGAGCCAGTCTTTCCTTTCTACTCTCTATCCACTGAGCCAGTCTTTCTTTCTCTCTCTATCCAGTTTAGCTTCCATGTCTCTTGGTTCTTTTTTCTTTTTTAGCTGCCAAGTCTCTTTGTCTTTTTCTTTTTTATGAGGCTAAGTCAAGTCGTGTTGGTGTGTTTTCTCTCTCTTTCCATAGTATTTTTTATCACAAAATTCTTTAAGTTCTGGACCAGCCAACCTAACTCTTCTTTGCCTGTGTGTGTTAACAATGCAAATTTATCCGGATCCATGTTTGAATATACTATACAATTTCTTTATATCAAATTAATAAATTTATGTCACCAAAAACACAATGTTGAATTCAAAATTTTACTTTAGTATCAAATTTTCTAAAGCACACACAAATGTTTAAATCAATAAGTCCACACACACACACAAAACAAAATTAATTATGACCAATACAATGGGAGAGAAAAGAAACCTACAGACATGCAATTATTACGCTGAATCACTTACAAATCACACAAAACAATTTTCACGGACAACTATACAAACTAAAACTTCACTATCACATGTACAAAAATACCCTACACTACAAGGGTTGGTATTCTCAAATAAACGCTAACATATAAAAGTTTAAGAAAGAAAGTCATCAATCAAACAGGGAGCCAAGAGAGATGGACAGTAACAAACGGAAGGTAATTGAACTACTACCCTCGACACTACAGAAAACTATCTATTTACACGTATGTGTCCCCGTAAACTGGAAGTCGGGTGTAAATTACATACATAAAAATATACATGACTTTTTAAATGAAATTCTGGGTGTTGCAAAATGTTTTTATTTCGCTACTAAAACAAAGCCTAAACCTGGGGTTTCGGGGGTCACCACTGTCAAGCAAGACGAGACAGAATTTTAATATCTCACATCACACACAATTCTTACTCCATACGCGATTTCTTAACCAGGGATTATAACACTAAGTCTTTGTAATAAATTCCACCCTTCTGTATTAATTATTAGAAAATGTCTTCACTCGAACTCCGGGTGTTAAGCAGAAAGAAATGGGGGAAAAGTTTTAAAAGGTTTTTCACTCAGCTTTGCGGTCTATGAAAGATTCTCCCACGTCTTTCCTCGTCGCCTCTCTCCCCTAAGTTCACAGGGTCGACGTCAACGAACCAACCGGGTCTGGCTCCACGCTAGCCCAAACGTAGCCGGGACCTTATTCTGTAAGGCATCAGACCGGTGCAGCCTCATACGCCGACGGCAGGGAGCTCCTCAGCTTCTTCACTCCGTAGCGGAGCATGCCCATCGGTACATCGTCAATCGGTGCTGCCTCAAAGTTACGGCTGGGTGATCCTCCAGCTTCTCAACTCCCAGTAGCGGAGCTATGCTCCTCTACATACAAAGTCTGGGATCACACCATTAACTATCCAGTTATTAACACTTCTATAATAAATTTTTCTGCTTCGTTCTCACACCTGAAAAACTAAAGCCACATTCCTTCGTCACCACTCGGCAAATAATTTCTGAGTTAAAATAGAATAAATAATTTTATTTCCAAATTCATTTCAACAAACCAAGACAAATTTATTATATATACAAACAGCTTGTCTCCTCCACACGGCCTCGAAACCATCTCGATAATCTAATAAAACAAATGGAGAGAATTAGTTTATATACTTGTCAACATATTCATCGTAATAACTATTCATAAACCATAAACAAAAACCAAGCTGTAAAGAAAATGAAATATTATAACTTAACAACACTAAAAAAAGTCTTCTACTACACCGGGCCCTCTCTCTCCCTGGGATTTCTAGCGTGCTCTTACGCTCTTCGGTCTGTCAAACAGCAGACAGCCGCACGACTCTCACTCTCGGTCTGTCACTGCAGACGCTATAACATCGACCGGCAACAATACAAACTTCAAGCTCACCCGTTATAAAAAACTGCCGAGAATCCAGGCATCTCCCCTCTAAAAACCTGTGCACGGGCTACACACATGTCTGCCTTCAGAATATCAAAACTTTTTATACCAGTGTGGGTGGTGCATGCGCTTATACATTGCAATAAAAAATTAATGTACTTATCTCTATACTTAATACACAAATTAAATGAAAACCTATAAAAATTATTAATACATTTTCTTTACACCAGTGCCCAAAACATTAGGTACTTTACAAAATATTCGCTTACCTACGAATGCCGTTTCCATTTAAGAGTTAGTTAGTGACTGATGAAATTGAAACGAAAACACAGAAGTTGGAGCTTTCATTATCTCTCTCTCTTCTCTCTCTCCTCTTCTCTCTCTCTCTGCGTCGCTCTTCTCTCTCTCAATGTATAAGATGCACTTACTATAATTTCGGCATCGATTCCATTATACTAAAGGCTGTATCACTTTACAGTAACAACTATTTATGATCTCTCTCTCTCTCTCTCTCCTCTCTCCTCCTGGTCGGTCTCCTGTCTCTCTTCTCTCTCTCTCTCTCTCTCTCTCTCTCTCTCCTCAGATGTATAAGATGAACTTACATTGAATTGCATCGATTCCTTTATCTTAAAGGCTGATAAAAATTTTTGCTTCTCTCTCTGTCTCTCTCTCTCTCTCTCTCTCTCCCCTCTCTTCCCATTCTCTCTCTCTCCCCATCTCTTCTATGGTCCCTCTCATCTCCCCATCTCTCTCTCTCTCTTCTCTCCCCTTTCTCTCTCTCTCTCTCTCTCTGCTCTCTCTCTCTCTCTCTCTCTCCCATCTCTCCTCTAGCTCTCTTGCCATTTCGTTCGCTTTCTTCCGCCCGCAGTCTGTTCTTCAATCAATGCGTCTACGTGGTACATATGGCAAAACATAAAACAGCGGGTCCCTGTTCACGACCGTGCTGTTTGACTGGGTCCTGGGTGAGCACCAAGCAGGAAGGTCGACTGTTAAAAGCTACAGCGGTTGGACCGTGCACTTACACCTCTGGGACGGTGTCAAGTACGTTTTGTTGGGAGCTCGGGGGGGTGAACAGGAAGGGCGAAGGTGGAGGAAGGGGGTGGTGGGTTTGTGGGGGGGGGGGGGGGTGAGTAGGGGGGGGGGGGGTGGTGAGAGGCTGAAGACGGGCAGAGTGGGGGAGGGGGGGGTTGTACTAGGGGTGTTAGAAAAGAAGGGTTGTAGGAAGTGGGGTGAGGTGGGGATGGTGAGAGAGAGAGGAGTTTTTTTCCTCCAGAATATGTTTAAACTGGGACAATATCATGTTATGTCGATACACATACATACTTGTATGCACATATTTTCCTCTTTCCCTACACACATACCCAGTTAAAGAGACAGTCACACACACATACGCGCACGCTTCACGCGCGCGCACACGCACGCACACACACTCACCCACACAACACACACACACACAAACACACACACACACACACACACACTGAGTCGCTCGCACGCACGCCACACACACACACACCACACACACACACACACACTCAACACACACACACTCACACACACACACACACACACGCGTACGCCTATAGGGATGATCAAATTGAACAAACTACTGGCTTCTAGTCTTCCTGTCTGAGCCGCAGCATACACAGCAATGCTGGTGGGACATACTGACCTGGCCTGGCTTTGATACCATACTACACCCGACATTGCTTGTCTTGATGGAGTTTCGATCCCACAACCTCCCAGTCTGCGCAAACATGCGGAGTAACCACGGCACCACCACGTCGGATGTTTGAAGTATTGGGTGTCTTCTCCCTTGTGGCCTGTTCGGGTGGTATAGATGCACGGTCCGTCACGTTCTCTTTTTTTGGCGGAACCGGAAGGTCGGGGTGGGCGGGGTGGAAGAAAGGGGAAAGGGGGTGGGGGGGGGGGGGGGGGGTTAGGAGGGATGGTTTTCGACACAGGCTTTTGAAACAGTTTCCCCCCTTTTCTCTTCGTGCGTTAAAACTGAAGTTCGCCCTATGGGATTTGGAGGGTGACTTTAAACATTTTTTCTTCTAACGTTTTGTAATAGCCATACATTTTTTTTTTTTAACTTTGTAGTCTCCTACTTAATGGTGTCCCTTTCTTTTTCATCCCACTGGTGTAACCCAGTTATATTCCTGGTCCGCTCTCTCTCTCTCTCTCTCTCTCTCTCTCTCTCTACTCTCTCTCTCTTCTCTCTCTGCGCGCCACGCGCGCGCGCGCGCGTGTGTGTGTGTATGTGTGTGTGTGTGTGTGTGTGTGTGTGTGGTGTAATCTAAGATCAACTGAAATTTAAAAAAAAAGAAAAAGTATTGTGGGGAAAATTTTATTTTCATCGCATCTTAATGCTCATAGTGAGGCTAATGGAGGAAGATGCAGGATGGCTTGTGGTGATGATGATATTGGTGGTGGTATTGATTGTGTGGTGGGGGTGGGGAGTGCGGGGGGGGGGGGGGGGGGGGGGGGCCAGGGCGGCGGGGAGGGGGCAGTGGTGTTGTTGGTAGCCACGCATAGATTCGAAATAAAATGGAAAGTTACCTAAAACCACGTTAACTAAAGGCGTATATATTGACCAATGCTTATGAAGATGTCATTACATAGTTTCATTCTAGTCATTGAAATACATGACGACCTTGCTCTAGATTTCTTTTAATGATGTTCCCGAGAGCCGTCAACCAGCCCGAGAGATACAGCCCTGCAAGGTTCGTTTGGAAGAAACCTTCCATTAGGTGGCATATTGAAAAAGTATATCATCATTCTACATGTCGCCATTTTGAGTATATAAACGCATTTAGCAGCTGTAAACAGGAGCCGATGACGGCCAAAACAAATCGTTCTAATACATTCCTCTGATGGAATGAACTTGGAAACTTCCGGGACTTGGAACCCCTGACCGCTAACCCACGGGACCCACAGCGGTGGTTCGTTTCCCCAGGAGGAGAAACCAGCAGTGAAAGAGGGTCCTGGCCTTGGAGTCGCCTGGCTGAGCAAGTCTACGTATAGGAGATTCCCTGGACGATGGCTTTAATGGTCAGTTCTGTCATTGACGCCCTGTGGTCGAATAGGTAACTGTGAAGTATGACCACGTGGACACCACGGCCTGTCTGTATGCAGCATAGACCCTTGGGGGGAGGGGGGGAGGGCAGGGGGGGGGGGGGGGGCGGGTAGGTTAAATGTGGAGTTTTGACTACGTACACACTCGGCCTGTCTGTATGACAGGCATAGCCATGGGGAGGGGGACGAGAGGCGGGGAGTGAAATAGGTAACTGTGGAGTTTTTGGACCACGTTCACCCCACGGCCTGTCTGTATGCAGCATAGCCAAGGGGAGGGGGAGGCGGGGGGGGGGGGGGGGGGGGAGTGAAATAGGTAACTGTGGAGTTTTTGTCCCACTTCACACCACGGCCTGTCTGTATGCTGATAGCACATGGGGAGGGGGAGGCGGGGGGGGGGGGGGGGGATGTGATTAGGTACTGTGGAGTTTTTTGACCACGTCACAAACGGCCTGTCTGTATGCAGCATTGCCCATGGGGAGGGGGGAGGCAGGGGGGGGGGGGGTAGGGTAGGTAACGGTGGATGTTTTTGACCCGTACACCACTGCCTGTCTGTATGCAGATAGCCCATGGGGAGGGGGGAGGCGGGGGGGGGGGGGGGGAGGGGGGGATAGGTAACTGTGGTGTATGACCACGTGACACCACGGCCTGTCTGTATGCAGCATATAGCCATGGGGAGGGGGAGGCAGTGGGGGGGGGGGGGGGTAGGGGAGTGGAATAGGTAATCTGTGGAGTTTTTGACCACGTCACACCACGGCCTGTCTGTAGCAGCATAGGCCCATGGGGAGGGGGGGATGGCGGGGGGGGGGGGGGGCGGGGGGAAGGGGGAATAGGTTACTGTGGAGTTTTTGACCACGTCACACTCGGCCTGTCTGTATGCAGCTTGCCCCATGGGGAGGGGGAGGCGGGGGGGGGGGTGGGGGGGGGAAGTGGAATAGGTAACGTGCGAAGTTTTTGACACGTCACACCACGGCTGTCTGTATGCAGCATAGCCTTGGGGGAGGGGGAGGCGGGGGGAGGGGGAGGAATAGGTAACTGTGGAGGGTCTTTGACCACGTCACACCACGGCCTGTCTGTATGCAGCATAGCCCAGGGGAGGGGGAGGCAGGCGGGGGGCGGGGGGGGGGAGTAGTAGTGAAGGGGGGGCGGGATGGGCGATGAAGTGAATAGGAAAAACTGTGGAGTTTTTGCACGTCACACCACGGGGCCTGTCTGGTATGGCAGCCATTGCCCTTGTTGTTTTTTTTTACTCTGCGCGCTTAACCCTTTCTCAGCTGAATCCATCGACACTGCAGGGCTTTTTGACACGGAGTCAGAGGTAATGATTACCACCACCACATCCCCGAAGAAGTTTATGTCTCCCATCCATTTGGTTTGTTCATCAGTCTGCCGGCGCAAGAAAACCATTAACTACTCAACCCTATTTATTTTTTAACGAGACTTGGTGGAACTACGGAATGCGGTGCCAAAGGAAAAGGCACTGAACGGTGTAGTGCCTGTCTAGAGTACAAAGAAAAGGCACTGAACTGGAGTGCCTGTCTAGAGCCAAAGGAAAAGGCACTGAACTGTGTAGTGCCTGTCTAGAGCACAAAGGAAAAGGCACTGAACTGGAGTGCCTGTCTAGAGCACAAAGGAAAAGGCACTGAACTGGAGTGCCTGTCTAGAACACAAGGAAAAGGCACTGAACTGAGTGCCTGTCTAGAACACAAAGGAAAAGTCACTGAACTGAGTGCCTGTCTAGAACACAAAGGAAAAGTCACTGAACGGAGTGCCTGTCTAGAACACAAAGGAAAAGGCACTGAACTGGAGTGCCTGTCTAGAACACAAAGGAAAAGGCACTGAACTGGAGTCCTGTCTAGAGCACAAAGGAAAAGGGACTGAACTGGAGTGCCTGTCTAGAGCACAAAGGAAAAGGCACTGAACTGGAGTGCCTGTCTAGAACACAAAGGAAAAGGCACTGAACTGGAGTGCCTGTCTAGAAACACAAAGGAAAAGGCACTGAACGGGAGTGCCTGTCTAGAGCACAAAGGAAAAGGCACTGAACGGGAGTGCCTGTCTAGAGCACAAAGGAGAAGGCGTTGAATGTAGTGCCTGTCTAGAACACAAAGGAAAAGGCACTGAACTGTGTAGTGCCTGTCTAGAGCACAAAGGAAAAGGCACTGAACTGGAGTGCCTGTCTAGAGCACAAAGGAAAAGGCACTGAACTGGAGTGCCGTCTAGAGCACAAAGGAAAAGGCACTAAACTGGAGTGCCTGTCTAGAGCACAAAGGAAAAGGCACTGAACTGTGTAGTGCCTGTCGCAGAGGTTGTTATTTTGTTATGTTATTTTGTTTTTTTTGCTTTCCCGAGTAGTGTTTGACCTAAAACAATATCTCTGCATTTAAAAAAAAAGTTGTTGTTTTGTTTGTATAAGATCGATCACATGATTCTTTCGGAAATACGTAAAAACAAAACTGTCCTAAGAAATCTCAAAACACAGAGTTTTGTTCTCAGAAATTTACTCTAGAAATATCCGGTAACATTTGGAGGAACAGTCTGCGTAACCAGTTTTTTTTTAATACTTTTTTTTTCTTTTTATTATACACGTTGCAGTTACGATGGAATTACGGCGCACAGACAGACCCATGGACAGATAACTCTCTCATTGCCCGGCAGGCGTGGGCAGAGGGTCAGCAGGAAGAGAACTGGTGTGGACATTGTGTGTGAGGGACACCGGTCAGCGGACAGCTCCATTGAGGACGGAAGGAAATGGAAGACGGCCAGGAGGAAGCAGCCCTGGTTCATATAACACTGCCTCTTCCTCTCCATGTCTGAGGGCCACCACACAGCTGACCGCCAAATATTGTCTGGGAAAAAAAAGAGATGCTGACACACTTGGCAATAACTTCTGCCTGCACAAGCGCTACACTTGAAAAATCGTTCGCGACAAGAGTTTACTTTGCGGCTTGTCGTTTGACACCAGGAATTCTCAAAATGGGAATTGCATACATATTGTGACCTCACAAACCACTCATCAAATCTGTACCCGACCGAGACTTTGTTACTCATCTCCAAAGCATATTTCATTCATGTCTGTGCTATGGTTTATTTGAAAATCATTGACAATTTATAATTTGCGTTCAAAATCGTGTGATATGTTTTA
>CM031625.1:34695388-34700388 GCA_018398815.1 Conus ventricosus
GGAATTAATTTTTTTGAAAGAATTTTTTCCCCTATTCCCTTTTCCCCCGCGCGCGCGCCCCGCACACACACACCCCACACACCACCACAACACACTCCAAATGGAAGGGGAGAGGATGGGGGGAGGAAGGGAAGGGGGAAAATGGGGGGAGAGGAGGAAAAAGCGGGGGGAGAGTTTGTGTGGGGTTTTGTGAGTGTGTGTGTTGGTGGGTGGTTTTGTGTGTGAAATGCGTGTGTGTGTGTTTGTGTGGTTTTGGGGCCCCCGCGGGGCGTCGTGTTTGTAAAGTGCACGGGGGCCTGTGAAATGCTGCATTCTTGGAAGTCTGAAAATTTTTTAAAAACCCGGGCGGTTTTTGTTTCAGGATTAGGGGCCCCTTTCCCCAAAAAAGAAAGGATTGGTTATGTCAAGGGGAAATTTTCTCCAAACTTGTAAATGCATGGAAGGCCCCGCATCCCTTTTGTAACAACGCCCCCCCACATGCCTTCGTCCCCTTTCCCCCTATTTTTTCTTTTTTTTTATTTCATTCTATGGCGAACAGCTTGGGGTAAGTGCCCCGAAGGTTTCGTCCGGTCGGTTTTTTCGTCCCCGATTTTGTGGAAGAATACGAATACCCAAATCCACACCACCCCACACACACACACACAAAACACAAAACCCCCACCAAAACCCAACATAAAATACATATATACAAAACCCCCAAAGCGCGCGCACCCCACCCCACATACAACCCCGCCCCCATACACTCGTACACAAAACGCACGGGACTCGCACCCCCAAACTTTCACAAAGCGCGCCGCGCGCCCACCCAACAAGCCAAAACCCACACACACAACACGCGTGCGCAAAGTGGGCCCAAAAAGAACCCCGGGGAAGGGGGGGGGATCTAAATCCATAAAACTGAAACCACCCGAACCCACTTGTTAAAGTGGAGCACGGCACACACACCCCCCCCAACACACACACACACACACACCCACACCCCCCACACACGTACACACACACACCCACACACACACCACACCCCAACACACACGCCCACCCCAAACACACACACACACACACGGGAAGCGCGCAAAAACAATTTAACCCTACACACACAGGCGAGGGGCACGCGCGTTTCGGACTGGGGGGGAGGGAAAGAAAAAGGGGGGGGGGGAGGAGGAACTAAATTACAATTCTGAAACCACCAGAAAAAACAGTTTAAAATGGGCAGGGAAAAAAAAAAACGTTGCAAGTTAAGAGAATAACGTGGGGGGGAAAAACCCACAAACCCCCCCATTTTCCCCTCTTAAAGAACCCTTTTTAAAACGGTGACTAAAACTCGGGCGTGTTTTTATTCCTTTTTTGGGTATTTTAATTTCTACTTTAAAAAAAAAAACAAAGAAAAAAAAAATGCGGTTTTCTTAAATTAAAAGGAAAAAAAGGGGGGAAAAGGAAAAATTTTCCCCCACCTATAGCGGCTTAAAAATGAAAATTTATATTGTTTCCCCATCGAAAAAGGGAAGGATGATTGTAACGGGGAAGAGGGAAACTACCCTCAGAGATTCATCTTGGGTAAAGTTTTTTTTTTTTTTTTTTTTTTGTTTGTTTTTTTTTTTTTTTTTTATAACTTTCCTTTTTCACTGGGGGTTTTTATTCCAGATGTAAAAAACCCGTGTGTTAGGGCTGAAAAATATTTTCCGCCCCCGGAAGGGGTTGAGGGAAAAGGGGACAAAAATTGAGAAGGGATTGTGGAGGGGAAAAAACCCCCTGCCCTTTGTGTCAAGGGCCCTCCCGATGTGTATTGGCTTTTGGGGTGTGTTTTGTGTGTGTGTGTTGTGTCGGGGTGTGTGGTTTTTCCCAACCCCCTCTTCCCCAGTGACAGAATAATCAAAATGGGTTTATGGTTTGGGCAGTTCCTTTGGGTTCCCCTTCTGCCAGAGGAGCGCAACAAACCAAAAAGGGGGGCCACAGAAGCAAAACAAGGGTAAATCCTTACCTGAAACCACCAGAACGACGGTTTTAAAAAAGGGGCACACCACACACACAACACACACACACCCACAACACCCCAAACACCACCACCCCACCACCCCAAACAACAACAACAAACCCAAAAAACCCCAACCCCACCCCAACCCCCAAAACTCACTTAAAAAACTCAAAAAAAACACCCACACCCACACACACACCCCACACCCCCAAAACACCCACACACACACACCCCACAAAAACAAACAACAACCAAAAACAACAAAAAAAACCAAAACCCCCCACACACACACACCCCCCACACCCACCCACACACACACCCACCCACCACACACACACACACAAAACACAACCCCACACACCAAACACACACACCCCCACCACACACAAAACACAAAACACCCCTTCCCTTTTTCCTTTCTTTCCCGATAAAGCACCCCCACACACACCCACCACACAAAACACCCAACACACACACACCCACACACAACCCCACACACACCCAAACCCCCCCCCACCCCACAAATCACCCAAAAGAAAATTTTAGCTCGTTTTTAGCCAATCGAAAAGTGTTCCCCTGTTTAGCAGGGACCTGATGTTATCAGCAACTTTCCCCCTTTTCCGGGCCCCCCCGTGTGCCCTTCCCCATGAAAGTGTTCCCTTCCCCAATTTCCCCCAAACCCAAAAAGCACCCCAAAAAATCCCCCCCACTGCCGCTTGGAAAAGCAAAAAAAGGGCTGAAATTTCTACTACTTCCGTAATATTTCTTTGAGGTGAGGTGTGAGTATGTGGTGGTGTGTGTGTTTGGGCGCGCGCCCCGCGTGCGTGGGGGGGGTGGTGTGGGTGTTGGGGGGCGGCGGGGCGTGTGTGTTTTTTGTGTGTGTGGGGTGTGTTTTGTGTGGTGGTGTGTGTGAGGGGGCCGTGCGTGCGGGGGTGTGTTGGGGGGGGGGGGGGGGGGGTGGGGGGGGGGCGGGGGGGGGGGGGGGGGGGGGAGAAAAAAGGAAGGGAAAAAGCCCGGGGTCAAACCCCCAATTGGATTTCTGGGCCAAAGGGAAGGAAAAGCAAAAAAAATTTAATCTCTTGTCGGGGGGGGGGGGGGGGGGGGGGGGGGGCCCCAAAAAAAAAAAACCGGCAGAAGAAAAAAAGAACAAAAACCAAAAAAACCCCCCCCCCTCCCCCCAAAAAAAAAAGAAGAAAGAAAGAGAGAGAGAAAAGGGGAGAGAGTCGAGAGGAGAGAGAGAGGGGAGAGAGAGAGAAAGAAAGTGTTTAAAAAAAAAAAAATAAAAAAAAAGGGAAAAAAAACAGTCCAAATTTAATTCATTGACCTTTGTTTTTTTGGGGGGGTTTGTTGGGGGGGCCCCGGTTTTTTTTTTTTTTTTGGGGTTTTTTTGGGGGTTTTTTTTTTTTGGGGGGCTTTGTTGTTGTTTTGTTTGGGGTTTTTTTTTTGTTGGGTTATTTGTTTTTGGGGTTTCCCCGGGTTTTTTTTTGGGATTTTTTGTTTGGTGTTATTGTTTTTTTGTTGTTTTTTTTTATTTTTTTTTTTTGTTGTTTTTTAATTTTTTTTTTTTTGTTTTGGTTTTGTTCACCCGGGTCCTAATTTTTTTGGTCTGTCTTCTTCTTTCTGGGCTTTTTCCCTTTTCTCTCTTTTTTGTTTCCTTTCTTTCTTCTTCTTTCTTTCTGGGTTACTGTCCGCTGTTTGGTGTTTTTGGGCTTTTGGGGCCAACAAGGCAGGTTGTTTTGTTTTTGGGCTGTACCCCATTTTTTGACGCCTTATTTTTTTACCTTGCCACAGCTAATGCATCGGGCGGGTTTTCCCTTTTTCCCAACTCTCGAAAACAAAATTTTGTGAAAAAAAGGGGAAGGGAAAAAAAAAAAAAGGAAAAAAAAAAAAAAAAAAAGTTGAAAGTTTTTAAAAAACCCAAAAGAGGGGAAAAAAAAAAAAACGGAAAAAATAAAGAAAAAAAAAAATTTGAATTTAAAAAAGGCCCAACCCCAAAACCCGGAAAAACCACCACGATAAAAAAAAAAAAAAAAAAAAAAGGACCCCAAAAAAGACCCCCCACACCCCCCCCCACAAACCAATACCTGAGAAAGGGAAACAACTCAAGCGAAATTTAAAAAGAAAAGAGAAAATAGGGTAAAAAAATTAAAAATGAAATAGATAAGGTTTTTTTTTAAGGAAAAAAAAAAAAGAAAGGGAAAAAAGGAAAAAAAAAAAAAAGGGGGGGAAAAAGAAAACAGCAAAAAGAAGAAAAAAAAAAAAGAAGAAAGAAAAAAAAAAATTTTTTTTTTTGGGGGGGGGGGGGAAAAAAAAACTCCCCCACTCCCACAATCCATTCAGGGAGGTATAATTACTTTGAATTTGGGCATAAAAACAGAAACCGAACCCAAAAATAATCAGGGGGGAAAAAAAAAAAAATGAAATAGAACAACAAAAAAGAGAGAAGGGGGGGGGGGGGAAAAGGAAGAGCGTTTAAAGGGGGACCCTTCCCCGTCCCAAAAACAACCCGTGGTTTAAACAGGGATCTGAAACGTAACATATTTCGACCCCCCCCCCCCGCCCCCCCTCCTTGGGTTTAATCAGGAAAACCCCAGCCCCTCCTTTTAAAACCCCCTTTAAAAGGGGGGGGGGAGGGGGCATTTCTAAACTTACACTAACCATAATATTGGGTCCTATTTTTATCCCCCAAAACTCGCTATCACCCCACCCCCAAATCCCCCCCCCCCCCAAACCACACACACACACACACCCACCACACACACACACACCCAAACACACACCACACACACCACAAAAAAAACACCGCCTTTCCTTGCAGAGAGAAAGTCGTTTCGAAAAAGTTTCAAAGGGTTTTACCCTGGGGGTTCCCCTCGGGGGGGTTTGTGTGTGGTGTTTTTTGTGTGGTTTTGTGCTTTCGTGCTGCGGGGGTTTTCGTGCGTGGGGTGGTGGGGTGGGGCCCTGCGTGCGTGGGGGTGTGTGTTGCGTGCGTGGGGGTCCCTGCGGCGGCCGTGGGGTGGTGGTGCGTATG
>CM031625.1:34715823-34730823 GCA_018398815.1 Conus ventricosus
TCACTAACATTTGGGTGGTGCGTTATCACTAACATTTGGGTGGTGCGTTATCACTGACATTTGGGTGGTGCGTTATCACTGACATTTGGGTGGTGCGTTATCACAACATTTGGGTGGTGCGTTATCACTGACATTTGGGCGGTGCGTTATCACTAACATTTGGGCGGTGCTTTATCACTAACATTTGGGCGGTGCGTTATCACTGACATTTGGGCGGTGCGTTATCACTAACATTTGGGCGGTGCGTTATCACTAACATTTGGGCGGTGCGTTATCACTAACATTTGGGCGGTGCGTTATCACTGACATTTGGGTGGTGCGTTATCACTGACATTTGGGCGGTGCGTTATCACTAACATTTGGGCGGTGCGTTATCACTGACATTTGGGCGGTGCGTTATCACTAACATTTGGGCGGTGCGTTATCACTGACATTTGGGTGGTGCGTTATCACTGACATTTGGGCGGTGCGTTATCACTAACATTTGGGGGTGTGTGTTATCACTAACATTTGGGCGGTGCGTTATCACTAACATTTGGGCGGTGCGTTATCACTAACATTTGGGCGGTGCGTTATCACTAACATTTGGGCGGTGCGTTATCACTGACATTTGGGCGGTGCGTTATCACTGACATTTGGGCGGTGCGTTATCACTGACATTTAAAATTTGTTTAGGTTTCTGCCTGCAGCCGCCTCTCTTTGCCACGACATTAACATGAATCCAAACACCAGCGAGCACTTTTAGCCCATGCTGCCATGGCATTATAATCCATATATTGATCTGCAGACTGTGTGGCCAGTCAGTTGTGGTCTATTTTTCTTAATTACAAACCGATTCATGCCGAGTCATAAAAGACGAAGAAGGGGGTTCGGCAGAAAACTCACTGTTCTATACAGAACCCCCCTTCATGCAGCGACAAAGGGAAAGGGCCGGTTGGATGGAGTCCGGCTAAGAACGTACCTTTTCCAAAATAGCTGTTCTAGCTGTTGCCAGGTTCATTGTTAATTCCAGTTTAGAAGCAGCCGAATCAAAGCTGTCATTGTCGGCGTAATTCAGCCACAAATTGTAGAAAGTAGGGTGATATCATCATCAAAAACATAGTGAGGAACTAAATCATACAAAATCATTCTGTAATGATTTTTTTCTCAGTATTTCTAGCACCCTTTCATCAATGAATCACGGAAACAGTCCGGGGTTACACACGTCCCCTTGTTTGACTCTATGAGTACAGTTCACAACATATAATTTGGCTCCAGCTCTGCTCCGCGCTATTTTTCAAGCATACAAATAACTTGCCATTAATGCAGTTCTTCAACAGAACTGGCTTTAACAACCACCTAGAAATTGGAGTGAATACCTATTTAAAATCAGGAAAGCAAAATATCATTTCGATCACTTGCAAACTAATTCTCACGGCTGATGAAGTGAATACATCTGTAGCATCCTTCTCTTTGAACAAACAAACATCTTTGCGTTCTTCATTAACGTCATTTTGATTTATTGATTGCTGTGGTTTGTTTCTAATTATAAAATCATACACTTTGCCATGTTGCCAAGAGGTTTCATCTATAATCACTCACATCATTGGTCCTCCATACATCTATAATCACTCACATCATTGGTCCTCCATTCATCTATAATCACTCACATATTGGTCCTCCATACATCTATAATCACTCACATCATTGGTCCTCCATACATCTATAATCACTCACATCATTGGTCCTCCATACATCTATAATCACTCACATCATTGGTCCCCCATACATCTATAATCACTCACATCATTGGTCCTCCATACATCTATAATCACACACATCATTGGCCCTCCATACATCTATAATCACTCACATCATTGGCCCTCCATACATCTATAATCACTCACATCATTGGCCCTCCATACATCTATAATCACTCACATCTTGGCCCTCCATCTACCACCCCCGCTTCCTCCTCATTTCTAAACATGATGGAAAATAAAAGATCTTTTTAGCGATTGTCGGATACATGCCTTCATGAACTGAATAGCTCAATAGCTGTACCAAACAATTAGCAGCAAACTGTCTCTTGAAAAAATTCCAATAAGATGCAGACAGATGACCCGTTCTATAATGTTCAAAATTTGTCCGTACAGTATTTTCTACATTCTTCTTATTATCTTGTACACATCAACGAGAGAGAGAGAGAGAGAGAGAGAGAGAGAGAGAGAGAGAGAGGGGGGGGGGGGCAAGACAGACAGACCGACAGAGAGACGAGAGAGAGAGAGACAGAGACGAGGGGAGAGAACTTGCTGATGCTCACCAACCAGTTATTCTTAGGACAGGCGCCATAACACATTTCAGAAACTGCTCAGCAAAGGCCTTCTTCACTGGGTATCCTAATGGCAGCTTGATATTGCTAGCTCCCTTTGAGCTGCTGGTCCTGGGATTCCGATGGAAAAGGCTGTGATGGGGCTGCGTTTACGGGGTAGGCGTGGGAATAATCTCATTAAGAGGGCACAAAAGAAAAGACAGCAACATGAAAGAGAGAGAGAGAGAGAGGAGAGAGAGTAAAGAGAGAGAGAGAGAGAGAGAGAGAGAGAGAGAGAGAGAGAACACTATCGAAAATGTTAAATATTGATGAACCGATTAACAAGATTCGCTGCGAAGGTAGTAAACGAGATTACGTAAAAACGGAATTATTCTTATCGTTGTCACGACGGCTTCCCCCCCCCCCCCCTCTCCTTCCCCCTCCCCCCTCCCCTCCCCTGTTCATCTTCTGAAAAGTTGAACAATTCTTTTAGCAATCACTTTTAATCTCGTTTCCATTGAAACGATAATCATCGTGATGGCTAAAAGCTACGTTGGATAAGTACTGGAAGCTGCAGCGTTACGTCGATAGCAACACAATTCAAGACAATCGAAAATAACGTTTTTTTTTTTGTTTTTTTGTTTTTAAACGGGTCATATGTCCGTTGGAATAAATCATGACGTTTACTCCAATTGTCAAACGTTCAGTTGTTTGTCATCGAAAGTTTTAATTTTAATTTTCATATCTTAGTTTGAAAACGAGGTGGCTGATATTTTACAAATTTGAGAGGAGAGAGAGAGAGAGAGAGTAGAGAGAGAGAGAGAGAGAGAGACGAGAGAGAGAGAGGAGAGAGAGAGAGAGAGGAGAGAGAGAGAGAGGCTCCTAAGTTCAAGTGTGGATGACATACTCTGAGTTTGTGTACAACTCCACCCCACCCCCACCTCCCACCACCCACCCACCAAAAAAAATTTGAAAAAATAATATATAAAAATAGAAGAAAAAAAAGGAAAAGAAAACAAAAAGAAAAATAAATGTTAAAAGCCTGTCATTTTCATCGGCAGAAAAGAGCCTTTAGATGGCTTCTGAAACCGTTCAATTTCCTGATTCGTCGCTTTCCGTCTTCACCTGTACTGCACATTCGAGATGGGTTTACACTGAAAATGATGATGTCAGAGCCAGTAATTCTGCCACAACATGAATATCATTCAAATTCTCTAATGATCATCTAAATGAGTCTGTTCCTTCAAGAATTATGCACTTCACTGTGTCATTTTGGGGCTGTCACAGCCTTGGTTAGTTCCGTTAGAACTGCAGTTTCAACTAATATCTTCCTTTGAAATCGTATATTGATTCAGCGCAAGATACCTTCAAAATGGCATGAGCTGTCTTGACTGTTGAAAGTCTGAGGTCCAGTACTGTGCGTATTGTGCAGAATTATAGAAGACTGACAAATAGTAACATTGCTATTTATCCACGATGGTGCCGATGTCAAGGATCTCAGTCTCCACTGATTTGACAATTAATTTCAGATCAATCTGCTGAATGTTTTACGTTTGAAAACGAAGCTCTCCCCCCCCCTCCCCCCCCCCCCCCCCCCCCCCCCCCCACCCCCCACCCTCTCACCCCCTCCTCTATGCCTGATCATGGCAGTTACATTTCATAGCGTTTTGCACACCGCTTGCTTTTTCTCTGACAGAAAATTAATGCTGTTACTTAATAGTTTGAGAGCTGCAAAGTGTAACACGACGTCGCTAAGTCCATGTGTTTGATGTGTGTTCGGGCATTTAGTTCGTTGAACGTGCGGAAAGGACGTGTAAATAACCCTCTCTCTCTCTCTCTCTCTCTCTGATTTTTTTCCCACCTCTGTTTCCTCATGTTTTCTCAAGAATGCCGTTTATCACTGACTATTAAACAATGCAGTTCATCTACATTGTTCTTCAGCATTTCGTAAAACGTGTGTACGTTTCTGTTTAGAAATGACATACTTGGATGGGGAAAAAAACGATAATAAAAATTGTTACTTGTTAAGACTTTCTGTGACAGGTTGTCAAAACTTTTGCTATGGAAATGTGCGTATGCAGCTATGATCTCTTGCCATGTTTATTTCATTCTAGGTCATACTGAGGTCAGATATATTCTGAAATCAGAAATAAAGAAACAGCTGCGTCCTATTACATAAACATGCTCATTTCATTCTAGATTATAGCTCTGTTAAATATTTTCACAATCGACAGGTCAGAGGGAGCCGGCTTCCCAATACAGTATAAACAGTCTGCTGGTGAGCAGGATCTCTTTATTTTATGTTCGTATGTGATGAGTCACGCAACTATAGACCCATTCCGGAAGAAAAAAAAAAACAAGATGCAAAACATATAAACGTACTCCCAGTTTGGTGGTAAAAATTTTGTGTGTAAGAGAAAAAGAAAAAAAACCCGTTGCTCTCCCTGGCGGGAATCACCAGTCTCCCGCTGACAGGCGGGATACTAACCACCATACCACCGAGGAACTGACATAGTTGGTTATGCATGAAATTATAAACCGTTATTGCAAGAAGGGAGACAATTTCCAGTTAGTGGAAGAAAAACTCGACAGCGCGATGGTTATTTCCTTATAGGACTTGATTTTTAAAAAATTATCATTCATAGCCGTTAGTAACGGCTATCCTGGTAAAATAAAACATCGGGCATCATCCCTGACCCATAATGAACCATACTTACAAATTTACAGAAAGATCGGCCAGACGTTTTGTCTGGAGCACCGGAACACATTTTGACCACGACAGATAAACAGTAAACAAGTGGGGTATGTTTGCTCCCATAGGAAACCTAACACAGAGTAACTTTTATTCAAGACTGGCACAGCCTTTTAAACTTGAATAAAGTCAGACAAATACATAGACGAACAATCTAATAGTGGGGGAAAAACAAGCGCAGGCCAACAACTGAACTGTCTGGCAAAGATTTGGACTGAGGGGAGGGGGGGGTTTGAAGATGGAGAAACTGAGAAAATGAAATTTAAAAAAAAAAAAAAAAAAAAATGTTACAGATATGAAAACTCTTCACTAGCTGCATAAGGGAACCGTCGCAATCCCTTTTGAAGGTAGATATATTTGTATTGCCTGCTCCGAGGCCTTTCGCCCGCTGGATCGGGACTCATCGGGGAGACACGCTGGTTGTGTCTGCGCTCCGGGCGTCAAATAGAGACACACCACAGCCCCATATACTGGGGTGTTCTCACCACCATGGGTGCAAAAAAGAATCCAATAGCACCCCCAGAGCAGCCAGCGAAGGAGTAAACGCAACCAAACGAAAGTGTGGGGAGGAAAAAAAGTTGCTGTAAAACTAAAGACATTATGCAAAAATATAAAATGTAGGGGAACAGTCTTTGAGCTACGCCGAGGATCCACCCAAAGATGCAAGGGAGATCAAAATACAAAACACAGACGGACAGAAAACAAAGACAAATAACCTCAATTTTAATCAAAGCAAAATCGGAAATGAAATGAGGTAGGGAACAGTAACGATAAACAGTAAACAAGTGGGTATGTTTTGGCTCCCATAAGGAAACTAACACAGAGTAACTTTTATTCAAGACTGGCACAGCCTTTTTAACTGAATAAAGTCAGACAAATACATAGACGAACAATCTAATAGTGAGGGAAAAACAAGCGCAGGCCAACAACTGAACTGTCTGGCAAAGATTTGGACTTGAGGGAGGGGAGAGGGGAGTTTGAAGATGGAGAAACTGAGAAAATGAAATTAAAAAAAAAAAAAATGTTACAGATATGAAACTCTTCACTAGCTGCATAAGGGAACCATCGCAATCCCTTTTGAAGGCAGATATATTTGTATTGCCTGCTCCGAGGCCTTTCGCCCGCTGGATCGGACTCATCAGGGAGACACGGCTGGTTGTGTCTGCGCTCCCGGCGTCAAATAGAGACACACCACAGTCCATAATACTGTGGTGTTCTCACCACCATGGGTGCAAAAAAAATCCAATAGCACCCCCAGAGCAGCCAGCGAAGAGTAGTAAATGCAACCAAACGAAAGTGTGGGGAGGAAAAAAAGTTGCTGTAGAACTAAAGACATTATGCAAATAATATAAAATGTAGGGGACAGATAGACAGACACACAGACACATACAAGACAGCATTTCTTCGTTCCCATTTTTAAAAATACTCCCTGTTCTATAAGAACTGGGAGTACAAAAAGTAAATCAAGAAAAAGATGCCTGTCTTTCCATTTGCAAATATAGAGCCACCCTTTCCTCACTTCATGGGTCAAGCGAACAGATCTAGAGAGCTCAGTGTTTCATTTCAAGCGCTCGTGAGGGTAACGATCGGGGTATCCACTGTCTCTATCTCAGATGCACCGTTTCACACCACACGTTGCTATTTTCTCTCTCTGATTGACCCGCTCAAGTCGTCTGATAGGGAAAATTGCTTTTTGTGCGTGCCAGCCAGTGGCACGTGTCCCATGAAAACGGCGGGTAACCCCGGCTGAACGCGAGCTCTAACACAGACTATCTCCCTTGCAGATTTCCGGAGCGAGAAGTTTGTACAGCAAGGAAAAGGTCAGTGGAATGTCGCAACTTTTTTTCTTCTTCTTTTTTTCTAAACATAGTTTTCTCCTGTCGGTTACACCATGTCCACAATCGATTTCAGAATGCCCCCAACTTTGTCTTAAAGGGGAAAACTAGAAGTTTCTGCACAGTTGAAACTTTGCTCTTTTAGCGTGGTTTCAAATTGATATAACCTCATCTTCTCTTCTTTTTTTAAAAAAAAATTGCTATGCAGAATTTAGACAAAGCAAACGAAACAAAACATGTTTTCAATATCATTTCACTGACATGTACACATGTCTATATTTCTTTATATCTCGTGTTGCCTCGGTCGCATGATTATGTATTCATGTATTTATGTATGTATTCAAACTTTGATTTTGAATTTTGTTTGTTTGTGTCTTTATTTCTTTGTTTGTTTAGTTTAAGCATTTCAGTCAGTTTTCGGGGATTTGGTTTTGGAGACTAATAATCTGGATTTCGTTGCGATGGCAGACGCGGAAACGACGAATAGGGCTAGTATTACCCATTTTGGGCCCGGGATAGCTAAGTTGGTAGAGCGCCGGGACTCGTGATCCTGGGGTTGTGGGTTCGAATCTCCGCCGGGCCGTTTCGGTACAGGGGGATTTTTCCCTCGAGTTAACATTGGTTCTGACTCCATTTCCCATACGGGTTTTTCGAATGAGATTATAAACCCGAGGTTCCGTGTGTGAACGCACGCATAACATCTTGCACACACGTAAAATCCTTCACCAACTTTCGGAAGAGAAGGCCAGTTTGGCCGTTGGTATGGATGACACGTTACACATAGCATGCACTCTGCATAAAAAATGGAAAGAATGAAGGAAGTAAGGAAATTGAATGAACGATATTGACTGGATGACACGGGAAATGACTGAATGAAGCGCCAGCTGGCAGCTCTTCAGTCGGCACTACCCAGGTAGGCAGCCCGTTGTGTAAACGAGTGGGGATTGTAAAGCGCTTAGAGCTTGGTCTCTAGCCGAGAATAGGCGCTATATAAGTATTCATTATCATTATTATTATTATTTGAGTTGGAGTAGACACTGGACCAAAATTAAAAAAAAAAGAAACAATGTTCTCTCTCTCTCTCTCTCTTCTCTCTCTCTCTCTCTCTCTCTCCTCTCTCTCTCTCTCTCTCAAAAGAAACAATGTTCTCTCTCTCTCTCTCTCTTCTCTCTCTCTCTCTCTCTCTCTCTCTCTCTCTCTCTCTCCAAAAGAAACGATGTTTTCTCCTCTTCTCTCTCTCTCTCTCTCTCTCTCTCTCTCTCTCTCAAAAGAAACGATGTTCTCTCCTCTCTCTCTCTCCTCTCTCTCTCTCTCTCTCTCTCTCTTCTTGCCCTTTATCTCTTTGGAAAGCGAGATCCTAGTCAACTGTATTGATTCTCCTCATCTTCCTCAGTTGTTTTTTTTTTAGTTCTTTCATATTTCTTTCGTTTTCGTTTTATTAGTCATACATTCATTCCTTCTTCCTTTCATGCCCACCGTCATTATTCCATGTTTGGTTCCTTTTCTTTTGCCATTATCAATCCTTCTTAGCTTTTTTGTGTTTGTTTGTTTGTTTTGTTTGTTTGTTTTGTTTGTTTGTTGTTTGGATTGTTTGTTTGTTTGTTTGTTTCTTCCAGCGTTTCTTTCTTTCTTTTTCCTCTTTCATTTCTCTCCTTCTTCCTTTTCTTCCCTCCCTTCCTTTTCTTTCTCTCCTCCCTTCCTTTTCTTTTCGCACTCCCTTCCTTTTCCTTTCCTTCCCCACTTCCAGTGTCTTTCTCCTCCCTACCCCCCCTTTTCTTCTCCTCCCTTCCTTTTTCTTTCTCCTCCTTCCTTGCTTTCTCCTCCCTTCCTTTTCTTTCTCCTCCCTTCCTTTACTTCTCCCCCTTCCTTTTTCTTTCCTCCCCCGTCCTTTTCTTTCTCCTCCCTTTCCTTTTTTCTTTCTCCTCCCTTTTCCTTTTCTTTCCTCCTCCCTTCCTTTTCTTTCTCCTCCCTTCCTTTTCTTTCTCCTCCCTTCTTTTCTTTCTCCTCCCCTTCCTTATTCTTTCTCCTCCCTTCCTTTTCTTTCTCCTCCATCCTTTTCTTTCTCCTCCCTTCCCTTTTCTTTCTCCACCCTCCTTTTCTTCTCACTCCCTTTCCTTTTTCTTTACTCCTCCCTTCCTTATTGCTTTTCTCCTCCCTTCCTTTTCTCAGTTCTCCTTCCCTTCCTTTTTCTTTCTCCTCCTTCCTTTCTTTCTCCTTCCCTGTCCTTTCTTTCTTCGGGGGGGGGGGGGGGGGGGGGGGGGGGGGGGGGGGTTTCTCCTCGCCTTCCTTTTCTTTCTCGCTCCCTTCCTTTTCTTTCTCCTCCCTTCCTTTTCTTTCCCCTACGTTCCCTTCCTCTTCGTTCTCCTCCCTATCCTTTTCTGTCTCCTCCCTTTTCCTTATTCTTTCTCCTCCCTTCCTTTTCTTTCCTCCTCCCCCCCTTCCTTTTGCTTTCTACCACCCTTTCCTCTTCTTTCTTCCTCCCTTCCTTGTCTTGCTCCTACCCTTCCTTTACTTTCTCCTCCCTTCCTTTTGCTTTCTCCTCCCTTCCTTCTTCTTTCACCTCCCTTCCTTTTTCTTTCTCCTCCCTTCCTTTTCTTTCTCCTCCCTTCCCTCTTCCTTTCTCCCCCGTCCCCCCTTTATATTTGTTTATTTTTTTCTTCTCCTCCCTTCCTTTTCTTTCTCCCTCCCTCCTTTTCTTTCTCATCCCTTCCTATTCTTTCTCCTCCCTTCCTTTTCCCTTTCTCCTTCCACTTCCTTTCTTTTCTCCTCCTTCCTTTTCTTTCTCCTCCCTTCCTTTTCTTTCTCCACCCTCCTTTTCCATTTCTCCTCCCTACTCTTCTTTTTCATCCCCCTCCCCCTTCCTTTTCTTTCGCCTCCCCGTTCCTTTTCTTTCTCCTCCCTTCATTTTTCTTTCTCCTCCTTCCTTTCTTTCTCCTCCTTCCTTTTCTTTCTCTCCGCCCTTCCTCTTTCGTCTTTTTTATGTCCTCGACATTTTCAGCACTTTTTTCCAACATCGTCGGCTGGTCTTTTTTTTTGTTTTTTTTTTTTTAACTCATGGTCTTCTGCGCAACGTTTGTGACTCTTCGAATCATTCTTTTGACTCCCTATTTCTTCTATCGTTTTTTTTTTTTTTTTTTTTTGGGGGGGGGGGGATCTTTTGTTACCGTAGCTTTCCCCTGTCTTTTATTGTTTTCTTTTTTTTCTATATTTTTCTTCTTCATTTCTCTCCTCTTGTGTGTGTGTGTGTGTGTGTGAGTGTGTGGTGTTTATCTTTCCTTCGTTCGGGTCTCTGTGTGTGTCTTTTTTTTTTTTAATCTGCCTTTTTGTTCTTTCAACAGGTACTTCCAATTTTTCTTCCTATCCTTCCTACCTGTCCTCCTTCCTTCCTTTCTTCTACTTTCTTTCTTTTCAATTCTTTCCTTCTTTCTTCTTTTCTTTCTTCTTTTTCTTTTTTCTTACGTTTATTCCTTCTTCTTCTTTTCTTCTATTTCTTTCTTTCTTTTTCTTTCTTTGCTTTCTTTCTTTCTTACTTTCTGACGTTGCTTCTTCTACCTTATCCTCTGGAGCTTTTCTATCTTATTCCTTTCTTTTTAACTTTCTTTGCTCTTTCTTTTCGTTCAATTTTTTTTCCTCCCTTAACTTTTTCCTCTTTTCCTTTTCCCCCCTTCATTTACCTCTTTGTCCCCTGTTATCCTTCCTTCCTTCTTTTCTTTGTTTTGTTTCTTTCTATCTTCTGTCTTCCTTTCTTCCCGTCCTCTTCTTTGTGTGGGAACATTCTTTCCACATTTCCTGTTTTTTTCCTTGCGTCAGGTGGTCGCTTTTCTTCCTGTCTCTCTCTTTGGGGCCCTTGTCCCCTGCCTTGTTTTCTTGTCTGTGTCTCTTTTCTTCTGTCCATCTTGCCCGTGTCCTTCTGCATTTGGGTTTTTCTTTGTCTGTGTCTCTTTTCTTCTTCTGTTCTCTCTTTGCCCTGTCCTCTGCCTATTGTTTTCTTGTCTTCCTTATTTCGTTTTTCCCTGTGATTCTTCTTTGTGCCTCTTTTTCTTCCTTCTCTCCACGGATTTCTCTCTTCTCTCCCCTCTTCTCTCTCTCTCTTCGTCTCTCTCTCTCTCTTTCATCCTCTCTCTCTCTCTCTCTCTCTCTCCCACTCTCTCTCTTCCGCTGTGTGTGTGTGTGTGTGTGGTGTGTGTGTATGTGTGTGTGTGTGTGTGTGTGTGTGTGTATGTGTTGTGTGTGGTGTGTGTGTGTGTTGGTATTGTGTGTTGTGTGTGTTTGTGTGTGTGTGTGTGTGTGGTGTATGTGTGTGTGTACGTGAGAGAGAGAGAGAGAGAGAGAGAAGAGAGAGAGAGAGTATTTCTTTTATTAAAAATCGTTACTTTCCCTTTTTTTTTCACCCTTTTCCTTCCTTGAGTTGTTGGCTTTCTTTGTCGTCCCTCTCAGAGGTTTCTTTCTCTTGTCTCCTCGTTATATGTTTTCTTTTCTTCCTTTCCACCGTTCTTCCCTTGATTTTCTTCCTTCTTTCCTATTAGCCCCGTCCCCATCCCCATTCTCGCACCACCACCATCCCTCTCCTGCTCCTCCTCCACCTCCTCCTTTCTCCATTCTCATTCGTGGTGCTGCACTGGGACAGTTCGGCTCCTTCCATTTGGCCTGAATGAAGTTTTGCCCCGTTGCATGTAACAACAGCTTCCTGTTTCCTGCCTCGGTATTTGGTCATCCATATCTCGTTTACAGGAACGGCGCCGCGTGGGTCTCTGTGCGTGTTGGGGCGTTCTTCTGGCCACCGAAGGACTGCTTTCCATGTGGTGCCGCACATAAAGGGGGATCGGGGGGGGGGGGGAGGGGGTTTAAAGCACAAAGTGAATTTCCGTGCGTGTGTGCGAACCAAATTCGTACATATATTATGCGATTTTTTTTTTAATAAACTGTAGACAATTCCATTCTGCGCCCCGATCGATGAGTAACAGTGATTGTCCGTGGCTTCGTTTTTTTCTTTCTCGTTTTCAATGTGTTGTTTGTTCTTGCCTGACAAGACCACACAGAGGTCCCGAAACGCGGTCGTTTTTTGTCCCAGTAATTAGATGTTTTTTTTATTGTACTCTTCGATCAGGTGGACAATTTTTCTTCTAAGTCTGAGACGTAGAATTGTTGATTTTACTAATCTATTAATTTGGTTTAATGCAACAGAAGCGACAGAGTGATTTCAACACACTACTCTATTGTAGTATCACCAGAGTACAATAGAGAACTGTAGAGACCTTCCAACCGCCCGAACATTCGCACGGGCACCGCTGTGTCAAGGGACGACGATAATTGATGAAATTAAATTAACCTACATTTTGTCGATAATTGAATCGTGATCTGGGAAGACGAATAAAAAAAAGTATGTCTTTAGCGTAGCTTTCATGTCCGTGCGGTTCCGTGGCAGGATACTGGCGAGGCTTTCAGCAAGGGACCCAACAATTTGATCTGTAGATCCGTAGGGATCTGATAGGGGAAAGCCCGCGGATGAGTGTGATGAAATTATTCTATCTCACGCAGAATGTTATCTGTGAAAGTTCCATTAATGAATGTACTCGCACATTAAAAGGGGCGATGTTGACATTTTAGACTCTCACTTCTCTCACTCTCCTCTCTCCCTCTCTCTCTCACTCATATTTATTTAGCCTGAAACACCTGGGAATATCTCTCTGTCTACTCCTCTTTATCTATTATCCATCTCCCTCTCTGTCTCACTCATTTCATCTCTGCTTCCTCTCAGTCCCTCTCTTTCTTAATCTGTCTCCGGCTCTCTCACTCCTCTCTCTCTCTCTCTCTCTCTCTCTTCCTACCCCCCCCCCCCCCCCCCCCCCACCTCCGCCACCTCTATCTCTTACTGTCTGAATCTGTAACAAGTTCCACCACCTTCTTCCTCTTTCCTCTCTTCTCTATTCTCATTTTTCATCTCCAGCCCCCCTCCACCCCCTCCTCTCGTCTACATTTCATACACTTTCTCTCCGTATCTGTCCCCCTCTCTCATATCTCTCTCCCTCTCCCTCCCCACTCCCTCTCTCTCTCGACATCTCTGCGCGCGTGCGTGGTGTCGGTGCGTGTTTTGTGTGATACTTTAACGAAAGATGGTATTTCACTCTGTGTCCCTGAGAGAGAGAGCGAGAGAGAGAGAGAGAGAGAGAGAGAGAGACAAGGAGATAGAAAGAGCGTAGAATAGAGAGAAGAAAGCACGAGAGAGAACAGAAAGAGAGAGCGTGTAATGAAGCGAGAGAGAGAGAGGAGAGAGGGAGAGCGAGAGAGAGAGAGAGGCCAATATACGATCGAGAAAATCAGATTCATGAAATACATCTCTTGGGACATTGCCTCATGCTCCCCCTGCAATACCACACCAACCACCAGAAAGTCATCCTGAGAATGTAGCATTCTGCCAGATAGCATCACTCCTGGACCGCCTATCGACTCCATCACGAGTTGAAGGGGAAAAAAATCTGCCAGGGGAAGTAACACTAGGAACAGAAGAAAAGAAATTCCCACACCATATTCTTTTCGTTTTCTCTCCCACAACAGAGATGTGCAAACACAAAATGTCGACTTTTTATAAACACTAGAAGTTTTAATATGCCAAACGATACATGTTTGAGCACAGTTACAAGTTTATGAATCGTCACACTCCCAGCGTTCAGTGTTTTGCGAAAGTTGTGGAGAATTTATTATTGCAGCGGATTTGGGGACCTGACGTTTGTTTGGAAATCGCCCCAAGGGACCGAACCAGCGATAGAAAGGATTCGACCATTTGGCCAAATCCCGATCTTTTTCAACCAAATTAACTAAAATTAGTTCCTTTGTTTTTCCCCCCCTCAGATAATTCAGCCAAACCAACAGACCTAATGGAACGCCTGTTCAAGCATTGAGGAGCATGTTGTAATGGATACAGTGTCAGGCAATAAACTTAGCCTATTCAATAAGAGAGAGAAGAGAGAGAGAGAGAGAGAGGAGAGAGAGACAGAGAGACCGACAGAACAGACAGACAGAGAATTTGGATGGACAGCCAATAGTATTTCCAGTTGTTTTCAGAGTTGTTGGGGTTATTTTAGGCCTTTTTTTAAGTATGAAGAAAAAGAAACACCCGAAGGATGCTGGGGTAGGAACCCTGAGAAGCACTGTCTTCACTAGCCTTTAGAGCAGGCCAGAACCAACCCTTGGAGGTCCTGCGCTGTGTTGAACGAGGGTACAGGCACGCGCAGGACTCTCCATTTTTTTAGTTATAACTTCATAGTATCCTGTTTCATTTTACCTTTTCGTTTTATATTCTGCAAGTTTTTTTGTAATCTGTTTTATTTCACATAATCGTGCTTTCTTGTCTGTATCTTATTTATTGTAATGTATTGTTTTATTTTGATTTTATCGGACTTTGTTTTCTTTCATTTGTAATATTGTATTTTGCTTTGTTTCCCTTTTGTATCTGGTTTCTGTTTCTTTTATTTAATTGTGTTGTATTTACAAGACAAAAACGTTATATTGCAAAGCATTCGAAAAATATGCAAGCAATATTCCTTGGTGTGCCAGTCCCCTCTCTCTCTCTCTCTCTCTCACTCTCTCTCTCTCTCTCTCTCTCTCTCTCTCTCTCCCCTCTCTTACACACACACACACACACACACACACACACACACACACACACACACACACACGCACGCACGCACGCACGCGCGCGCACACGCACACGCACACACACACACACACACACACAGAATGATGCACATTTGCATAAATATGCATTTGTTTGCATGACTCAGTTTTAAACTTCGTTACCAACGTCTCTTTATCTAAGAACACAGCTAAGCTCCCCCTGTCCCTTAAAATGAAAAGAAGAGAGAGAAGAGAGAGAGAGAGAGAGAGAGAGAGAGAGAGAGAGAGAGAGAGAGAGAGAGAGAGAGAAAACAGATAAATAGATTAGCAAAAAGAAAAAAAATATTTTAAAGTGCAAATTGCAAAGAGAAACAAAGAAAGACTGTCCCTTTGAAACATACCCCGTAGTGTTATCAAATACTCCATACAGGCTGTTATATATCCCTTCTGCACTACATATTAGTGCAAATGGCCCGTTTCTAATGCTTAGTATGATAATTTCAAGTTCT